>JARNME010000547.1:0-12981 GCA_030179655.1 Scaptomyza flava | reverse complement strand
TATTGTTGCTGACGACGTCTTTTTTATTGTGTCGAGAGAAAAATTTTGAGAAACACATATTTTTCATCATAGGTGCCTTCTCCATCAGTATCGTAATCCATACTATCCATATACACTTCCACGATTTAAATCCCATGTTTCTTGATATAGAAATAATCAAATGAGATATAGCCAACCGTGGTGGGGGTCAATCAGCATTTAACGGGTTTTCATAAATTGCATTTACTTATATATCATTTTTATTTATTAATATTTTTCTTTCGCTCTTGTTACGTAGTGTTGTTTAAGTTCTCTTGAAATAAATAGATTTTTTGGTTTCTCTCTCTTATTAATAATAATGAGATGGTGTGCTCTATATCACTTTTCACTAGAATTAATACTCGATCAACGTATTCTTTTATAACCAAGTCATTCGCCTCCTGCGGTTCTATACAACACATGATTCGTTTTTTCGGTATATTTAAATTTCCATCCTCATCAACGATAAAACCCACTAATCTTTTTCCATTTCTGTGTAAATACTCCAAATGCTTCCTATCGCTTGAGTAGTGTCCAAACTTATCTAGACTCATATTGACTTAACAGCGAACTAATTTCACATTTGGTTTTTTTCTTGATGTAACTGCTTGCTTACAAACTCATTATTACTGTTTATTCTTGAAATGATTTCATTGCTAACTTTGTTAATATCATCTAATAACTTAGTTGCTCGTTAGTTATTTCATTATTTTGCTTTCCATATCCTTTAACTTATTATTTCTTTGTTCGACTAATTGAGTAATATAAGCCGTTTGACTTTTTTTAATTCAAATATCTTAACATCAACATATTCTTTGATTACCAAATCATCGTTATTTATGGGGCTGATTGAATTTTTAATGCGTTTGTTTTGGGCATTTAGGTTACCATCCTCATCAATATGAATCCCACTCACAGCTTCAATCCCCCTTTTCAACTTCTCCGAGCGTTCTTTATCGTTCGAGAAATGACCAAACTTGTCAAGAGACATATTAATAATAAGAATATTTAATGAGTGTATATCATATTTATTACAAAATTATGTTTGCCTCTCGCAACTCTTCAATTATCGATACAATTTCATTATTATGACTACTGTTACCAGCTGCCTGTGAAGCGATCAAAAGCTTAAGTCTATTTACAATTTCATTAGGATTATCCCAGTATACATAATTTGGTTTATGCTTGTTGAGTATCATAAGAGTTCCGCCTTTATGTCTAGATTTTTTTATTATTCAAAGGTGTAGACACTGCACTTGGCTCAACAACTTTCGGGAAAAGTTTTTTTTCATTTGGCTGATGATTTCTTTTTGAGCATTTGTTTTTGACAAGATTTCCTTATATGCATCCAGATCCAATTGGTTATAAGCATGTGGATTTTTTTAAAAAGATTAAAGAATACAATACAGGAGTAAGATTCCACTTTTCACCCGTTTCCAGTTCAAGTCTTTTGTTGTTTACGTTTATTTTTGAGCTGCCTAATTTAGTTTCTCCTTTATTTTTACTTGGTCCAAACGCTTTATCTAACTGTCCCTCACGCTCTAACTCATTTAGACTGAGATTAAAACTATCATCACTTACTACATTTGACTGATTATAATCTTTATTGCCTGCTGTAGCGAGGTTAGTATAGCTTTGTTCACTCGATATAAGCGAATCATGGATTGACTGTTTTTCATCAATTTCCCCATCTTTTGCGTCATAAAATTCACTAGTATTATTTCCATTCTCTGCCACCTCATTTACACTTTTATCTTTCTCTTCTCTTTTGATTCGGGGGTATGGCTTAATTTCCCTATTTCCTTTAATAATCTTTTTGAGTGGTTCTGTTATAGGCTTAAATGTTTCCTCCAACTGGTATTCATTTGCGGCTTTACCTAATTTAATACTTCGAAATTTTCTTTTTAACGCGTTTCTTGTTTTTGATAGCTCCGTTAGTATATGCTCATTCATTTTAGTATATTTATGATAGTAATCCAATAAACTTGATCAGCGAGCGTAAAAGAGGGTGGTTTTAATAACAGGTTGGTCTGTCCTTGTTTTGCTGTTATTTTTTATGTTTTTCAGAAACAGTGTTATTTTTGTTGCTGTTATTTTTTATGTTTTTCAGAAACAGTGTTATCTTTTTGCTGTTAGTTTTTACGTTTTTCAGAAACAGTGTTTTTTTCTGTTATTTGTTGTTATTTTTCATAAACAGCTTGTTGTTGTTTTGCTGTTATTTTATATGTTTTTCAGAAACAGTGTTTTTTTTTCTGTTATTTGTTGTTATTTTTCATAAACAGCTTGGTTTTTTTTTGTTGTTATTTTTTATGTTTTTGGTTTTCAAGAAACAGTGGGCTTGTTATATGTGAACTAATCAGATACCCCAAACAAACTGAGATAGTTTAAAGACAATATATATATAATTTATATATATATATATATACTCAAAAATTATAAATTTTGTTTTTTCTTCTTTATTAAACCATTTAAATGTAAATTATTTATTTTGATTGATATAAAAATTATTTTAAAAAACATTTTGGGGTAAGCATTAAAAACTTAAGACATAAGTGACCGCAGTTAAAAGTACCAAATCGTTGTACTTGATTATAATTGTATTGAATGTTCTCGCCCAAATATCTTATAAGTTCTATAGGGGGTGGCAAATTTCCAAAACTATCAAAATATCTGCATTCCTCATCCGCCTTATAGTAAGCTACCCAATGAGTTCCAGCTCCAGTTGACGAGCCCAAATTAACGATACCGCATTCTCTTTTTCTGACATGTTTCGGTAAGGAGTTTCTCATGTAAACCCCTCTAAAATGTGGGATATGTTTGCGTGCGAAGTTTATAATATCAATGTTCGAAAGCGGTTTATTGGGCAGCTCATTCATAAAAAATTAATTTTTTTATTTGTGGTTATACCAAAACCTTTTTGATACGGTTTTAAATAGAGTCCACTACCTAAAGCAATGGCCTCCATTTTACTATTATGACGTTTATTCTCTTCTAGCTCTTTTTTTGCATTCTTAGCACTATTAATGCTTCTAGCAATAGCTGCTCCACCAGATGCCATTCCTCCTAATGCACTGAGCGCTGTCAAGATTGGCACAAGTGGTAAAAAACCTCCAATTTTAGGAACGTTAGTAGTAGGTGAATGCCGGTTCTAACTCAAAAGGATGCCGACAATTTATGACCCCATTAATTTTATGACCCTTTTATCGCCCCCTTGATCTTTGACCCTTTTTTTTTAACACTTTTATTACCCCCTTCCATATCATAATTTATGACCCTTTTTCCCACGATCGTATCCCTCCTTTGATTAGCCTAATGTGGAGAACAAAGGATTTACATTCCTAGGCCACCACTTTACCAGCAGCATCTGTGAGAATTAGTGATCAAAGGATTTGGAGTCAAGTGCGCACCTCTTAAACCTGCGTTGCATTATACACCTGCAAGCAGGTGATCAGAGGAACAGATTTGGCTATTTACCTAACTAGTGTTAGAGTCAATTGTGCGCCTCTTTGACGTGCGTGGCATTGTAAATCTGTTTATGGTCATGAGGTGCAGTGTGCACAGGAAGAAAGGATAGATAAGAGAGAGTCGAGAGGGCGCCTGTTTGACGTGCGTTGCATTATAAACCTGCAACACACGTCAAGAAATGAATGTTTATGATCATGAGTAGCAGGGTGCAAAGGAAGAAAGGATAGATAATAGAGAAAAGCAAACGCTTGTTCGATGTACGTTGCATTTTTATGATCAACAGCATCAACAACAAGAACATACAGATTCGTGGAGTTCTGTGAACAAGGGATGCAAATTTTCCTACACAGCAGCAGCAGCAGCGGCAGGATCAATACGTTGATCTTTATGACTGTGTGAATGAGAGGATCAGTTTTAACTATTTAACCAATTAGTGTTAGAGTCAAGTGTGCTCCTGTTTTAAGTACGTTGCGCTGCACACGTACATTGATATTGTCAACAGCAACAACAACTACAACCTTCGTGGGGGCGTTATGTGTGCAAGGGTGGGAATTTTCTTTCGCAGCGGTAGCAGCAGCAAGATCAACACATTGTTTTTAAACAAGAGTATTGATACTTATACATTTAGATTATAAAGAGTTAGAGGGAGAAGGTTTAAGAGGGGGAGTGTTAGAGGGAGAAGGTGTAAGAGGGGGAAAGTGTTAAAAGGGAGAAGGTGTTATAGGTATCACCGTCCGTGAGGTTCAGTGAGCAATGTACATTGTCTATGAAACTATTAAATGCTAGAGTCAAGTGTGCACAGGTTACTTAGCTACAAGTTAGTAGATAAGAGAGAGAGAGAGAGTCAACTATGAGCAGGTTTCTTAGCTACGAATAAGTAGATAAGAGAGAGTCGAGAGGGCACCTGTTTGACGTGCGTTGTCTTGCACACCTGCAGGCAAAAAACTAACAATGAATGTTTATGATTGTGAAAACCAGTGATCAAAAAATAAAAGGATTGAGACAAGATTGTGCTTTTTTGAAGTACGCTAGTCAAAGGGCAGTACATTCGTAGGCCGAATTGTTATGATCAAAAGCAACACCATCAGCAACAACAACTACAACCTTCGTGGGGCGTTATGTGTGCAATGATGGGAATTTTCTTTCGCAGCGGCAGCAGCAGCAAGATCAACACACTGTTTTTAAACAAGAGTATTGATACTTGTACATTTAGATTATAAAGAGTTAGAGGGAAAAGGTGTAAGAGGAGGAGTGTTAGAGGGAGAAGGTGTAAGACAGGGAAAGGATAGAGGGGAAAGTGTTAGAGGGAGAAGGTGTTAGAGGAGGAAAGAGTTAGAGGGGGATAGTGTTAGAAGGATACTGTGTGCAAGAAAGTGTTAGAGGGAGGAAGACTTAGAGACAAGTTTGTGCATGCTTGATTGTGCTTTTTTGAAGTACGCTGGTCAAAGGGCAGCACATTCGTAGGCCGCATTGTTATGATCAAAAGCAACACCAACAGCATCAACAACTACATCCTTCGTGGGGCTCATTGAACAAGGGATGGAACTTTTCTTACGCAGCAGCAGCAGCAGCAATGTCGATACGTTGAGCCTTATGGTTGTGATAATGACAGGATCAGTTTTTGCTATTCAACCAATTAGTGTTAGAGTCAAGTATGCTACTGTTTTAAATACATTGCTCTGCACACGTGAATTGTTATTGTCAACAGCAACAACAACATCCTTCGTGGGGGGTTATGTGTGCAAGGATGGGAATTGTCTTTCGCAGCAGCAGCAGCAGCAAGATCAACACATTGTTTTTAAACAAGAGTATTGATACTTGTACATATAGATTATAAAGAGTTAGAGGGAGAAGGTGTGAGAGGGGGAGTGTTAGAGGGAGAAGGTGTAAGAGGTGGAAAGGATAGAGTGGGAAAGTGTTAGAGGGAGAAGGTGTTAGATACGAATAAGTAGATAAGAGAGAGTCGAGAGGGCGGCTGTTTGACGTGCGTTGCCTTGCACACCTGCAGGCAAAACATAAACAATGAATGTTTGTGAAAACCTGTGATCAAAGAATAAAAGGATTGAGACAAGATTGTGCTTGTTTGAAGTACGCTAGTCAAAGGGCAGTACATTCGTAGGCCGCATTGTTATGATCAAAAGCAAAACCAACAACAACAAGAACAACAACATTCGTGAGTGTTATGTAAGCAAGGGATGGGAATTTTTTCGAAGCAGCAGCAACAAGATCAACACAAGAATATTGAGACTTTCAGATTTAGTTTGAAATATTATAGGGGGAAGTTGTAAGAGGAGGAAAGTGTTAGAGGGAGAAAGAGAGAGTTAGTATTAGAGAGAGTAGGTGTTAGAGGGGGAAAGTGTTATAGGGGAAAGTGATCCTGCTTGTGTTATTATATTAAAACACGCTCCGTTATGCGATTCTATACACGAGCGTCTATGAAATGCAGGTGGTATGTTTATTGATTGTCCCTCCTTCTAACGCACACCCAACTTATTCGCTACTTACGTTTCTAACCTTTATTTGCATATATCTGTTTTGATTATTGCACTGACTTCTGTTACTTTTATAGAGCTAATTAGTATAACTTTTTAATAAACCAATGAACATTTTTTAAGTTGGTGTACTTTGTTAAGAAACTATCAAATTATGTTTTTTTTATGGGTATGTTTTAATTTTATTTCATGTATATATATATTTTTATTTTTTTTAATAGATTTTTGTAGTATGTTAAATTTAAGATTTATATTAAGCTTGTTCCGTTGAGGGATTTAGCAAACACAAACACCGAACATTAAGATTAATGACAAGCCGGTAGAACACACAAGTCATACTCCATGATTTTGTTTCGGCTTTATAAAATGCTTTTTTAAGTCAGTATTATAAGCCTTAGTTCTAGTACTCACTTGAAAGCTTAACGAAGTTCGTGTAGCTGGTATAATAAATCATGTTTTAACAAAATAATTTTTATCTTAATATTTGTACTTTATCGTTTATTGAGATTATTGTTATTATTATTTTTTTAATCCCCATATATTGGATTTCGTTCTATCTCAGTAATAATTTATTTTGCTTATACATTCTTTAAATTCCTTAAGGTAATCTTTTAGGCTTATCAAATAATCATTTCCTTAACTTTCTCTCTGCTCGCTTTAAGATTTTCATCAAATGACACTTTTCATATTTAAGATATCCGTCAAACTATTTCTTATACTCAACTAAAATTATTTCATCAAACTCACATATCAAATCAATTTCTAAAATAAAGAAAATGAAAACAGTAAGATGTTCTTAGCAGCTTGATTTTTTTTTTATAAACGGGTTTTACCAACTCTTTCTAAGTATGCTACCTACGATAAAAATGTATAAAGAATGTGTTTTGTACTCATTTACTGACTTCAAAAATTCTTCTATTGACGTTGTATGATACCCTATCTTAATTTGTGTTATATTTAATCGTTTTCTTCAACTTAGTATTCTACAGATTTTTAAACATTTTATGTTATGTAGTTAGCTATTTTGACTAGGCTTTACGCTTAAAACGAGATAGATTGTATTATTGTCCTTAACAAGTTAACTTAATTTTAACAGGGAAATCGATCGGACATTGATTTTTAACTTTATAATTGATTGCTTTAATATATTTCAACTGTCAACCTATGTACATTTCTACTCTTTTAGTGATTATGTTAGATTTTTATATTTCCAAACTCATTGCTTGAACTTACAAAATTTCGTTACTTATTTCTTATAATTGATGGATGGTAATATTTTATTTCATTATTCTCCCCATTTTTCTTGCATTTAATAAGGAAGTGCATTGAACTAGCTTGTCAGTTCGAGATATGAGCCTTACACTGTTTCGAAAAGTATGAATACGTTAAATGTTTTAATTTAAGGGTTAATATCTATTAGATGCCATGTTATTAGGGCGTATTTATTCATATAATTATTATAATTATTTCTTAAGGAGACTTATTTTCTTTAGTGCTCAAAACTTATTGTCGCTAAAGGATTTATTTTTTCATGATCTGAGTTATTTATTTAATTCGTGAAACCATTGTATTGTGATTTATTATTCTTGAACCTTTGCATTAATATTGAATTTGGATGGCAAAATACGGTTGTGATGTACTAAAGCTCGAGATGACTTGAGAGTCGGTATTTTGCAAAACGGGCGGTAGAGTACTTAAAATTTTTATTTGTAGTGTGTGTTTTTAAAATAATGTACTTTAACTATCACCGGAATGGTTTATACCCACTAAATATTGATATTTTCGGTTTTTTCTTCCTTTGTATTAGTCGTTTTATACACCCTAGCTCTTGATCCTGTTTTTTGATTTTAGTAGAGTGTTTGATTTTATTGCATACTGTTTGTGGAGGAGGCTCCAAATAATAAGATTTGGTTTAATAATTGTATAGTAAGATTTATTTTTCTTTTTTTTATGTTGGTAAAGCAATAGTTGTATGTTTAACTAATAAGAAGAGCGCAAGCAAGTCATTTACAATAATTTTCACTAACTTAGGATTCATGGTCTTAAGACCGTTTAGACTTCAAGTAGTAAGTAGTAAGCAGTTTTGCTAGACTATATTCTGTTATGATTCTTGTGGGTTATAATTCGTACATTGAAAGAGCGAGATAAAGCTGTTCTTGTTTAGGTCCACAATCTATTTTCTTGGTCCATTTTCCTTTACATATAATACGGCAGGGAGTAAGATTTAAAAGTAGTATGTCATTCCATTGCTATTTAATTTTTATTTTATTCTTTTATGTTATTTGACTTTATATATTGCCTTTAAATTTAAGGGTTTTGCCTATCAATTTTTGAACCGAGTCATAGTATTTTTTTTTTCTGTGCTGCATAAACGAAAGCATGCTTGATCCCAGATATGTTTATTCTTAATCAATATGTAGATCAACACCGTAGGCTTTGAAGTACTATATGTCTGTCTCTATATTTTATCAGCTTTTAGGTATTGAGATTAAATTTTGCTCAGAATCTAATCGCTGACTTAAACACATGAGTGTTACAACTTTCCCACTCTATCCTTTCCACCTCTTACACCTTCTCCCTCTAACACTCCCCCTCTCACACCTTCTCCCTCTAACTCTTTATAATCTATATGTACAAGTATCAATACTCTTGTTTAAAAACAATGTGTTGATCTTGCTGCTGCTGCTGCTGCGAAAGACAATTCCCATCCTTGCACACATAACCCCCCACGAAGGATGTTGTTGTTGCTGTTGACAATAACAATTCACGTGTGCAGAGCAATGTATTTAAAACAGTAGCATACTTGACTCTAACACTAATTGGTTGAATAGCAAAAACTGATCCTGTCATTATCACAACCATAAGGCTCAACGTATCGACATTGCTGCTGCTGCTGCTGCGTAAGAAAAGTTCCATCCCTTGTTCAATGAGCCCCACGAAGGATGTAGTTGTTGATGCTGTTGGTGTTGCTTTTGATCATAACAATGCGGCCTACGAATGTGCTGCCCTTTGACCAGCGTACTTCAAAAAAGCACAATCTTGTCTCAATCCTTTTATTCTTTGATCACAGGTTTTCACAAACATTCATTGTTTATGTTTTGCCTGCAGGTGTGCAAGGCAACGCACGTCAAACAGCCGCCCTCTGGACTCTCTCTTATCTACTTATTCGTATCTAACACCTTCTCCCTCTAACACTTTCCCACTCTATCCTTTCCACCTCTTACACCTTCTCCCTCTAACACTCCCCCTCTCACACCTTCTCCCTCTAACTCTTTATAATCTATATGTACAAGTATCAATACTCTTGTTTAAAAACAATGTGTTGATCTTGCTGCTGCTGCTGCTGCGAAAGACAATTCCCATCCTTGCACACATAACCCCCCACGAAGGATGTTGTTGTTGCTGTTGACATAACATTCACGTGTGCAGAGCAATGTATTTAAAACAGTAGCATACTTGACTCTAACACTAATGGTTGAATAGCAAAAACTGATCCTGTCATTATCACAACCATAAGCTCACGTATCGACATTGCTGCTGCTGCTGCTGCGTAAGAAAGTTCCATCCTGTTCAATGAGCCCACGAAGGATGTAGTGTGTTGCTGATGGTGTTGCTTTTGATCATAACAATTCGGCCTACGAATGTACTGCCCTTTGACTAGCGTACTTCAAAAAGCACAATCTTGTCTCAATCCTTTATTTTTGATCACTGGTTTTCACAATCATAAACATTCATTGTTAATTTTTTGCCTGCAGGTGTGCAAGACAACGCACGTCAAACAGGTGCCCTCTCGACTCTCTCTTATCTACCTTTTCGTAGCTAAGAAACCTGCTCATAGTTGACTCTCTCTCTCTCTCTTATCTACTAACTTGTAGCTAAGTAACCTGTGCACACTTGACTCTAGCATTTAATAGTTTCATAGACAATGTACTTTGCTCACTGAACCTCACGGACGGTGATACCTATAACACCTTCTCCCTTTTAACACTTTCCCCCTCTTACACCTTCTCCCTCTAACACTCCCCCTCTTAAACCTTCTCCCTCTAACTCTTTATAATCTAAATGTATAAGTATCAATACTCTTGTTTAAAAACAATGTGTTGATCTTGCTGCTGCTACCGCTGCGAAAGAAAATTCCCACCCTTGCACACATAACGCCCCCACGAAGGTTGTAGTTGTTGTTGCTGTTGACAATATCAATGTACGTGTGCAGCGCAACGTACTTAAAACAGGAGCACACTTGACTCTAACACTAATTGGTTAAATAGTTAAAACTGATCCTCTCATTCACACAGTCATAAAGATCAACGTATTGATCCTGCCGCTGCTGCTGCTGCTGCGTAGGAAAATTTGCATCCCTTGTTCACAGAACTCCACGAATCTGTATGTTCTTGTTGTTGATGCTGTTGATCATAAAAATGCAACGTACATCGAACAAGCGTTTGCTTTTCTCTATTATCTATCCTTTCTTCCTTTGCACCCTGCTACTCATGATCATAAACATTCATTTCTTGACGTGTGTTGCAGGTTTATAATGCAACGCACGTCAAACAGGCGCCCTCTCGACTCTCTCTTATCTATCCTTTCTTCCTGTGCACACTGCACCTCATGACCATAAACAGATTTACAATGCCACGCACGTCAAAGAGGCGCACAATTGACTCTAACACTAGTTAGGTAAATAGCCAAATCTGTTCCTCTGATCACCTGCTTGCAGGTGTATAATGCAACGCAGGTTTAAGAGGTGCGCACTTGACTCCAAATCCTTTGATCACTAATTCTCACAGATGCTGCTGGTAAAGTGGTGGCCTAGGAATGTAAATCCTTTGTTCTCCACATTAGGCTAATCAAAGGAGGGATACGATCGTGGGAAAAAGGGTCATAAATTATGATATGGAAGGGGGTAATAAAAGTGTTAAAAAAAAAGGGTCAAAGATCAAGGGGGCGATAAAAGGGTCATAAAATTAATGGGGTCATAAATTGTCGGCATCCTTTTGAGTTAGAACCGGCATTCACCTACTACTAACGTTGATTACTCTAGGAATAACAATTGTATTTTTCTTATTTCCAATGGTCTTAGACATAGCTTTTCGGGCTACTTTAATCGCAGTTTCAATGTCAAGTGGTTTTTCTTTCTTTAACACTCGTGTTGCGTCTCGAACAAGAGTCATAAATTTCTTTTTATTTTTACATGGTTTTCGTTTCTTTTGCTTTTGTGGAAGTCCCATACCAAATTTTTTCTTCGCTTTCATTGCGTTTGTTACGAAATATGCAGAGGATTTTTCACCGAGAGTACTATCATATGCTTTTACACGCTCCCACGCTCTTTCAGCTAGTATTGTGTCAGCTTTATGACGATTTTCAAGATCTTTATATTTAGAATAGGCTATATCGTGCTCTCTACAAGCGGCATACAAGGGACTTATTCCTTTGTCACCACGTGCTAGACGAGCTTTAAGCTTTGTTCCTGGACCACAAAACAGATATCCCGGTATGTGCAGTTCAACTGGTAGGGAGTTTATTATTTTATTAACAATACCTCTTCCTAGGTAGAGTGGTGGTTTATTACTACTAGTTTTATAAAAGCGCAGCACCATTTTATTTGTTGTTTATTCTTCAATGAGATTTTAGCAAGTAACGATCTACTCAAAAGAGTTACATTAATACGCGTTTAATCAAGCAAAAAAATGACATTGAAGTAAAAAATATCGATTGAAAAAATGGTGATGTCAAACAACTTAGACATAGTAGCTTGTTACCCAATTCAATACGAGCTCTAATTGTCGGACCTTCAAATTGTGGGAAAACCAATGTTATGATTAGTTTAATTGAAAGCACTAAGATTAAAGTTTGAGAATATTTACTTATATTCAAAGTCATTATATCAGTCTAAATATGAATACTTAAAAACACTTATAAAACCAATAAAAGGAATGGGTTACTTTACATATTCTGAAAATGAAAATGTTGTTGCACCCAGCGATGCCAAAAAGAACTCTATAATGATTTTTGATGACGTAGCATGTGAAAAACGGGATAATATTTGAGCATACTTCTGCATTGGGAGACATAAAAGTATAGATGCGTTCTATTTGTGTCAAACGTATACACGCATCCCAAAGCATCTTGTGCGTGACAATGCAAACCTTATTATTATGTTTAGGCAGGATAAAGTCAATATGAAACATGTATATCAGGATCATGTAGGCATAGACAAGTCGTTTGATGCATTTAAGAATATTTGTCAATTTTGTTGGAGAGAAAAATATGGATTTTTATTAATAAGTAAAGATGACCCGCTAGAAAACGGACGTTATAGAAGGGGGTTTGCTGATTTTATTCAAATTTAAAATAAAATAAAATACAAGAAACTAGTACTATTAATTCACTTATCAATAATCTTTCGAAATGGCAACAACACTAACGTTGACGGGTAACAACTCGATTTTAATAGCTAATTATCATCCTCCCATAGAATTAAATGGGAGCTATGAATGTGCACTAATTGATTTTCATATGTACAACTCGGTCACAAATGTGGACTACGATAATAATTTATTCCATATTGGAGAGCATATTTTCGAGATACCTGTGGGATCATATGAGCTTAGTGATATAAGTGAATTTATTAAAGAGAAAATGAAAAAAAAGAGCCCAATGAATTAAAGCACCCGCTAATCGAGAGCAATAATAATACCCTTCAAATAGTGATTTCATCTAAAAAAGATTCAATATATTTTAACAAAGAGCGTTCCATCGGTCAATTATTTGGATTTAATAAAAGAGAACTAAAACCAAATGCAACGCATATATCAGATCAACCTGTTGACATTTTAAAAGTAAATACGATTCGTCTGGAATGTAACATTGTAAGCGGTTCATATGTAAATGAGGCATCAAGTCATGCTCTGCATGAGTTTGCACTCAACGTTCCGCCAGGCTATAAATTGAGTGAGAAACTAAATAATCTTATTTATTTGCCAGTTAATACGAGCGAGATACAGTC
>JARNME010000545.1:0-12855 GCA_030179655.1 Scaptomyza flava | reverse complement strand
TTCAAAGT
This sequence comes from Scaptomyza flava, assembly GCA_030179655.1. Taxonomy (NCBI): domain Eukaryota; kingdom Metazoa; phylum Arthropoda; class Insecta; order Diptera; family Drosophilidae; genus Scaptomyza; species Scaptomyza flava. Next base: position 12,847 of record JARNME010000545.1, on the reverse strand, counting down.
CAATGTCTACTATTGCTGGTTAGATATATTAATTTCTCAAACAAAACAAAGATTTCAGAGCCTTTGCGACCTGAGTAGAATGTGTGAAATCTTACAACCGGATAAACTCCTGTCTTCTTCTAACGAAGAAATATTAAACGCATCCGGAAAACTGTCGGATAAATACAGTAAAGTGAATCTTTATGAACAATTAAAGGCTCTAAGATCATGCTTAAACTCAGAAATTCAAAATATTCATAAAATTAAGGAACTTATTGAATTATTGCTATAAAATTCAATGGTCTTGCATCCAGTTTTCCGGAGGTAATAACAGCATGCTTTTTATTCTTCCACTTACAACTGCAACTGCCGAAAGAAGTTTTTCAAAATTAAAACTAGTTAAAAACTAGTGGAAACGTTGCAGTCGGACGCAACCGACTGCGGCATACTCGATACCAGTATTAAAACAGGTAAAAAGAGGACTGATTGCAAAGGGGCACGGATGGGGTAGGGGTGTACGCTGCCTAAAGATTCTCCGATGCAGATGGGGATGCCACCAGTTGTCTTCCTTTATTTGCAGTCTTATGGAGATCATCATCACCTATCTTGGCACCAAATTTGGTGGCTCTAGCTCAAAAATTGTGGGAGATATAGGCTTTTTATACTCGATACCGAAGGTAAAGAGTATATTGGGTCTGTCCGTCTGTATGAACGCAACTTTTTTCCATACCCTTCAGGCTAGAGACTTGAAACTTTCCAATTCTTTTTATCTATGGGATAGTAAATTAAAGTTTCAAGATGGCGGTTCTACGATAGCTGGGGGGCTCGCAAATCGATAAATTCGATAACTCAAAACCGATAAGTCCACATATTTCGCATATCCTGACAGCTAGAACTACCAAATTTGGTGAGAAGATAGCTACTAGCAACCCCCAAAAACTGCATCAACAATTTTGGAGCCCCGCCTACCCATTCCGCCCCCAGCCACCCGCATTTTAAAGTCAAAAAAGCCTATATCTCCCACAGTTTTTGAGCTATAGCTACCAAATTTGGTGCCAAGATAGGTGATGATGACCCCCCAAAAACTGCATCCAAAGTTTGGATGCCACGCCCACCAATACCGCACTAGCCACCCCATCTGCCCCAACGCTTCGTCAAAAACGGGAATGCGTGTATCTTCCAGAGTAGTGGAGCTAGAGCCACCAAATTTGGTAGGAAGATAGCTGGCAACAACCCCAAAAGAATTGCATCAAAATTTTGGAGCCACGCCCACCCATTCCGCCCCCAGCCCCCCGCATTTTAAAGTCAAAAAAGCCTATCTCCCACAGTTTGTGAGCTATAGCCACCAATTTGGTGCCAAGATAGGTGATGATGACACCCCAAAAACTGCATCCAAAGTTTGGATGCCACGCCCACCAATACCGCACTAGCCACCCCCATCTGCCCCAACGCTTCGTCAAAAACGGGAATGCGTGTATATTCCAGAGTAGTGGAGCTAGAGCCACCAAATTTGGTGGGAAGATAGCTGGCAACAACCCCAAAAGAATTGCATCAAAGTTTTGGAGCCACGCCCACCCATTCCGCACCCAGCCCCCCCGCATTTTAAAGTCAAAAAAGCCTATATCTCCCACAGTTTTTGAGCTATAGCCACCAAATTTGGTGCCAAGATAGGTGATGATGACCCCCCAAAAACTGCATCCAAAGTTTGAATGCCACGCCACCAATACCGCCCTAGCCACCCCCATCTGCCCCAACGCTTCGTCAAAAACGGGAATGCGTGTATATTCCAGAGTAGTGGAGCTAGAGCCACCAAACTTGGTAGGAAGATAGCTGGCAACGACCCCCAACAATCTGCATCAAAGTTTGGAGCCTAGCCCATCCATTCCGCCCCCCTTTCCCCACCTTATACAAACTTTGAGCTAGAGTCACCAAATTTGGTATGAAGGTAGCATTTGACATTCCACAAGGATCTGCAGCAAAAATTTGGATGCCCACGCCCAATTATACCGCCCCCAGCCCCCCTTTCCACACTTTATACAAACTTCGAGCTAGAGTCACCAAATTTGGTATGAAGAGAGCAATTGACATCCCACATGGATCGGCAGCAGAAATTTGAATGCCACGCCCACCCATACCGCCCCAAGCCCCATAGCCCCCCTTTCACCACCTTTTACATGCTTCGAGCTAGAGTCACAAAATTTGGTATGAAGGTAGCATTTGACATTCCACAAGGATCTGCATCAAAAACTTGGATGCCACGCCCAACCATACCGCCCCCAGCCCCATAGCCCCCTCTCCCCACCTTATACAAACTTTGAGCTAGAGTCACCAAATTTGGTATGAAGGTAGCATTTGACATTCCACAAGGATCTGCAGCAAAAATTTGGATGCCACGCCCAACCCATACCGCCCCCAGCCCCCCTTTCCCCACTTTATACAAACTTTGAGCTAGAGTCACCAAATTTGGTATGAAGTGTAGCAATTGACATTCCACAAAGATCTGCATCAAAATTTGGATGCAATTCCACCATACCGCCCCCAGCACCCCTTTCCCCACTTTATACAAACTTCGAGCTAGAGTCACCATATTTGGTATGAAGATAGCAATTGACATCCCACATGGATGGGCATCAAAATTTTTAATACTGGTATCGAGTATGCCGCAGTCGGTTGCGTCCGACTGCAACGTTTCCACTTGTTTGACTTTAAAATGCGGTTTTTTGGGGGTTGCTAGTAGCTATCTTCTTACCAAATTTTGTAGTTATAGCTGTAAGGGTGTGTTAAATATGCGGATTTATCGTTTTTCAGTTATCGAATTTATCGATTTGCCGCCCCAAGCCCCATAGCCCCCTTTCACCACCTTTTACATGCTTCGAGCTAGAGTCACCAAATTTGGTATGAAGGTAGCATTTGACATTCCACAAGGATCTGCATCAAAAACTTGGATGCCACGCCCCAACCATACCGCCCCCAGCCCCATAGCCCCCCTCTCCCCACCTTATACAAACTTTGAGCTAGAGTCACCAAATTTGGTATGAAGGTAGCATTTGACATTCCACAAGGATCTGCAGCAAAATTTTGGAGCCACGCCCACCCATTCCGCCCCCAGCCCCCCGCATTTTAAAGTCAAAAAAGCCTATATCTCCCACAGTTTGTGAGCTATAGCCACCAAATTTGGTGCCAAGATAGGTGATGATGACACCCCAAAAACTGCATCCAAAGTTTGGATGCCACGCCCACCAATACCGCACTAGCCACCCCCATCTGCCCCAACGCTTCGTCAAAAACGGGAATGCGTGTATATTCCAGAGTAGTGGAGCTAGAGCCACCAAATTTGGTGGGAAGATAGCTGGCAACAACCCCAAAAGAATTGCATCAAAGTTTTGGAGCCACGCCCACCCATTCCGCACCCAGCCCCCCGCATTTTAAAGTCAAAAAAGCCTATATCTCCCACAGTTTTTGAGCTATAGCCACCAAATTTGGTGCCAAGATAGGTGATGATGACCCCCCAAAAACTGCATCCAAAGTTTGAATGCCACGCCCACCAATACCGCCCTAGCCACCCCCATCTGCCCCAACGCTTCGTCAAAAACGGGAATGCGTGTATATTCCAGAGTAGTGGAGCTAGAGCCACCAAACTTGGTAGGAAGATAGCTGGCAACGACCCCCAACAATCTGCATCAAAGTTTTGGAGCCTAGCCCATCCATTCCGCCCCCCTTTCCCCACCTTATACAAACTTTGAGCTAGAGTCACCAAATTTGGTATGAAGGTAGCATTTGACATTCCACAAGGATCTGCAGCAAAAATTTGGATGCCACGCCCAATTATACCGCCCCCAGCCCCCCTTTCCACACTTTATACAAACTTCGAGCTAGAGTCACCAAATTTGGTATGAAGAGAGCAATTGACATCCCACATGGATCGGCAGCAGAAATTTGAATGCCACGCCCACCCATACCGCCCCAAGCCCCATAGCCCCCCTTTCACCACCTTTTACATGCTTCGAGCTAGAGTCACAAAATTTGGTATGAAGGTAGCATTTGACATTCCACAAGGATCTGCATCAAAAACTTGGATGCCACGCCCAACCATACCGCCCCCAGCCCCATAGCCCCCTCTCCCCACCTTATACAAACTTTGAGCTAGAGTCACCAAATTTGGTATGAAGGTAGCATTTGACATTCCACAAGGATCTGCAGCAAAAATTTGGATGCCACGCCCAACCATACCGCCCCCAGCCCCCCTTTCCCCACTTTATACAAACTTTGAGCTAGAGTCACCAAATTTGGTATGAAGGTAGCAATTGACATTCCACAAAGATCTGCATCAAAAATTTGGATGCAATTCCACCCATACCGCCCCCAGCACCCCTTTCCCCACTTATACAAACTTCGAGCTAGAGTCACCATATTTGGTATGAAGATAGCAATTGACATCCCACATGGATGGGCATCAAAATTTTTAATACTGGTATCGAGTATGCCGCAGTCGGTTGCGTCCGACTGCAACGTTTCCACTTGTTTGACTTTAAAATGCGGTTTTTTGGGGGTGCTAGTAGCTATCTTCTTACCAAATTTTGTAGTTATAGCTGTAAGGGTGTGTTAAATATGCGGATTTATCGTTTTTCAGTTATCGAATTTATCGATTTGCCAGCCCCCAGTTATCGTAGAACCCCAATCTTGACACTTTAATTTACTATCCCATAGATAAAGAATTGGAAAGTTTCAAATCTCTAGCTTGAAGGGTGTGGAAAAAAGTTGCGTTCATACAGACGGACAGACAGACAGACGGACAGACGGACAGACACCATGACGGACATTGCACAAACCCAATATACTCTTTACCTTCGGTGTCGAGTATAATTACCTCAGAACTTCGATGGGACAGGAACGCTTGTCAGACCTGTCACTATTGTCCATAGAGGCAGAAACTTTAGAAAAACTTAAGTCATCATAAGCTATAAAAGATTTAATAAATCAGTTTTCCGATAAAAAGGCACGGAAAGAGTATATTTAATTTGAATTGTTTGTAAAAATTTTGAAATATAGACAGAAATTATTATGAACAAATATTTATTTTAATTTTATGCAAACTGTTTTTTTTTATCTTTGTGAGAATTTTTTACCCTTCCTAAGGGCCCCCAAACATATTTTTATACAGGGCCCCGCCAAGTCACGCTACGCCACTGATGACTACCTTAAAGAAACCCTGGAGTTTCCGCTTCCCAATACTTCCACAATGTTTCGATTGAGTCCTTACGGAGTATGGAGCCTGGCCTGCATGATTGCATAAAACTATTGTTGAAGACCATAGTATCAAATTTAACGGACCGGGATAGACAATGTGTGCTAATTTTTGATGAAGTGGCCGGTAGAAGAGAGTTGGAATATAATTCGTCAACCGATCAAATAGATGGATTTAAAGATTTGGGGGGTGAGCGAAGAGAAAAGGAAATAGCTTCGAAATTTCTCTTTTTCATGGTAAAAGGCATTTTCACCAAATGGAAGCAAATTGTGAGCTATTATTGTTCAAAGAATGCGATCTCACGTGTGTTTTGCAACTCGTTAAAAGCTAACATAGAATGCATTAACAGTAGCAGGTTGACCATAAAGGCTGTAATTTCTGATCAAGGCTCAACAAACGTCAAATGTTACAATAACATGAAGGCGAATAATGATAGATTTTTCTATCAAAACGGTCAAAAAATATATTGGATTTTTGACTATTGCTACACAGTCAAAGCCATCCGCAATCATTTACTGCAAAATGAAATCAAAACCCAAATGGTAATGTGCGATGGAATGTGTTAAAAGAGTTTTATGCAATTGACTCTCATTCGAGCACAGTACGCCTAGCGCCCAAGCTCAAAGAAGAACACATAAGCCCAAATAGTTTCCAAAAAATGCGGGTTAACTTAGCCATTCAGTCATTGAGCAAAACCGTTGCTGCGTGCTTAAAAGTTTGTCAAGAGCAAAAGCTGTTTAGGTAATAACATTGCAAAGTCGATAAAAAAAAGTAATTACATATTTTATAAATAGAAACCCATCCAATATAGCAAGTGCTTAAACAACCATCAAATTCGTCAATTATTTCAATGACTGCTTTGACTTATGCGATGGAAAGTCTTTATTTCATCCGAATCCAATGAAGCGTGCAATTACAAGAGACAACGGACAACTTGAAAAGCTGGATAGATTCATTGACTATTTTAGTTCGCTGCAATGGAAACACAGGTTCGATCCAAAAGTCTTGGTACCTTGATAAACACACTGGATTCTATGAAGGACATTGCCTTAGAGTTTTTCAAAGATCCAGAAATTAGGTAAGTTATAATATACTTATTACTGTTTTGATTTTCCGTTTATAACTTTTAAATTCATATGCTTACAGATTTGTTATGTTAGGCCGTTTCAATTCGGACAGTTTAGAAAACTTCTTTTTAATTTTACGCGCAAAACTTGGAAATAATACAAACCCTTCCGTTTGTGAAACGCGCACTATAACAGCCCGAACAGTATCAATGAAATTAGTTTCGAGCTCTTACTTATGTAATAGCACTGTGAAGAGGACGGAGATGTACAACTTGAATATCATAAGAGCGCAATCCTGAACACCATGGAAGAGGTCGAACAAGAACCGGATCTGAATGAAAATGATCAAAACGTACTGGAAGAGGTTAACGAAGACGAGGATGGAGTGTGTCCTAACTCTGGTTCAGAAGAAGCTGCAATGCGATATTTTATTGGATATGGAATTCGAGCAAAGCTATCTAAAAACAAGTGGAAACGTTGCATTCGGACGCAACCGACTGCGGTATACTCGATACCAATTTAAAAATTTTGATGCCCATCCATGTGGGATGTCAATTGCTATCTTCATACCAAATTTGGTGACTCTAGCTCGAAGTTGTATAAAGTAGGGAAAGGGGGGCTGGGGGCGGTATGGGTGGAATTGCATCCAAATTTTTGGTGCAGATCTATGTGGGATGTCAATTGCTATCTTCATACCAAATTTGGTGACTCTAGCTCGATGTTTGTATAAAGTGGGGAAAGGGGGGCTGGGGGCGGTATGGTTGGGCGTGGCATCCAAATTTTTGCTGCAGATCCTTGTGGAATGTCAAATGCTACCTTCATACCAAATTTGGTGACTCTAGCTCAAAGTTTGTATAAAGTGGGGAAAGGGGGGCTGGGGGCGGTATGGTTGGGCGTGGAATCCAAATTTTTGCTGCAGATCCTTGTGGAATGTCAAATGCTACCTTCATACCAAATTTGGTGACTCTAGCTCAAAAATTGTAAAAGTGGGGAGAGGGGGGCTATGTGGCTGGGGGCGGTATGATTGGGCGTGGCATCCAAATTTTTGCCGCAGATCCTTGTGGAATGTCAAATGCTACCTTCATACCAAATTTGGTGACTCTAGCTCGAAGCATGTAAGAGGTGGTGAAAGGGGGGCTATGGGGCTTTGGGCGGTATGGGTGGGCATGGTGTAAAGGAGTAATTTAGCCAGGGTATAAACTCAGTCTGGCCAGGTACACCTCACAAGAATATTTATATATTTTTGGTGAGACTTTACTGTGCGCGGTTTTACAAGTCGGAAAGTAAAATGCTTGCGTAGCAGTCGGCCGACAGTCTGTGTAGGGGGACTAAGTAGGGGTGGTGAACCATGCTCCGTGATCGACCAGTCGATCGCGGAGTGTGGTGCCCCGCTTCTACTCCGTAACTGCCAGACTGCCGGTAGTGCAACTTATACCTCCTCGTGGTGGCTGCTGGTAACAGGGTCCTGTGTAGGTCATGTCTCTGGCAGGATACCTGGCTAAATTAAGTTGGGCGAAAGAGAGTAAACTCTTTTTAATAAAATCCCCAATCTAATGGTGGAACAGCATATGCCAGGAGATGCGTGGCTAGGGGGGTGCCTAGTTGCTAGTATGCGGACTTGGGGTATGGTTGGCGCGGCCTCATTTAATCTGCCACACTACGGTACGGCACGGCGTAGTGTTTACCGGTTGCCATCTTACTCGTGGGATCAAAATGAACGATTTACAAAACAAAAAAACCGATGTTGAAGAGGAGAGTGGCCCCCAGGGACACAAAACAGAGGTGGCAACACCTCAAAACGAGCAACACCAACGCGGTAGTGCCTCAGTGGTGGACCTGACACCACAAGGCACAAGCACACCAACCACCGACAGTGTTGTAGGCCCTACACTGCCTAAACTGAGCGGCGCTGGCAAGAAGCGACTGGCTTTCTTTCTGCGGCAGGGGCTTAGCAAAGAAGAGGCTTACTCCAGAGCTAGGACCCCAATGGAGAAGAAAGGGGAAACAGCATGCCCAAAACGCCAGCGGTCCACAAACCACAGCTCAGAGGTAGTCGCCACTAAGAAGATGAGGGATGACATGCCCTCCACCTCTAAGGCTGCAGGCAAGGGTAATGAAAGGCAGCCCTCTGCCTCACATCACCCAGCCAAGGCACAGGTGCATAAGGAGCGTGGCTCTATTCCGGTTAGGGGGACAACAGGTACCCAGGCCGACAAGAAACAGCAAAATGCTAAAATAAATGAGGCTGGTATAGGAGTGAAGTTGGCGGTATTAGCAAGGGACTACCCAACAACGGCCCTAACGACCGCGCAAATGGACTCCATATCAGCCGCTATTGAAGACAAAGTGCTGGAGCTGATGGATGGGCAGATACAACCGGCCTTCCTTGGCTCTACCTACAAAGCTGGGTATCTAGCACTTCACTGCAAGGACTGCGTTACAGCGGAGTGGGTGAAGGCGACGGTGGTCAAAATGACGCCGTGGGACGGCGCCACACTCTGGTCGACAGAGGAATCAAAGATTCCTTACCCCAGAATTGTGGTCGGCTACTTCCCCAAGTCTGCAGCCATGGAGACAGGCAAGGTCCTCAACTTTTTACAGGCACAAAACAAAGGCCTAAACACCTCGGCCTGGAGGGCCCTAAAGAGAGTGGAAAAGGGCTCAAACGCCATGCTTGTGCTAGCCGTTGACCAAAAGTCGGCAGCCACAATTGAGGTAACGAAGGGAAGGATGAACTTCCGCCTTGGCCAAGTTACTCTCAGAATAAAAAGTGATGATACTACAGAGGATGAGCTCATCAAACAAGTCAGCGTTATGGAGATTGAAGAGAGTAGTTTAAGCTCTCCAAATGTCTCCGGTGCTGATCCGCCGCCAAAATAAGATGTTTGCAGGCAAACCTTCACCACGCTAAGGCGGCGACGGCTGAAATCAGCAGTAGGTTTGCTAGCAACACCAAGGACATCGGGCTTCTACAGGAGCCCTGGTTCTTCAAAGGTCGCATTAGAGGCCTAAATACCAAAAACACACAGGTAATATATGATAGGAAAGCGGCCAAACCTAGGGCAGCAATTATCATTAACACTGACATAAGATTTCTGCCTCTCACAGAATTCATAGACACCGACACAGTGGCCATACTACTGGAACTGGAAATCGAAGGGGGTAAGAAAGAGGCTGTTCTGGCCTCGGCTTACTTCCCTGGTGACTCCGAAGCTGTTCCAACGGATACTATCAGATCTTTAGTGGAGTACTGCAGAACACACCGGAAAGACCTGATAGTTGGATGCGATGCAAATGCTCACCACCTAGCATGGGGAAGCACAGACACGAACAACAGAGGTGAGTCTCTCTTAAAACTATCTTATATCAACTAACTTATCAGTAGCAAATAGGGGGAATGAACCAACTTTTGTTAATTCTATAAGGAAGGAGGTTTTAGATCTAACACTGGTTTCTGACAGGGCCATAGACTTGGTGAAAGAATGGAGAGTGTCCGAGGAGGCCTCAATGTCTGATCATAGACACATTATCTTTGACCTTGAGGGACCGGTGAGGAGCGTTGTGCTCTACCGCAGCCCAAAAACCACTAACTGGACGAAATACTCCGAAATCCTTACAGGAAAATTATCGGGTAATAGACCACAAATAACGAATACTGAGGAGCTAGAAAGGGCAGTTAATACCCTGACGCACGATCTAGTCTCAACCTTCAATGACTGCTGCCCACAAAGGGCTAAGACCTCTAGCAAGAGGGTCCCCTGGTGGAATTCACGACTTGAAGAATTACGAAGAGAAGCTAGGACAGAGTTCAACAGGGCCAAAAGGTCCAACAATTGGGATCTCTACAGGACATCCTTAACTAATTACAATAGGGAGTTAAGGAAATCCAAGAGATCCTCATGGAGGAATTTCTGTGAAGATCTTAGGGACATACCCTCAACTGCAAGGGTCCATAGAGCCCTATCAAAAGCCAGTGGAGGACCGATTGGGACACTGATGGGCCCGAACGGTGTATACACCAGTGACTCACAGGAAACTTTAGAGGTTCTTCTAAAATCTCACTTTCCTGACTGTTCATTCTGTAGCACAGAGGGAGACCCTGACACAGAAGAACTGAGGCACACAAGAATCATAGACCCAATAATAAAAAACATAGTTAGCTACGAAAGGGTAGAATGGGCAATTAACTCCTTCAAATCCTACAAATCCCCTGGTCCAGATGGCATATTTCCAGCCATGTTATCAAAGGGCAAAGGGATCATCATTAGGAAAATGATTCCTATATATCGAGCCAGCCTCTTGCTGGGATATATTCCAAAGACCTGGAGAGCAGTAAAGGTAATATTCATTCCTAAGGGCGGGGACAAGCCACCATGCTCTCCCAAATCATACAGACCAATCAGTCTCTCCTCTTTCATGCTAAAGACCATGGAGAAACTGATAGACTGCTACGTCAGAACTGACATTTTAGAAGCCAACCCGCTTCACAAACTGCAATTCGCCTACCAGAAGGGTAAATCCACGGTGACGGCACTGCATCATTTGACAACTGACATAGAAAAAGCAATTGACGCAAAGGGGGTCGCCCTATGCGCCTTCATGGACATAGAGGGTGCCTTCGATAATGCAAACTTTGACTCAATGAGCCGGGCTCTGACAAACAGGGGGGTAAACCCTAAGGTAGTAGCCTGGGTGAAGGCAATGCTATGCCGCAGACTGATAAAGGCCGATCTTGGACTTGCCTCGGCTAGCATACATGCCTCAAAAGGCTGCCCACAGGGTGGTGTTCTATCTCCTTTACTGTGGTCACTCCTAGTAGACAACTTAGTTCTGTCTCTCAATGCAAACGGATGCAAAACGATAGGATATGCAGATGACATATCCGTAATCATCAGGGGCAAAGATGAAGGATCCTAGCAGACCTCATGCAACGTGCTCTCGATCAAACGGTAACATGGTGCACCTCAGAAGGGCTCTCTATCAACCCTAGTAAGACCATCATAATCCCGTTCACCAATAAAAGGATTCTAAAATTCCCAGACATAAAGGTTAGTGGCACAGTTGTGACTCTGAGTACAGAGGTAAAATATCTAGGGGTAACTCTGGATAGCAAACTCACTTGGAACGCACACCTGAGAGCAGTAACCACAAAGTCAACTCGATCTCTCTGGGCTGTCAAGCAGATGCTTGGCAAATCATGGGGGCTTTCTCCACGAATGGCCCACTGGGCGTACACCCAAATGGTAAGACCAATGATTCTGTACGGGGCGGCAGTATGGTGGGAAAAAGCCACACAAAGCACCGCTATCAATAAACTCAACAAGGTACAAAGGCTAGCTTGCCTAAGTATCACAGGGGCACTGAGAACGACCCCGACAGCAGGTCTGGAAGCAATTCTAAACCTAACTCCCTTACACCTAGCTATAGAGGAAGAGGCTGTAAAGCAGGCTCTGGGGCTCTATGTAGGTAACAAATACCAGAAGGGCAACCTTAGAGGACACCTAGGTATATTGAATAGGGTAGAGGACATCCTTGATAAAACAAAAACCCTAGACCAAATACAAACCATCCATAGTTTCACGAAAAATTACAAGGTCATTTTTCCAACAAGAGAGCAATGGACTTCAAATCCATCTTGGCTAAATGACGATGCACAAAATTGGTTCACAGATGGATCCAAGACAGCATCAGGGGTAGGAGCAGGCATAGTGGGTCCTCGCACACACATCTCTCTCTCACTTGAGGCCGAATGCACCGTTTTCCAGGCGGAGCTCTTCGCTATTTTACAGGCGGTATATAGACTGAATAGCAGACGATTGGTAGGAGTTAACATTCGTATACTCTCCGATAGTCAAGCAGCTCTTAAAGCACTAAACAGCTATAGCTATAGCTCAAACTTCATACATGAATGTCACCGTGAGCTAAATGCACTGGCAACCAATAATAGAGTTTCTCTGGTTTGGGTCCCAGGACATGAAGGTCACTCAGGTAATGAGGCCGCGGATGTAAGGGCTAAATTAGGAGCGGAAGCCCCGTTTATAGGCCCAAGTCCAATGTTTGGTTATTCAAACAACAAACTCAAATCTGACATACACAATTGGTTAGAAAAAAAGAAAATAATGCACTGGAACAATCTAGAGGGTCTTAGGCACTCAAAAAGATATGTTTGCCCTGATGCAGCAAGAGCAAAGGTAGCTCTATCCTTAAACAGATCACAACTTAGGTCACTTTGTGGGGCGTTAACAGGCCACTTTCCCTGCAACGACCATCTACATAAGATGGGCCTTGCTAGAAACAGAACTTGTAGATTCTGCGAAGAGGATGTTGAATCAATGGAACACCTAATCACAAACTGCCCCGCCCTGGCACGTAATAGAGCAAAGCTGTTAGGCAACTACACTCTCAGAGAGGAAGACCTGATGCATATCCCACAGACTGGTCTGACTCAGTTCCTGAGAACATTAAAAATGAACTAGTGGTAAGGGGGCACAATAGATCCTTGTGGGTCGCAGTGCCGAAGGGCGCAAGCCCACCCTCGTTCGACATTACATTACAT
>JARNME010000544.1:0-19582 GCA_030179655.1 Scaptomyza flava | reverse complement strand
TAATAAAAAAAAAAAAAAAATTATTATTAATTATTTTAATATTAATTTTAGATTATAAAAACCATTAAAACGAAACAATAAAAATCAATAAATTTAAAAAATATTTATTTTCCTTCCCGTAAAGTTGATTTTTCCACAAATTTCAACTTTGCATACCCATAAATAGGCACAGAAAAATCGTAGAATTCATTTCAAACGCTCATTTTATAGGTTGATTAATTATCCATCATATGTTTTTTAAATTGTTCGATTATCTCATTTGGTTCAAAAGTTATGATTTTTGCAACGAAAAAACTCAAATGGCCCCACTGTGCGTTGGTGCAGTTACTTTGAAAGCATTTGTTTACTTTTTGCAATTCGCAGAGTATTGGTTTTAAGAACACCAAATACATGTAATTTGTATTGTCGAACATATCGGCTAATAGTTGGGCCTTAAGACACTTCTCGTCCTGCGCTGCCATACTAAAATGTAGTTTTAGCTCATGCCACTGATCCAAAATTCGAGTGACCGCCAATTCGATTGAAAGCCATCTAGTGTCAGATACTTTTGGAATTTTCAACGGAGTCTTAAACAATATTAAAAAGCATTAGTTAGTTCGAATCTTAACAGGATTTTGATACACATAAACAAATGAAAGTTAGTATTGAAGGTGACAATTTAACAGAGGTGACGAAGACGTTGCAAGCCTACACATATTTTACGACACGAGTTACAGAACACATTTATACATATATGTACTCTGTACACCACAAACCTTATCATCATTAATGCACATATAAATTTCTTTATATTTAAGTTGCCTGATAGAGCTTTTAGAAAACCAATTGTGGGTTTCATAAACTAAAAATTCCAATTTATTCGGCAAACAATATTTACATGCGTAGCTGACGGCCAGCTGGACCGAGTGGCACACACATTTAATTAAAATTAGGTACGGAGCATCTTTTTTCAATTCAGTGTAAACACTTTTATGAGATCCAACCATAACATTTGCATTGTCTGTACCAATTCCCATTAAATTTTGTATATCTAATTTATTTCGGCTCAGCTCATTTCTGACTCCATCTGCTATTGTCGATGCGTTACCATTTTCTAAGGAGACCATTCCCAAAAATGTGGACACAATACGCTCATGCGGAACTGAAAAATAGTTAATTGCGATCCCTACAACAGCAATTGGGTACACACATAAATAGCAGGCCAAGAAAATGTTCAAAATAATAAATACATAATTAACATTCACATTAATCATTATTTATTAAATGTTATAAATTAAAAAACTTACCAAGAATTTTGACGACACTTATATCAGTTGACTCGTCAATCAGAAGGCTATATTTGGCATCGCCTATATCGGAACGGAGCTCATCAATAAAATTTGGCGCCAAAACATTTCTTATAATGTTTGAGCATTTTGTTCTGTGTAGCTTCACAGAACTCCCAGGGCTATCACTAAATTTTTTGGCGCACAAACTGCTTATGTGGTCAATTGGAGAAATCGCTGAGTGTTGAGCCACAAATAAACAGAGCGCCGCCTCCTGTTCCGCCGTTTTTGTTTTAAATGCATCAAAAGGTATTTTATTTTTTTGCTGAAAGCCTCCCTCAGCATTTTGATGCTTTCTGGTGGCGGCATGGGCACGCAAATCACTTAACTTAGCAGTTATACTGCATTTGCAATAACTGCAATTTACTCTAGTTGCATCAAACACGTCTTTGCGCAGCCAGGAGCTGAATTCCTTGCTGTTAAGCCACACATCCCGGCATTTTTGTCTGTATTCTTTCGGCATTTTCACTTTTATAAATTAGGAATGGCAATCGAACTTTGAACTAGAGTTCTATCGAATTGCTCGCAATAAAATCAATTGAACTGTTTGAACTATTTTCCTTACTGTAGTTCAGTTAGTTCCACTCAATAATCGATTAGTTCGTTCATCGAAAATCGATCTAATGAACTATTTCGTTTTAATGCAACTACAATGAACAACTCTACATACGAATAATCGCTGAAAAATTATAAATTGCTCAGTAGAAAAAAGCGGAAAAAAAGCAAATTCTTTTTTTAAAAAGCCAGAATTCCCGCTGCCCACTGTTTTGAAAATGTTCCCGCAACCGGACTTTCAAAAAACCCAGATTTGACGGGAAAAAAGCGGATTTGGCAACACTGATGTTAAGTCTAATGC
The DNA here is from genome assembly GCA_030179655.1 of Scaptomyza flava. Taxonomy (NCBI): domain Eukaryota; kingdom Metazoa; phylum Arthropoda; class Insecta; order Diptera; family Drosophilidae; genus Scaptomyza; species Scaptomyza flava. The sequence continues at coordinate 17,401 of JARNME010000544.1, read as the reverse complement.
ATGCTTCGGCACGACAACCGACGACATACGAACAATCGTGTTCTAAAAATAGATTTCAATGCTTATAGCGTACGTGTGATTTCGTGCAGTCGGCAGCGAAAAACCCAACGCGCTGCCTCGTGTGAGTTAGGAATAATATGGACGTCGACGTCTGCCCCAAGGCGTATTTAGCAAGGTGACAGCAGCGTCGACGTCGCGTTGCCTTGTGAAAAATGAAAGCAATCGAGAAAAAGAGAGCGAGAGCAAGAGAGTAATAAACTCAAAGAAATTTGTTCTCGCATGCAGATGTAAACACACACACATATGCATAAAATCACAAAGCAGCTAAAAATTTGTCCGTAGTCGTGCGTCGCTCGCAACGTTCGAATCATGGTGAAATAATATAAAGGTGTTCTATTCCACCGTGGTGGGGTACTTAGGTTTTAAAGCAGTGGTGGGCAGACGTCGACGTCGAAAATATTTCTTACTGGCGCTGGCTGCGCGCTGCCTCGTGTGAGTTAGGTTTTTCGCTGCCGACTGCATGAAATCACACGTACGCTATAAGCATTGAAATCTATTTTTAGAACACGTTTGTTCGTTCGTCGTCGGTTGTCGTGCCGAAGCATGCATTAGACTTAACATTGTACTTTTAGTTGAAGGCGAACTATTGACAGGCAAGCACCACGCAGCGCATTAGCAAAAACAAATTTTTTACATTTCGCTCCAAAATGTTTATGCCCGAATGGGAGAATGAATTTTTCTTTATAGAAAATGAGGATGGCAAAGCGCAATGCTTGATTTGCAATTTTATAGCTTGTCGCAATATTACATTTTATTTAAAACGGCATTTTTCCTTTTGCCACGAGGCATATCAAATTTATACAGGAGAGCAGAGAAATTTAATTATTTTGCAATTGCAAGCGGAATATTTTCTTCGTTTCATTCAATATTCAAAATTTTAAAAACACAACAATAGTATTTACTCAGTTCAAAGCATTTGATAAAAAATAAGAGTACAGTTTAATTCTCAAAAACTTATTTATTGACTTTGAAATGCGATTTAAAGATTTTGATAAAATAAAGAAAATAATAAATTTGTATGAGTCTCCCTTAATTTGTGAAATTGAAAACCAAGACCCTGACCTACAAACGGAATTAGAAAAAATGAGACAAGATTATTCTATTCCTTTGCTATCTGGCATTAATTTTTGGAAAACAATTAATGAAGACCAATACCCAAAAATAAAAGATCAAATATATAAATTGTATTCTATGTTTGGGTCGACATATAATTGCGAATCTGCTTTTTCAACAATGAAGATAATTTTAAACAAACAAAGAAATCGAATAACAGATAAGCATTTAGCCGATCTCCTTCGAATCAAAACGTACGAAGGAGAAATTAATATGGATAAAATAATTTCAATGCAAAATAACGTGTAAAACAACCTTAAAAGCAATTTTTTACCTATTTTTGATCTCCGTGTAGTTGATATTATATTACCTTGCCTTGAAATTAATTCCTTACAACGTATAATAATAATAAGCACAATGAGTGAACGTTAACTTGCAGCGTCTACTGTATTGATTACACTTCGTTTTTTTCGCAGCAGCGCACGCAAATTGTGCTTGTGTGCGTGTGAAAACTGTGACAATATTTGTGTGTGCCCACCACTGTTTTAAAGAGAGCAGTTAGTATGAGAGCCATGGTGAGAGAGCTAAGAAAGAGATAGATACGACTTTATATACCGACACTGCTCTTGCTAGTGTTGATTTTTAGCTGCAGCAAATGGAAGAATTTGAAATGAAAAATATAAAACAAATTTGTTAGCGGAATTAATTTTTATACCCTTCACAGGGTATTTTGACTTTGTCATGAATCTGTAACGCCTTAAAGGAATGATGGGTGTTGCGTGATGAAATTTGAATTTAATTTTTAGCGCTTAGAAATATTATAGTGATAGGAAATACCATTTGAATTTGGAATATCGAAGTATCGATAAGATTAAGTTAGTGTTGTGAAGCACCTAAGGTCACGATCGTGAATAGTCAGAAGGCAGAAAGCGACACGATCAGACGAAAACACGAAAAAATAAATTATTACTTCATTTTTAATTACATTTGTTAATTCATTTTCTACGTGATTACATTTATGTTTAATAATTTCGGTTAATTGAATCATGAACCAATACGTTAATAAGTACCAAGAAAAGAAGTTTGAAAATAAATGCCTATTATTCTATTTTTGTGTTTTACACCGTTGCGACGGATAGAAGTTGCAACATTTTTATTTTTTCTTATAAAAGACTGATCGTGATAAGATCAATGGCGGCCGCAATTGTGTTAAAAGAAGTTTAATAAATTCGTGGCTATTATACTCAGCAAATAATATAGCTGAGTTAAAAAGACAAGCAAATAAGACGCAAAAATGTAAAGTAAGAAGAAGAGACACTGACGCTCTCTTATATATGTACGTGTGTATGCGTTTGAAATTGCGGTAAATGGAAAAATGAAGAGGCGCAGCAAACAACGCTGCGGTAAGTTTCGGCGATGCACGAAGCTGTGTATCCAACTCAGCAGCCACACAGGGTGGCACAATGACTTACGGCGCAGCAAACAACGCTGCGGTAAGTTTCGGCGATGCACGAAGCTGTGTATCCAACTCAGCAGCCACACAGGGTGGCACAATGACTTACGGCGCAGCAAACACCGCTGCGGTAAGTTTCGGCGATGCACGAGGCTGTGTATCCAACTCAGCGGCCACACAGGGTGGCACAATGACTTACGGCGCAGCAAACACCGCTGCGGTAAGTTTCGGCGATGCACGAGGCTGTGTATCCAACTCAGCGGCTACACAGGGTGGCACAATGACTTACGGCGCAGCAAACAACGCTGCGGTAAGTTTCGGCGATGCACGAAGCTGTGTATCCAACTCAGCAGCCACACAGGGTGGCACAATGACTTACGGCGCAGCAAACAACGCTGCGGTAAGTTTCGGCGATGCACGAAGCTGTGTATCCAACTCAGCGGCCACACAGGGTGGCACAATGACTTACGGCGCAGCAAACAACGCTGCGGTAAGTTTCGGCGATGCACGAAGCTGTGTATCCAACTCAGCAGCCACACAGGGTGGCACAATGACTTACGGCGCAGCAAACAACGCTGCGGTAAGTTTCGGCGATGCACGAAGCTGTGTATCCAACTCAGCGGCCACACAGGGTGGCACAATGACTTACGGCGCAGCAAACACCGCTGCGGTAAGTTTCGGCGATGCACGAGGCTGTGTATCCAACTCAGCGGCCACACAGGGTGGCACAATGACTTACGGCGCAGCAAACACCGCTGCGGTAAGTTTCGGCGATGCACGAGGCTGTGTATCCAACTCAGCGGCTACACAGGGTGGCACAATGACTTACGGCGCAGCAAACAACGCTGCGGTAAGTTTCGGCGATGCACGAAGCTGTGTATCCAACTCAGCAGCCACACAGGGTGGCACAATGACTTACGGCGCAGCAAACAACGCTGCGGTAAGTTTCGGCGATGCACGAAGCTGTGTATCCAACTCAGCGGCTACACAGGGTGGCACAATGACTTACGGCGCAGCAAACACCGCTGCGGTAAGTTTCGGCGATGCACGAGGCTGTACATTCAACTCAGCGGCCACACAGGGTGGCACAATGGCTTACGGCGCAGCTAACAACGCTGCAGTAAGTTTCGGCGATGCACGAGGCTGTACATCCTATCCAGCTGCCACACTAGTTGGCAAGCATGCAGATAGCTCGGCGTATTACACCACATTAAATGCTGGCAACGTGAGAAGCACAAGAGACGTTTATGGAGATGGAGCTTCAACAAAAAATGTAACAGGTTTGGGTGCTTCACAACCAAATGTATTTTATAGAACAAATAATTTTGGTGTAGCGAACGATGCAAATATAGGCCCGGGTAGGGTAAATATGGGGTCAAATAATCCTTTTCAATCACATAGGTTAATAGAATTGCCGCAGTTTACTGGAAAAGCTGAAGATTGGCCGGTGTTTAGTAGTATGTACCACGAGTCTAATGCTGCTTATAATTACTCAAATCTGGAAAATTTACTAAGACTGCAAAAGAGTCTTAAGGGAGCAGCAAGAGAAGATGTTGAAGGATTACTAATAAATCCAAATAATGTTAACCATATCATGGAGCATTTACAATTTAGTTATGGAAGACCAGAGCTTTTGATAAACAGTCAAATGAACAAAATACACGAGATCCCTCACATTCCTGAAAATAGTCTTGAAAAAGTAATAATATTTGCAAAGAAGGTAAATAACTTGGTAATCTTTTTGCAGTCGGCAAACGCAGAGCAGCACATGCAAAATCCGATGCTGATGGAAGAATTGGTTGGAAAACTACCAATGAGCAAACGTATTCAATGGTCGGAGTACGCACTGGATATTAAGCCATATCCTGACTTACGACATTTTAATTATTGGGTTGGAAATATAGCAAGGACTATAGCTAGAGTAACCAACATCTCTACGCCTACAAATGATCGAGCAAACCAAAAGGGAAAAGCCGTTCATCATGCAAGTGAGAAGTCCACCACAGAGAAGAAAAGAAACAAATCAATTGTGTGCCTAAACCGTAAAGGCGATCATTATTTTGATAAGTGTGAGCAATACCAGAAAGCTAATTCGAACGAGAGATGGGCAATAGCAAAGAGAGTAGAAGTATGTTTCGGGTGTCTGCGCCGTGGACACACGATGCCTACATGCAAAAATAAGCGTGTGTGCGATTTGATGGGTTGCAAGAAGACACACCACAGGTCATTACACAATCAGAAGTATACTACAAACGACAGCAAGGTAAATGATAACGATTCAGTTGAGACAATAAAACAGGAGCCTGAGAAAAACCAGATGTCGGTAAATGCGTTACATTCCGGAACATCTAAGATGTTATTTAAAGTATTGCCTGTTGAGATCATGGGACCCAACAATAAGATTTGGGAAACCTTTGCTTTCTTGGACGATGGATCATCCGCCACTTTGATTAACGAGGACCTAGCAAAGAAGCTAGGTGTGCAAGCATATAAGGAAAATCTTACGCTCAATTGGATCGGCAGTTGCGCTACTGAAGTCAGATCAATGAAATGTCAATTAAGAATACGGGCTCAAAATAGTAATAAAATATGGCTTCGATTATCGGGCAACACAGTTCCAAGCATGGAGTTGCCACTTCAGTCAATAGACATTGAGGATATGAGAAAGGAATTTCCTAAACTGAAAAACTTACCGATAAAGGGATATAAAAACGTAGATCCAATGCTCCTTATTGGGATTAATAATTGTCACCTGCTAGCAATAAGTAAGAGTATTCAAATTAATAATTGCTTAGTTGCAGCAAGAACGTCACTGGGCTGGCACGTATATGGATCAACGCAAAAGTTCAAAGAGTCGGCCCGACTTTCAGTCATATTTCATACGGATATAGGAGAAAAGGAAACGAAGGACCAGTTTGATGAGATGATGTCTGATTACTTTGCAACCGAAAATTTTGGTGTTAAGCTACCTGTAAAAATACTGGAATCAACGAAAATAACAAGGGCACGACGATTGTTAGCAGAAACGACAAAGGATCTTTCTGGCGCGTATGAGACTGGATTACTTTGGAAAGCCGACGAACTAGTGCTACCAGATAGTTATGGTATGGCAATGAGAAGGTTAGTAGCTGTAGAAAGAAAGATTAGAAACTCTAACCAACGAGAAGAGTATGAGAATGCAATAAAAGATTTTGTAAAAAAGGGGTATGCAGTGAAATTGTCTAAAGAAGAAGCTGAGAAAACTAGTCCCAGGACCTGGTACTTGCCCCACTTTGGCGTTTATAACGTCAATAAACCAAAAAAAATGAGATTAGTCTTTGATGCTGCTGCTGTTGTCGAGGGAGTTTCGCTTAACACGAATCTTTTGAAAGGACCGGATGAAAATCCATCGTTATGCCAAATACTGTACCAGTTTCGAGAAGGGAAAATTGCCGTCGTCGCTGACATTAAAGAGATGTTCTTACAAGTACGTGTTATAGACGAGGACCAAGATTCATTGCGCTTTTTGTGGAGACGCACTGATACAAGTAAAGAAACGGATGTTTACAAAATGAAAGTAATGATATTCGGAGCGGCTTGTTCCCCTTGCTGTGCGCAATACGTCAAAAATGTAAATGCTCTGAAAGCAGATAAAAACCGAGAACAGGTCATAAAAGCTATACAAGAAAAGCATTATGTAGATGACTACGTAGCAAGTTTCCCCAACGAAAAAGAAGCTTATAACATAAGCAAAGAAGTAAAAAGAATACACCAAATGGCAAATTTTAACCTGCGAGGATTCGTTTCGAACTCTAGTAATGTCCTGAAGGCCTTAAATGGTGAAAGCAGTTGTGCGGTTGAAGCATCTATAAAAATGGAAAGAAAGGCCATGGACAAGGTACTGGGAATGTACTGGGACAGCGAACGTGATCAGTTTGTGTTCGATTTAAAAATGAACAGAGTAGACAAAGAGATAGCGGAAGGCTTAAAATGTCCCACGAAAAGGCAGTTGCTAAGTCTAGTTATGTCTGTCTTTGATCCCTTTGGTATGCTTTCGGACTTAATGCTTTATGGAAAAATACTTATGCAAGACGTTTGGCGCGCTAAAATTGACTGGAACGAACTACTACCAGCTGAACTATTTAGAAGATTCAAGCAATGGATTCATCAATTAAAAAACGTTCAATTACTTAAAATACGTCGCTGTTATTCTGAAACATTTTTGAAAGCTGAAATGGAGCTTCATGTATTTGTGGATGCCAGCGAGCAAGCATTTGCGGCAGTTGCGTATTGGCTTCTGAAATGCGACGGATTCGTCGAACTGATTTTTGTTGCTGGAAAAACAAGATGTGCTCCCTTGAAGTTGCTAACGGTGCCGAGGCTGGAGCTACAAGCGGCGGTTTTGGGTACACGTTTGAGAAGCTCTATCCTGGAATGCCATACTGCTTCTGTTTCGCGCACAGTATTTTGGTCGGATTCGCTCACCGTTTTGTCTTGGATAAAATCTGATCAAAGAATGTATAAACAGTTCGTAGCTCACAGGATCAGCGAGATATTGGACACCACGTCCGAGAATGATTGGCGCTGGGTGCCATCAAGCTTAAATGCAGCGGATAAAGCAACAAAAACCTGCAAGAACTATAACTACGACCCAAAAATATATGGATTGAGGGACCAAACTTTCTTCTAAAAGAAGAGTTTGAGTGGCCAAAGCAGCAAAGTAGTTTCATCCAGGACGACTCACTAGAAATAAAAAAGAGTGTACTAGCTACGAACACTGGATCAGTTATTGACATTAAAAGATTTTCGAACTATTTGCGTCTGAAACGTACTATGGGCTGGGTGTTAAATTTATTCAGATAGTTAAACAAAATAAGAGGATGCAGTCAATTGGTTTGACCTCGTTTGATTTGCAAATGGCAGAAATAACTCTGTGTAAATTGGCTCAGCGATTAGTATTCGCCCAGGAAATTGATGACATCAAGAAAATGGCTTTGTATCAAGCAGCAGCACGATAAAATCATTGTCACCTAAACTAGACGAGCGATGCCTTCTCGTCGTATATGGAAGACTCGACAACGCGACGATACTTCCTAAAAGAGCTCGCGAGCCAATAATTCTTCCATGCAAGCATGATTTAACAAATCTCATTCTACAGTTTTACCACGAGAAGTATCACCATCAAAATGAAGAACTGATCGTAAATGAAATACGACGAAAATTTTGGATTATAAACCTGCGAAAGGCTGTCAAAGGAGCAAAAGCGAAATGCCAATATTGTAAAAATGAGAACGCCAGGCCGATCAACGCACAAATGGGACAACTACCTAAGGATAGAGTCACACCATATTTAAGACCTTTTTCATTTGTCGGTCTCGACTACTTTGGACCCATAATGGTGACTATCGGACGACGCCATGAAAAACGATGGGTAGCTTTATTTACATGTCTCACCGTCAGAGCTATTCACCTTGAACTCGCAGCAGATCTTTCTACAGACGCGTGCATCATATGTATAAGGAATTTTGTAAACAGGAGAGGCATCCCAGTAAAAATACGATCAGATATGGGAACAAATTTCGTTGGAGCAGACAGAACGATAAAAAAGGTCAAAGACTTATTTGATTGGGACTACATTGAAAACGAGATGGCTAACAAGGGAATACAATGGGAGTTTAACTGCCCAGCTAACCCAAGCTCAGGAGGATGCTGGGAGCGACTAGTTAGATCTACAAAAAGGATTTTGGCAGTTACACTGAAAGAAAAGGCACCACAGGTGGAAACCTTGAGAAGTTTGCTCATTGAGGCCGAAAACATCATTAACAGCAGACCATTGACTCATGTGCCAGTAACAATTGATAATCCGGAACCATTGACACCGAATCATTTTTTGTTGGGTACGGCCAATTCTACTCAAGCACCGGGCGACTACGGCGATTTCCGTTTTCAGAAACAATATAGAATTGCCCAGCAACTAAAGAATACATTTTGGCGGCGTTGGGTAAGGGAGTACTTGCCGACACTGACACGACGTACTAAATGGTTTAGTCCAATTAAACCATTACAGAAAGGTGACTTAGTCATAATATGCGAAGACAATCAGCCAAGGGGAAGTTGGAAAAAGGGAGTGGTCGTAGAGCCCTTACAAGCTGCTGATGGGCAGGTGAGAATTGCAGAAGTTCAGACAGCAAATGGAATTTTGCGACGTCCCGTTTCAAAGTTAGCCAGGTTAGATGTTTTAGGTAAATCTACAGGGTAGTTTTACGGTGGGTGGTATGTTGCGTGATGAAATTTGAATTTAATTTTTAGCGCTTAGAAATATTATAGTGATAGGAAATACCATTTGAATTTGGAATATCGAAGTATCGATAAGATTAAGTTAGTGTTGTGAAGCACCTAAGGTCACGATCGTGAATAGTCAGAAGGCAGAAAGCGACACGATCAGACGAAAACACGAAAAAATAAATTATTACTTCATTTTTAATTACATTTGTTAATTCATTTTCTACGTGATTACATTTATGTTAAATAATTTCGGTTAATTGAATCATGAACCAATACGTTAATAAGTACCAAGAAAAGAAGTTTGAAAATAAATGCCTATTATTCTATTTTTGTGTTTTACACCGTTGCGACGGATAGAAGTTGCAACAATGGGAGACCCAATAAACTATATATCAAAATGATCAGGACGAGCTCAGGAATTGATTTCCGTCTGTCCGTCCGTCTGTCTGTCTGTTTCAACACGATTTCCGGCCAAACTGCTGAACCGATCTTGATGAAACTTTCACAGATTGCTTAGATCATGTCGGGTTTGTTCACTATGAAATTTCATCCCGATCGGAGCATTCTACGATATAGCCACCATATAAATTTACCATATCAACACGATTTCCGGCCAAACTGCTTAACCGATCTTGATGAAACTTTCACAGATTGCTTAGATCATGTCGGGTTTGTTCACTATGAAATTTCATCCCGATCGGAGCATTCTACGATATAGCCACCATATAAATACAAAGAATCTATTAAAAAAACAAAATTGGACTAAAAAACTAAAATACCAAAATAACTACACGGGGATTCGAACCCGCACCTACCGGATGAGAGTCTGGCATACTTACCACTAGACTATATAAGAGTTTAACAGAATGGCTGAATATCTATTGTTAAAATTAACATAGTTAATTCGATACACCGAATATTAATAATTTAATGCCTTATAGTCTTTCGAGATTTTCAAAAAATAAAACAAGTGGAAACGTTGCAGTCGGACGCAACCGACTGCGGTATACTCGATACCAGTATTAAAAATTTTGATGCCCATCCATGTGGGATGTCAATTGCTATCTTCATACCAAATTTGGTAGTTCTAGCTGTAAGGGTGTGTGAAATATGCGGATTTATCGTTTTTGAGTTATCGAATTTATCGATTTGCCAGCCCCCCAGTTATCGTAGAACCCAAATCTTGACACTTTAATTTACTATCCCATAGATAAAGAGAATTGGAAAGTTTCAAGTCCCTAGCTTGAAGGGTGTGGAAAAAACTTGCACACATACGGACGGACAGACGGACAGACGGACGGACGGACAGACGGACAGACACCATGACGGACATTGCACAAAACCAATATACTCTTTACCTTCGGTATCGAGTATAAATACAAATTAATCCACGTGTGAAGGGTATCATAGTCTTGGCATAGCCAAAATTAACTATGCGGCACTATGTTATTAAATAACTTTTTTTAACAATGTTATACTAAAACTAAAGTAATATTTTTAAATATTTTTTGTGGCCCATTTGCCTTTGTTTTTGCTTTTGAATCCTTAGTTTTTCATTTAAATTTTTAATTATAAATTTTAGACGTAAGGTAAAAAAAAATTTTTTTTATGTTTGTGTCTAATTGTACATGTTTTGAGTTGTTGAGCAATTCGTTTATTAAAAAATTCTTTAGCGATATGTTGTTCCCGTTGGATTTTGTAAATTGTAGCTCAAGCTCAGTTAATTTTTTAAGAAAGCACTTTGATGGCTTTTTTAAGCCACCTGCTGATGCCATATCAACATACGTAAAGGTATTATTTTCCTTCTCTTCTTCTTCCTGCAGTGAGAATCTTTTGATAATATATCCTGCAACATATTCCAACGCATCTTCTGACATGTCGTCCAAAACTTCATCCGCACCTCGCTCTTGCTGATAGGAATCAGACACCTCGGTTACTTGTGACATTGACGTTATATCAATGTCCATCCATGGCACTTCATCGACCTCAACAATACGCGTCATCCCCAATATTTCTGTGTTTCGAGCTATTTATATATGAGGAAGTCATTTCCAAATATTATTAAAATTAATGTTCAAAAGGAGTTATTTTTAACAATTTTCGCAATACTTAACAAGACAAACACGTGGACATCACAAACAAATACAACTTGGTTTTCGCTACTTAAAAAGTTAATAATGTGTTAGACATTTAATTTAAATTCTGCCAACAAATACTTATGTTACCTAGTAGGTATTTTCGCAACCGAAACTTAAATTCCAGCGGACTTGGATGATCGTGTAGACCACCTTTTGACCGCAAGGCACCAAACAAGTACTCCAACTGGTCCTGCGAAATCCTACTTGTTATTAAATAGTTCATGCTGAACTTTTCTTTAAGGTACTGAAAAAGGAGGTCAAGTGAATTATTTGTTATAATAATTCCTTTTTGAAAAGGTAAGAGCCGTCTCCCATTTGGTATTATAATCGAAGACATAAGTGACGACATCTCCTTGAGCACTCTACGTTGGTCTTCAAGATTTAGGCCAAAGGGTTGCTTGGTTGGCATAGTGTTGGCAGTGTTTAGCTTAACATTAAAAATATCAAACCAATCGTTCGTAAGCTGAATGAAATCAGCTGTTGTGCATGCGTTGTAGACGTCCAGCCCCAAAGAATAGCAGCGTCTTATCGCCGTTGCTGTACAATTTGAAAGCAACTGCGCTGCCAGCTTAACTTTCTGTCTCCCTGCACCCTGAACAGTTAAGTGGTCTTCTGTGACCTTCCAAAGGATGGACAAGTCTGTAGCCGACGTGTGTTTTAAAGCTTGCCATACGCTTTGTTGAGTGACGATGGTTCCACTGACTACAAGTCCCGAATCAAGAAAATGATTTCTAATCAGTTTAAGTAGATGTGGTACGTCAGCAAACACAAAAACTTTTAAGTCACCGTTTGCAGGGTGCGCAAACCAGGATTTTTCTAAATTGAACAAAGTTTTATAAATATGTGTAAGTATACATATATAATTTCTTTGATGCAATCTTACCAGTCGAGATGCAAAGATTTGACCATAATTTAAAATTGCCGGTACCCAAATCAGAGATCATGGCTACAACTGTTTATCCTGCCGCATACAGCTTTGCCAGCAGGTCATCTAATATTATTTTCGACATTGGCTTGTTGAAGTCGTAATATATTGGCTGCTTCCAAGACTTACGCAAGCCTTGCACCATTGCCACCTGAACATAGTCTACTGGCGGCAGAACAGCTTCTCTCGAGCAGTCGTACTCGTATGTGTATGCCACTTTCATCTCATCGAAATAAATCACACAAATCTTGTCTTCTTGGTCCAGCTCAACGGAGTTTTCCAATAATTGCAGCACAAAATCTAGTATGCCTGGCTTGATTTCTACGCCTTGTAGCCATTTACCAAGCGTAGATTCACATGGGAGTGGAAAGCCCTTTTTGTACAAATGTTTATATGCTCTTGGTCCAGCTGCATGAAGGCAAATCGCAGACGAATTAGATGTGCTTAGATGTGCTCTCTGATTGATGGTGAACAGTGTAAGAGAACTGTAACTCCGACTGTAGAAATTATTTGGCACAAGACTGTCCAGCAGTCGTCGCCGCTTACTATTTTCAGATGAAAAGTTGCAAGCCGCAACATCAAAATGCTTTTCGCATATTTTATTTCCCACAATCAGCGTTTGATTTGCGCTCTTTTCCCACAGCTCCCTTTTTTTTGCGTCTTTTGGCACATGAAAAACTTTATTTATTGTCTTTGCGCGACAAATGCAACAGTATTGTTTCGACATTTTCTAAGTATACACAATTAACAAACTTTCCGCAACACGACTGCTCACTTCAAAATGTCAATGCATACTGACAAACGCAAAGTACCCCGAAAGAGAGCAGGAACGTGGAATAGAACACCTTTATATTATTTCACCATGGTTCGAATCGAGACTGAAACCTGAAGGCAACAGCAAAGAGGGCGACGTCGACGTCGCTGCCACCTTGTTAAATACGCCTTGGTCTGCCCATCACTGCATTAGACTTAACATTGTACTTTTAGTTGAAGGCGAACTATTGACAGGCAGGCACCACGCAGCGCATTAGCAAGAAAACTAATTTTTTACAGTGCGCTCCAAAATGTTTATGCCCGAATGGGAGAATGAATTTTTTTTCATAGAAAATAAAGACTGCAGAGCAAAATGATTGATTTGCAATAACATTGTTTTTTGAAATGTTAAATATTTTTCAAGATGGCATTATTTATTAATAAATAATAAGCACAATGAGTAATCGTTAACTTGCAGCGTGCACTGTACTGTTCAAGGCGCATTTAACAAGGTGGCAGCGACGTCGACGTTGCCCTCTTTGCTTTTGCCTTACGGTTTCAGTCTCGATTCGAACGTTGCGAGCGACGCACGACTACGGACGAATTTTTAGCTGCTTTGTGCGAAAAAAAATGCATATGTGTGTGTGTGTATACATGTGCATGCGGGAACAAATTTCTTTGAATTTATTGTCCTCCTTCTCTCGCTCTCTTTCTCTCGATTGCTCTCATTTTTCGTAAGGCAACGCGACGTCGACGCTGCTGCCACCTTGTTATATACGCCTTGGCAAGGCATACTTATATAGGTAGTCCAGCTCTTTTGCTCGCTCTAGTTTTCTGTTGCCTTACGATTCAGTCTTGTTACGAACGTTGTGAGCGACGAACATACGCGCACGATTTTTTTTTTGCGTTTTATTTCGTAATGCAACGAGAGAGCAGAGTGAGACTACCTATATAAGTATGCCTTGCGCCTTGGTACTGATCACACTTCGTTTTTTCTCTGCAGCGCACGCAAATTGTGCTTGTATGCGTGTGAAAACTGTGACAATATTTGTGTGTGCCCACCACTGGTTTATACATATGTATAAGTTGTCGATAACGAGTCGATATTGGAAAAGTCAGCCGTTTCTTCAACACTGCATTGTTGACTTTTACTATTACAGCTTCTGCCGCTTTCTGATTGCAGAACAATACTAGGTGTAATCTTTTTACTTTAGCTTATCAATGGACAACGGTCTCTAAGCGGTATATAATCGACAAATTTATGAAATACTTTTGGAATGTAAACAAAGATTTGTTAAATAAAGACCCTAGTTGAAATATAAATTTTTTGATGAGCTTTGTCGCAGCTCTTCTAATTTGGCATGCTCATTTAACAAGCTGATTGATGACAGCCCTGGAACTTTCAAATAGGCGGGAACTTTTTGGCAAGTTTTGATTGTTATACAGGTAACCCTCCTACAACGCGGGGGCTAGGTTCCTGAAAATTGCCGCATTGTAAGAAATAGCGTTTTAGGAAACATGAACTCCATACAAAAATCAGAGTTTGGTTCCAAACTGAAAAATTGGATTTTGTTCGTTCATACTAAATATATGTATTTTTTTTAAATTTATTTATTGAGTCATAACATATTATGTAATTTGATAATATATACTTCATTTATTTCATAAAAACTTTACATAACAAAAATAAAATTTCAATTTGTCGTAATATTCGTATTGACAGAAATAATAAATTAAAACGAAAAGTTAAATTAAATTTTTTTAATTCTCTTCATCACTTATTATAATTTGTCTTGGACGTTTTGTCCGTGTTAGTTCAGTGGATCAAGCTCAGATTCTGGCATCCTTTCGAGGATTGTTTGAAAAAATGTTTTTATTGAGGATTGTTTGCTTTTATTTCTTAAATCTTTATAAATTTCTTCATATGGAGATAAGTCTTTTTGAAGATTTCGTTTAAAAATTTCTGCTCTATCCCTTAGAGGATCGTTCTCTAAAATGAATTCTTCCAACTGTTTTGCCTTATTAAAAACTTCCTCGATACTTTTTAGCGAGAAGCTTTTATTTTCTAAATCAGAAAGATTGTCAGAGCTATCTCCAACCGATAATCTGTTATTTGTCATTGCCACTAAATCTGCTTCGTCTATTTCGGCAACACTTTTTATACCTAACTGTGTCGCACTAACAAAACAACCCCTTAACAGAGTCAAGAGAGTAAAATAAAGAGAGCAACATGGCTGTCTCCCTTGCACTCACATGTTCAAATCAATTGGTACTGGCTCTCTCAGATGACACTACCTAATTAATTGTATCATGACAAAGCACAAAAAAAACAAAGCGAATTTGTGCATTTCTGTTTTGCTTCTTTTGTGAATGCTCACAAACTCACACTATGTATTATAGCTAAATTTTATTATTGCTTACCCATTATTCTTTATTTTAACTAAATGTATGATTGGGATAGATTGGCAGAGCTGAGTACAGTATTTAAGATAGTTTTAAGTAATTTGTCAGAGTAAGACCCCATTTACACGCTAAAGTTTTTTCATGAAGTTTTTTTTTCATTCTGTTTTTAAACTTCTTCGGAATTCAGGTCGCATTTACACGCTGAAGTTTTTCAGTGAATTTTTTCCTTTGAAAATGCAACTCTGGTTTAAATTTATGGTCGATAAACATTCACAGTTAACACCAGTTCAATTAATACTTTCGTCCATAACATTTCTATTAATAATTTATAAACCACAACAATATATTTACTATTTGCGCTAATATTTGCTTGTGCGATATTTCGTATTAATAACTTTATTTTTCACATCAAACACTGTGCAACTCTGTGTTTACATTCTATCGGAATAAGGCAAAGCAAAATTAGAAGAAAAATTCACGACTTAACAAGTAGTGAATTTTTGCTTAAAATGCTACCCCTCTACTCTCCTTGCCTACAAACAAGAGATTCAGAGAGAAAAAAAATGGGCACTAAAAAGCAGGTCACACTTATCAAAGAATAAGAGAGTCGAAAAGTAGTCGTATAGGTGAACGCAAAGATATAAGACGTACAAGTAGTAGAAAGAAACGTAAATTTATGTATCCATTAATATTTCCTTACATATGTATATGTATAAAGTCAACGTTATATTTTATTAGCCAGTAAATAAAAATTTTTGTGAAACCCACATAAATAGATAAATAATTGCCAACCCAGAAACCCTGCACCTACAAATAAATAAGCTTGTACGTATTGGTATTTTCTTTTGTGGTTGTTTTTGGGCATAAAATAAACATCAAAGCCGCGTCCGTCTCAGTCGACTGCTTCTCTGCATCTAAGCACAAACAAAACGAAATGAATGCAAAGCAACAGACATAGAGTTCTTTAACCCACGAGCGACTTCGTCTTTTATGCCCACTTTTCTGTGCAGCAACACAAATACCATCATATTCGTTTTCAGGCAGAGGCAATTGTTGTACAACAACCACATACTTTTCCAATTTTTGACTGCAGTTTTAATGTCTGTGATGCCTTCTCTGTGTGAGTTACGGCAGCGAGTTTGATTGCGTATGACTTTGAATTGTAACCCTACCGCACGTAAGGAAGTTAACACATCAAAAACTGAACTATGATGGGGCTATTTAGAGCCTTTTTATTTTTACAAATAATACTAATCTTTATTGCTTCTGACTATAAAATATTTATGATAATTTCGTTATTTTTTTTATGACCATTTACTATTAATAGGGTTTCCTCACTAGCACTTTACATCACAATTTACAGCAATTATCGATAACAAGACGGAGAGCTGTCCTAATGCTCTACATCTGCATCTACATCTTTTGACAGTTAACAATTATCAATTCAGCTAACAAGTGTGAAACATGGATCCAATCAATTATCAATTTCGGAAAACAACGCTAGAGCATAATGTTATTTTTATTTAATTATAATACTTCATAGAGTTTTAATATTTTTTCTTGAAATGCCCTTGAAATGCTTGAACACATCTTATTTATCTCGTTCCAAGTCAAGGAGCTCCTGGCTTACATCCCCTTTGCGCTTTTTGCCGCTTCTTGTTGTTGCTTCTGATTCCTTTTCTGGCACAGACTTTAAATCTGGAATAATTTAAAAAAACTATATTTCCATGCACGCTTATCTTAATAAAAAAAAAATAAAGTTGTAAAGTATTTATTTTGTGCAATATTTATATTTAATTTCTATCGATCGTTTATGTTATGTTACGCTCGTCTATACCGATATATCGTAAGCTAGTATTAAGGTATCGATGTTAGTATTAAGATTTATCACAAAGTGTGGCCCGGCCACACTGACTTTGTCTCGCTCTCTTCCGGCTAATTTCCTGACAAGCGCGCGCGTTTTAGCGAACAACCGAAGAGAATCTTTTGCAAATAAAAGCCATCAGCGATTATTCATCGAATATTAAGGAGTCTAACATAATCAATTTTATAGTTACCGCCGTTTGCCATTTCAAATTCAGTATACAGTAATTTTTTGGCAAGTGGTGTCACTTTGCCGATAAGAGAAATTATCGAACATAACAGAAATTTTGTTGGACAATCGAGTACTGTTAACACCAGATGTACTCACATCTTGGGTTTTTTTTTTTTTATACCCTTAACCCATAAAATGGGTAAATAAGGGTATAATAAGGAAGCATCTCCGACCCTATAAAGTATATATATTCTTGATCAGCATCAACAGCCGAGACGATATAGCCATGTCCGTCTGTCCGTCTGTCTGTCCGTCTG
>JARNME010000543.1:0-187142 GCA_030179655.1 Scaptomyza flava | reverse complement strand
GATAGAAAAATGACATCCCACATAGATCTGCAGAAACCATTTGGATGCCACACACCACACAATCCGCTCCAAGCCCCCCTTTCCCCACCTTTTAAGAACTCTGATCTAGAGTCACCAATTTATAGGAAAACAGCTGTTGGCATCCCCATCTGCATCAGGAAACTTTATACATATTTGCATATGCATACATATGGATGTTTTTATCATAAATAATTTACAAAACTCTGCTTTGAGTTAGCCTTTTTTTAATGATTATTATTGCAAGCAGGGCCAATCAGGGGCCTTGCCATCCCCATCAATTTAGGATGATTTGTTATTGTGTATGACTCCTATAAGTAATTATATAAGTTAGTATATATTTAATTTGTGAAGCTAAATATATAATAAATGTATAAGGTAAAATCTAGCTGAACGCATGACGCTCTGTTAGGTTAACAGAAACTTCAACGGTATATTTGAAAACTCAATATAAGCAAAATGCTCGTTCTGCGTCATGGTTCTGAGTCGGTTACCTTTTCTGGTATCAACATCCTCCCCCCCCCCCCCCCCCCCCCCCTTGCATGAATTGCACTGAAGCTACTGGCCGCAGGTCCCGGACAGAATCCAGCCAAAGACCGAGTTCTGGGCCATCGGCAGACCATTGGCACTCGGGAGCACTCCGTTGAGAATGATGTGAGGATGCACATCTGCTCCGAGTGCTATGGCTAGAGTCGACGGACGGTACCATCGATCGTCGGCCAGGACAATACCTTTATACTGATCGGCGTCGATCTCGATGGGCTTTAGCGGAGTGCGGCAGCTGAAGGTGGGGTTGACTCGGAGGATGACTTCCTGGCAGAAGTTGGTCACCCCTGATCCCAGAATCACCGTGCAGACACCTTCCGCACCGACATGGGTGACGGATAGCTTGAAGGCCGTTCCCAAAGATGTGACGATGCGGCTAGTGGGGCTGCACGGGTCAACCAAGACCTTGACGTCGAAAACGTTGACGCCGGTGTCGAGCTTGATCACGCTCACCGCCGTGTATTGGATCACATACATCAACGCAGTGTGCATGCCATGAGGGTGTGACGGCGGGGGACGATGATGAGCGGTTGGAGACCGCGAACGAGAAGCTTCTGCTGCCGGGGTTCAGTTGCACGCCCCCGCTCTCTCGACGGGCGGACGTTGCGTTGGGCCTCCTTGAATGCAGCAGCGTGTGGTGGTCCCGGTGGCAGATTTTGCACCTGCCCGCACTGCGACAGGATTGCCCGGAGTGCTGATGAGCTAGGCAGTTTGGGCAGTATTTGTTAATGAGTACGGCTCGGAGCCGCTTCTCAGCCGTGAGTCGCAAGAAGCGCTGGCACTTCCGTAAGGCGTGGACTCCTCGACACATCCTGCACCGAAACGAGTCAGTGCCGATGGGCGGCTGTGCTGCGTGGGCTTGCGAGCGGGCATTATTATTGCTCTACAAGAAAAGTCTGAAAAGGAAGAGGATATAAATATTTGAACTCATTGATAATTGACAATTAACACGGAGGTACGTGGACAGCACAGGACGAGTGTTTTTAAGGATGAATGGTCACGTGCTCAATGAGCCTTCGGACTCTGAGGGCTCAGGAATTGTATCTTCCATCGGAAGTAGGATAAGCTTTGCGATCGGCCTACGTATGGTGCCACGAGTGGTGATCACATCTACCACGCGAACCTTGTCGTCACTGCCAGGAATGGTCAGGGTTATTCGGCCAAGGTGCCACTCGTTTGTCGGCAGGTTATCTTCTTTAACTACGACCATATCGCCGATTCGCAAGTTTCGTACAGGTGACTGCCACTTAGTTCGCTTAAGGAGCTCTTTTAGGTACTCATCCTTCCAACGTAAGCAGAATTGTTGGTGGAGAGCCTTCAAGCGTTGCCAGCGATTCAGAATAGAAGTGGCTTTTTCGTTTATTTCTGGTTCAGAGACAGAAATGAGGGGGCCACCTGTCAGGAAATGGCCCGGAGTTAGTGCAAGTAGGTTTGTAGGGTCTTCGGACATCGGAGAGATTGGCCTCGAGTTGAGACACGCTTCAATCTTGGCCAGTAGAGTCGAAAGTTCTTCAAACGTGTATTTGACCGTGGATGTGGTCTTGTAGAACAAAGATTTGAAACTCTTCACCCCAGCCTCCCATAGGCCTCCCATATGTGGAGCGCCTGGTGGGTTGAAGTGCCAGGATATGTTTTGGTGGGTGTGTTTTGAGATAACGCCAGTCCGTACTGCTTCCAGGAAGTCGCGCGATAGAGTTTTCTCCGCCCCGACGAAGGTTTTACCATTATCCGAGTGCATCTGTTGTGGACACCCACGCCGCGCTACAAATCGGGAGAAAGCCGCAAGAAATTTCTCGTTCGTAAGGTCCGAAGTCGCCTCCAGATGAATTGCACACGAATACACATACGTAACCCTTTGTGATCAAACACGCGCGACCGGTGTAGTTTTTCAAGTCGAAGGGTCCGGCAAAGTCCACGCCTGTGTGTGTAAAAGGTCTCGAGAAGGACGAGCGTTCCGTTGGCAGATCTCCCATCATCTGCGTCTGTAGCCTTTTCCGATAGATAACACAGACTTTGCAGGAGTTGATGATGGACTTGACGAGAATCTTTAGTTTCGGGATCCCGAACTTAGAACGGATGAGACGCATTGTAAGCTGGTTTCCCCCATGCAAGGATATGCGATGGGTGAACCTAACTAACAACCGTGCGAAAGTTGACGAACAGGACATGATGATGGGGTGGCGCTCATCATAGCGTAACGACTGAGACGCTCTCACGCGCCCACAGGCCTTAGAATTCCCTTGCTGTCGAGGAACGGATTCAAATTACGGATGTGACTTGAGACAGGGATTTTCTGGTTTTGAGCCAAACTTTTGACCTCGATCGCGTAATCCCTACGCTGCGCAAGAAGGATCAGCAGCTCTTGAGCTTCGGACAACTCACTGGAACTGAGTTCGATTGTAATGGGATTGGCAAGCATCTTGCCTCTCGCAATAAACCGCCGGAGATAGGCGATGACGCGAAGCGCTTTGTGGAACTCGGAGAAAATGCTAAGAAAATCGGACATTGGAGGCAACTTTGGCCAATTGCATTTAATAGTGCGCTGCTCTAAGGCTGTATCTGGAATCGGAACAGATGAGATAGGCCACTGGGTTTGAGGCAGTTGAAGCCATTCCGGCCCGTGCCACCACAGAGAATTGTCTACCAGATCTTGCGCTCGGACTCCTCTACTTGCAAGATCTGCCGGATTGTGCTCCGATCGGACATGCGACCAGTCGGAAGGGTCGCTAATTTTAGCAATTTTTCCACTCGGTTGGCAACGAAAGTTGTCCACTTGCAAGGTGGTTTATCCAACCAGGACAACACAATTGTGGAATCTGTCCAGTAGAAAAGTTTAAAATTATTCGCTGGCAATTCATGGAGAAGGGCTGAGGACAGTTCAGCTAGTTGGACTGCCCCGCACAGTTCTAACCGGGGCACTGACAGGGATTTCTTCAGAGCTACCTTCGTCTTGGCAGTAAGGAGATGGGTGGTTACTTTGCTTGCCATTTCAAAGCGGACATAAATTGCTGCGCCGTACGCACGCTCCGACGCGTCGCAGAATCCGTGGTACTGCAGCTCCCTTGTGGGCTGGACACGCAAACATCGTGGAATGCGAATTTCCCTTAAAGCAGGATAGCTTTCAAGATATTCCTGCCACTTGCTGATCAGATCACACAGATCTGCATCAAAACTTTGGATGCCACGCCCACCCATACCGCCCCCAGCCCCCCTTTCCCCACTTTTAACAATTTTCGAGCTAGAGTCACCAAATTTGGTATGAAGATCGCAATTAACATTCCACAAAGTTCTTCATCAAATATGTGGATGCCACGCCCAGCCATACTGCCCCCAGCCCCTCTTTCCCCACTTTTTACAAACTTCGAGCTGGAGTCACCAAATTTGGTATGAAGATAGCAATTGACATTTCACAAAGATCTGCAGTAAAAATTTGGATGCCACACCCACCCATACCGCCCACAGCCCCTCTTTCCCCACCTTATAATCTTCGAGCTAGAGTCACCAAATTTGGGATGAAGATAGCAATTGACATTTCGCAAAGATCTGCAGTAAAAATGTAGATGCCACACCCACCCATACCGCCCCCAGTTCCTCTTTCAACAGCTCTTACAAACTTTCAGCTAGAGTCACCAAATTTGGAAGGAAGATAGTTGGTGGCATCCCCATCTGCATCGGAGAATCCTTAAGGCAGCGTGCACCCCTGCCCCATCCGTACCCCTTTGCAATCAGGCCTCTTTTTACCTGTTTTAATACTGGTATCGAGTATGCCGCAGTCGGTAGCGTCCGACTGCAACGTTTCCACTTGTTTTATATTGATCTATTTGGCTATATTAAACTAACAGAGTAGAAACTGGCATTTTTATACTCGTTACCGAATGTTAGGTATGAAGATAGAAATTGACATCCCACAAAGATCTGATGAACCAATTAAGATGCCACGCCCACCAATGCCGCCCCAGCCCCCCTTTCCCACCTTTTACAAACTTTGAGCTAGAATCACCAAAATTGGTATGAAGATAGAAAAATGACATCCCACATAGATCTGCAGAAACAATTTGGATGCCACACCCACACAATCCGCTCCAAGCCCCCCTTTCCCCACCTTTTAAGAACTTCGATCTAGAGTCACCAAATTTATAAGGAAAACAGCTGTTGGCATCCCCATCTGCATCAGAGAAACTTTATACATATTTGCATATGCATATACATATGGATGTTTTTATCATAAATAATATTTACAAAACTCTGCTTTGAGTTAGCCTTTTTTTAAATGATTATTATTGCAAGCAAGGGCCAATCAGGGGCCATTGCCATCCCCATACAATTTAGGATGATTTGTTATTGTGTATGACTCCTATAAGTAATTATAATAAGTTAGTATATATTTAATTTGTGAAGCAAATATGTAATAATAAATTCATAAGGTAAAAATCTACTGAACGCATGACGCTCTGTTAGGGTTAACAGAAACTTCAACGGTATATTTGAAAACTCAATATATAAGCAAAATGCTCGTTATGCGTCATGGTTCTGAGTCGGTTACCTTTTCTGGTATCAACATCCTCCCCCCGCCCCCCCCCCCACCCCTTGCAATGAATTGCAATGAAGCTACTGGCCGCAGGTCCCGGACAGAATCCAGCCAAAGACCGAGTTCTGGGCCATCGGCAGACCATTGGCACTCGGGAGCACTCCGTTGAGAATGATGTGAGGATGCACATCTGCTCCGAGTGCTATGGCTAGAGTCGACGGACGGTACCATCGATCGTCGGCCAGGACAATACCTTTATACTGATCGGCGTCGATCTCGATGGGCTTTAGCGGAGTGCGGCAGCTGAAGGTGGGGTTGACTCGGAGGATGACTTCCTGGCAGAAGTTGGTCACCCCTGATCCCAGAATCACCGTGCAGACACCTTCCGCACCGACATGGGTGACGGATAGCTTGAAGGCCGTTCCCAAAGATGTGACGATGCGGCTAGTGGGGCTGCACGGGTCAACCAAGACCTTGACGTCGAAAACGTTGACGCCGGTGTCGAGCTTGATCACGCTCACCGCCGTGTATTGGATCACATACATCAACGCAGTGTGCATGCCATGAGGGTGTGACGGCGGGGGACGATGATGAGCGGTTGGAGACCGCGAACGAGAAGCTTCTGCTGCCCGGGGTTCAGTTGCACGCCCCCGCTCTCTCGACGGGCGGACGTTGCGTTGGGCCTCCTTGAAATGCAGCAGCGTGTGGTGGTCCCGGTGGCAGATTTTTGCACCTGCCCGCACTGCGACAGGATTGCCCGGAGTGCTGATGAGCTAGGCAGTTTGGGCAGTATTTGTTAATGAGTACGGCTCGGAGCCGCTTCTCAGCCGTGAGTCGCAAGAAGCGCTGGCACTTCCGTAAGGCGTGGACTCCTCGACACATCCTGCACCGAAACGAGTCAGTGCCGATGGGGCGGCTGTGCTGCGTGGGCTTGCGAGAGGGCATTATTATTGCTCTACAAAGAAAAGTCCGAAAAGGAAGAGGATATAAATATTTGAACTCATTGATAATTGACAATTAACACGGAGGTACGTGGACAGCACAGGACGAGTGTTTTTAAGGATGAATGGTCACGTGCTCAATGAGCCTTCGGACTCTGAGGGCTCAGGAATTGTATCTTCCATCGGAAGTAGGATAAGCTTTGCGATCGGCCTACGTATGGTGCCACGAGTGGTAAGCACATCTACCACGCGAACCTTGTCGTCACTGCCAGGAATGGTCAGGGTTATTCGGCCAAGGCGCCACTCGTTTGTCGGCAGGTTATCTCTTTAACTACGACCATATCGCCGATTCGCAAGTTTCGTACAGGTGACTGCCACTTAGTTCGCTTAGGAGCTCTTTTAGGTACTCATCCTTCCAACGTAAGCAGAATTGTTGGTGGAGAGCCTTCAAGCGTTGCCAGCGATTCAGAATAGAAGTGGCTTTTTCGTTTATTTCTGGTTCAGAGACAGAATGAGGGGCCACCTGTCAGGAAATGGCCCGGAGTTAGTGCAAGTAGGTTTGTAGGGTCTTCGGACATCGCTTCAATCTTGGCCAGTATAGTCGAAAGTTCTTCAAACGTGTATTTGACCGTGGATGTGGTCTTGTAGAACAAAGATTTGAAACTCTTCACCCCAGCCTCCCATAGGCCTCCCATATGTGGAGCGCCTGGTGGGTTGAAGTGCCAGGATATGTTTTGGTGGGTGTGTTTTGAGATAACGCCAGTCCGTACTGCTTCCAGGAAGTCGCGCGATAGAGTTTTCTCCGCCCCGACGAAGGTTTTACCATTATCCGAGTGCATCTGTTGTGGACACCCACGCCGCGCTACAAATCGGGAGAAAGCCGCAAGAAATTTCTGGTTCGTAAGGTCCGAAGTCGCCTCCAGATGAATTGCACACGAATACACATACGTACCCCTTTGTGATCAAACACGCGCGACCGGTGTAGTTTTTCAAGTCGAAGGGTCCGGCAAAGTCCACGCCTGTGTGTGTAAAAGGTCTCGAGAAGGACGAGCGTTCCGTTGGCAGATCTCCCATCATCTGCGTCTGTAGCCTTTTCCGATAGATAACACAGACTTTGCAGGAGTTGATGATGGACTTGACGAGAATCTTTAGTTTCGGATCCCGAACTTAGAACGGATGAGACGCATTGTAAGCTGGTTTCCCCCATGCAAGGATATGCGATGGGTGAACCTAACTAACAACCGTGCGAAAGTTGACGAACAGGACATGATGATGGGGTGGCGCTCATCATAGCGTAACGACTGAGACGCTCTCACGCGCCCACAGGCCCTTAGAATTCCCTTGCTGTCGAGGAACGGATTCAAATTACGGATGTGACTTGAGACAGGGATTTTCTGGTTTTGAGCCAAACTTTTGACCTCGATCGCGTAATCCCTACGCTGCGCAAGAAGGATCAGCAGCTCTTGAGCTTCGGACAACTCACTGGAACTGAGTTCGATTGTAATGGATTGGCAGCATCTTGCCTCTCGCAATAAACCGCCAGAGATAGGCGATAACGCGAAGCGCTTTGTGGAACTCGGAGAAAATGCTAAGAAAATCGGACATTGGAGGCAACTTTGGCCAATTGCATTTAATAGTGCGCTGCTCTAAGGCTGTATCTGGAATCGGAACAGATGAGATAGGCCACTGGGTTTGAGGCAGTTGAAGCCATTCCGGCCCGTGCCACCACAGAGAATTGTCTACCAGATCTTGCGCTCGGACTCCTCTACTCGCAAGATCTGCCGGATTGTGCTCCGATCGGACATGCGACCAGTCGGAAGGGTCGCTAATTTTAGCAATTTTTCCACTCGGTTGGCAACGAAAGTTGTCCACTTGCAAGGTGGTTTATCCAACCAGGACAACACAATTGTGGAATCTGTCCAGTAGAAAAGTTTAAAATTATTCGCTGGCAATTCATGGAGAAGGGCTGAGGACAGTTCAGCTAGTTGGACTGCCCCGCACAGTTCTAACCGGGGCACTGACAGGGATTTCTTCGGAGCTACCTTCGTCTTGGCAGTAAGGAGATGGGTGGTTACTTTGCTTGCCATTTCAAAGCGGACATAAATTGCTGCGCCGTACGCACGCTCCGACGCGTCGCAGAATCCGTGGTACTGCAGCTTCCCTTGTGGCTGGACACGCAAACATCGTGGAATGCGAATTTCCCTTAAAGCAGGATAGCTTTCAAGATATTCCTGCCACTTGCTGATCAGATCACACAGATCTGCATCAAAACTTTGGATGCCACGCCCACCCATACCGCCCCCCAGCCCCCCTTTCCCCACTTTTAAACAATTTTCGAGCTAGAGTCACCAAATTTGGTATGAAGATCGCAATTAACATTCCACAAAGTTCTTCATCAAATATGTGGATGCCACGCCCAGCCATACTGCCCCCAGCCCCTCTTTCCCCACTTTTTACAAACTTCGAGCTGGAGTCACCAAATTTGGTATGAAGATAGCAATTGACATTTCACAAAGATCTGCAGTAAAAATTTGGATGCCACACCCACCCATACCGCCCACAGCCCCTCTTTCCCTACCTTATAATCTTCGAGCTAGAGTCACCAAATTTGGGATGAAGATAGCAATTGACATTTCGCAAAGATCTGCAGTAAAATGTAGATGCCCACCCACCCATACCGCCCCCAGTCCCCCTTTCAACAGCTCTTACAAACTTTCAGCTAGAGTCACCAAATTTGGAAGGAAGATAGTTGGTGGCATCCCCATCTGCATCGGAGAATCCTTAAGGCAGCGTGCACCCCTGCCCCATCCGTACCCTTTGCAATCAGGCCTCTTTTTACCTGTTTTAATACTGGTATCGAGTATGCCGCAGTCGGTTGCGTCCGACTGCAACGTTTCCACTTGTTTTATATTGATCTATTTGGCTATATTAAACTAACAGAGTAGAAACTGGCATTTTTATACTCGTTACCGAATGTTAGGTATGAAGATAGAAATTGACATCCCACAAAGATCTGATGAGCCCATTAGGATGCCACGCCCACCAATGCCGCCCCAGCCCCCCTTTCCCACCTTTTACAAACTTTGAGCTAGAATCACCAAAATTGGTATGAAGATAGAAAAATGACATCCCACATAGATCTGCAGAAACAATTTGGATGCCACACCCACACAATCCGCTCCAAGCCCCCCTTTCCCCACCTTTTAAGAACTTGATCTAGAGTCACCAAATTTATAAGGAAAATAGCTGTTGGCATCCCCATCTGCATCAGAGAAACTTTATACATATTTGCATATGCATATACATATGGATGTTTTTATCATAAATAATATTTACAAAACTCTGCTTTGAGTTAGCCTTTTTTTAAATGATTATTATTGCAAGCAAGGGCCAATCAGGGGCCATTGCCATCCCCATACAATTTAGGATGATTTGTTATTGTGTATGACTCCTATAAGTAATTATAATAAGTTAGTATATATTTAATTTGTGAAGCTAATATATAATAATAAATTTATAAGGTAAAAATCTACTGAACGCATGACGCCCTGTTAGGGTTAACAGAAACTTCAACGGTATATTTGAAAACTCAATATATAAGCAAAATGCTCGTTATGCGTCATGGTTCTGAGTCGGTTACCTTTTCTGGTATCAACATCCTCCCCCCCCCCCCCCCCCCCCCCACCCCTTGCAATGAATTGCAATGAAGCTACTGGCCGCAGGTCCCGGACAGAATCCAGCCAAAGACCGAGTTCTGGGCCATCGGCAGACCATTGGCACTCGGGAGCACTCCGTTGAGAATGATGTGAGGATGCACATCTGCTCCGAGTGCTATGGCTAGAGTCGACGGACGGTACCATCGATCGTCGGCCAGGACAATACCTTTATACTGATCGGTGTCGATCTCGATGGGCTTTAGCGGAGTGCGGCAGCTGAAGGTGGGGTTGACTCGGAGGATGACTTCCTGGCAGAAGTTGGTCACCCCTGATCCCAGAATCACCGTGCAGACACCTTCCGCACCGACATGGGTGACGGATAGCTTGAAGGCCGTTCCCAAAGATGTGACGATGCGGCTAGTGGGGCTGCACGGGTCAACCAAGACCTTGACGTCGAAAACGTTGACGCCGGTGTCGAGCTTGATCACGCTCACCGCCGTGTATTGGATCACATACATCAACGCAGTGTGCATGCCATGAGGGTGTGACGGCGGGGGACGATGCTGATCGGTTGGAGACCGCGAACGAGAAGCTTCTGCTGCCCGGGGTTCAGTTGCACGCCCCCGCTCTCTCGACGGGCGGACGTTGCGTTGGGCCTCCTTGAAATGCAGCAGCGTGTGGTGGTCCCGGTGGCAGATTTTGAACCTGCCCGCACTGCGACAGGATTGCCCGGAGTGCTGATGAGCTAGGCAGTTTGGGCAGTATTTGTTAATGAGTACGGCTCGGAGCCGCTTCTCAGCCGTGAGTCGCAAGAAGCGCTGGCACTTCCGTAAGGCGTGGACTCCTCGACACATCCTGCACCGAAACGAGTCAGTGCCGATGGGGCGGCTGTGCTGCGTGGGCTTGCGAGAGGGCATTATTATTGCTCTACAAAGAAAAGTCCGAAAAGGAAAGAGGATATAAATATTTGAACTCATTGATAATTGACAATTAACACGGAGGTACGTGGACAGCACAGGACGAGTGTTTTTAAGGATGAATGGTCACGTGCTCAATGAGCCTTCGGACTCTGAGGGCTCAGGAATTGTATCTTCCATCGGAAGTAGGATAAGCTTTGCGATCGGCCTACGTATGGTGCCACGAGTGGTGAGCACATCTACCACGCGAACCTTGTCGTCACTGCCAGGAATGGTAAGGGTTATTCGGCCAAGGCGCCACTTTAACTACGACCATATCGCCGATTCGCAAGTTTCGTACAGGTGACTGCCACTTAGTTCGCTTAAGGAGCTCTTTTAGGTACTCATCCTTCCAACGGAAGCAGAATTGTTGGTGGAGAGCCTTCAAGCGTTGCCAGCGATTCAGAATAGAAGTGGCTTTTTCGTTTATTTCTGGTTCAGAGACAGAAATGAGGGGGCCACCTGTCAGGAAATGGCCCGGAGTTAGTGCAAGTAGGTTTGTAGGGTCTTCGGACATCGGAGAGATTGGCCTCGAGTTGAGACACGCTTCAATCTTGGCCAGTAGAGTCGAAAGTTCTTCAAACGTGTA
This sequence comes from Scaptomyza flava, assembly GCA_030179655.1. Classification (NCBI taxonomy): domain Eukaryota; kingdom Metazoa; phylum Arthropoda; class Insecta; order Diptera; family Drosophilidae; genus Scaptomyza; species Scaptomyza flava. Next base: position 175,908 of record JARNME010000543.1, on the reverse strand, counting down.
TTTGACCGTGGATGTGGTCTTGTAGAACAAAGATTTGAAACTCTTCACCCCAGCCTCCCATAGGCCTCCCATATGTGGTGCGCCTGGTGGGTTGAAGTGCCAGGATATGTTTTGGTGGGTGTGTTTTGAGATAACGCCAGTCCGTTCTCCACCCCGACGAAGGTTTTACCATTATCCGAGTGCATCTGTTGTGGACACCCACGACGCGCTACAAATCGGGAGAAAGCCGCAAGAAATTTCTCGGTCGTAAGGTCCGAAGTCGCCTCCAGATGAATTGCACACGAATACACATACGTACCCCTTTGTGATCAAACACGCGCGACCGGTGTAGTTTTTCACGTCGAAGGGTCCGGCAAAGTCCACGCCTGTGTGTGTAAAAGGTCTCGAGAAGGACGAGCGTTCCGTTGGCAGATCTCCCATCATCTGCGTCTGTAGCCTTTTCCGATAGATAACACAGACTTTGCAGGAGTTGATGATGGACTTGACGAGAATCTTTAGTTTCGGGATCCCGAACTTAGAACGGATGAGACGCATTGTAAGCTGGTTTCCCCCATGCAAGGATATGCGATGGGTGAACCTAACTAACAACCGTGCGAAAGTTGACGAACAGGACATGATGATGGGGTGGCGCTCATCATAGCGTAACGACTGAGACGCTCTCACGCGCCCACAGGCCCTTAGAATTCCCTTGCTGTCGAGGAACGGATTCAAATTACGGATGTGACTTGAGACAGGGATTTTCTGGTTTTGAGCCAAACTTTTGACCTCGATCGCGTAATCCCTACGCTGCGCAAGAAGGATCAGCAGCTCTTGAGCTTCGGACAACTCACTGGAACTGAGTTCGATTGTAATGGGATTGGCAAGCTTCTTGCCTCTCGCAATAAACCGCCGGAGATAGGCGATGACGCGAAGCGCTTTGTGGAACTCGGAGAAAATGCTAAGAAAATCGGACATTGGAGGCAACTTTGCCCAATTGCATTTAATAGTGCGCTGCTCTAAGGCTGTATCTGGAATCGGAACAGATGAGATAGGCCACTGGGTTTGAGGCAGTTGAAGCCATTCCGGCCCGTGCCACCACAGAGAATTGTCTACCAGATCTTGCGCTCGGACTCCTCTACTCGCAAGATCTGCCGGATTGTGCTCCGATCGGACATGCGACCAGTCGGAAGGGTCGCTAATTTTAGCAATTTTGGCCACTCGGTTGGCAACGAAAGTTGTCCACTTGGAAGGTGGTTTACCCAACCAGGACAACACAATTGTGGAATCTGTCCAGTAGAAAAGTTTAAAATTATTCGCTGGCAATTCATGGAGAAGGGCTGAGGACAGTTTAGCTAGTAGGACTGCCCCGCACAGTTCTAACCGGGGCACTGACAGGGATTTCTTCGGAGCTACCTTCGTCTTGGCAGTAAGGAGATGGGTGGTTACTTTGCTTGCCATTTCAAAGCGGACATAAATTGCTGCGCCGTACGCACGCTCCAACGCGTCGCAGAATCCGTGGTACTGCAGCTTCCCTTGTGCCTGGACACGCAACCATCGTGGAATGCGAATTTCCCTTAAAGCAGGATAGCTTTCAAGATATTCCTGCCACTTGCTGATCAGATCCGATGGCAACGGCTGATCCCATTCCAGTTGCTTGAGCCAGATTTCTTGCATAAAAATCTTAGCCCGAATGACGAAAGGCGCCAGCCACCCGGCTGGGTCGAACAATTTTGCGATTTGGGACAGGACCTCCCGCTTCGTATAGGAAACTTGAAAGACGGCGTCAGCAGGGATGAAAAAGATTTCGTCGCTGCGCGCTTGCCAGCGTATGCCCAGGGTCTTTGCCGTACTGGAGTCCTCAATCTCTAAACACTCCTCGCATAACAAATGCTCCTTGGGGATGTCTTGAAGGACTTCCTTAGCGTTCGAAGTCCATTTCCTTAGGGGAAATCCAGCGCTGTCCATAGCATATCGCAGTTCCGCGATGGTCGTAACGGCCTCTGTCTTCGAGTTTGTCCCAGCGAGGATGTCATCTACGTACATGGAATCGGAAATGACCTTGCTTGCGAGAGGATACTGCAAGCGTACGTCTTCCGCTAGAAGCTGAAGCTCCCTGAGCGCCAGAAATGGGGCACAGTTTACCCCGAAGGTGACGGTGTTGAGCTCAAAGTCCCCAATCTCGCCGTCGGCCTTCCGAAAGAGGATTCGCTGGAACGGAGTGTGTCTAGGGTCTAGTAGGATTTGACGATACATTTTCGTGATGTCAGCGTTGAAGACATACCGAAAATATCGCCACTTGAGGATCTGCATTGTGAGATCGGACTGAAGAATGGGTCCTGGATGAAGGATATCATTCAGGCTCTTGCCATTTGAGGATGGACAGGAGGTGTTGAAAACAACCCGCACCTTGGTAGTGGTGCTATCAGGCTTAAATACAGCGTGGTGTGGCAAATAAAAATTGTATTTGGCGGAGTTGCCATTCGGTGAGATTTCTCTCATGTGACCCATATCGATATATTCTTGGAGCACGGAGTTGTATTGCTCTTTTAGAATGGCGTCTCTGGATAAACGTTTCTCGTTTTTAAGGAACTGCGCCTGTGCAATAGACCTTGAATGACCTAAGACGATGTCATCCGGATTTCGGTATGGAAGGGTCACCACATATCTGCCACACTCGGTCCGTGTAGTCGTTTTGACAAAATTGGACTCACATATGGAGTCGGCTTCCTTGACCAGCTTCGCTGGAACATCCTCCACCTCCCAAAATTTGGAAATAAGCTGGTCTAGTTTCATCCCTTCGTTGGCCGAAATTTTCGTCGAGAAGGATGAAACGGACCGCGGTACAATCTTTGAAAGTGGGCCGGTGAGAATCCAGCCAAACACGGTTTCTTGCCCAAGGAGCGAACCACAAATTTGTGCATGAGACCCGCTTAAGATGACAGACGGAAGGATATCCGCGCCGATCGGCAAATCAATTTGTGAGCTCTGATGGAAGGTGGGATCAGCCAATTCAATGGCTGGGAGGTCTCTTAATAAACTTTGTGGAATGGAGGCTGAGGGTAGATTACCCGCCAGCTGCGGAAGAACGAACGCTGATGCCTCTATATGCAACCTAGGCTTTGTTGGAGAGCCTATGGTGAAATGGCATAACTTTTGAAATGCCACTGCTTGATTCAGCCCCGAAACTTGAGCTTGCACGGACTGGAAGGGCAGCTTTATTAAGTGAAATAATCGCTCAGAGATGAATGTCGCCTCTGAGCCTGAGTCGATTAAAGCACGAGTGGTGTACGTGCATCCCCGGTGGCATACATTTACAACCGCCGTGCCGAGTAAGACACTCTGCTCGTTAGCGGCATAATAGGTTTGCACATTTGCCGCGGAATGGATCGTAGTGGACTGTATATTCGCATTGGAACTTGTATTGGAATCTGCAATGCATATTCCGTCTCAACTTTCTCCCAAAACGATTGCAGCCGATCGCGGCGAATCTCGAAAGTGAAGATATTGTCATTTTTGGATGCGGGAGTGATCACGCGAGCCTCAAACTGGATAAGTTTGTCGGTGACGGAAATGAAACTTGTCAAAAACATTGTGTGGCTTCTTTGTACGGACCTGGTCTTTATCGGATTACGCTGCGGAAATTTGGAATTTCAATCCCTTTTCGGAAGTGCGCTTGGAAAACGCGATGATGTTGATAGGGGTGACACCCAAGGATCTTTTTTCGAGCGCGAAATAGGATTTAGTTTAGGTTTTTCACCTTGCTGTAGTGGGTTTTTCGGAATACCAGTTGATTTTCTCGAACCTGATGGAGCGGACGAGATGGAGTGACGACGGTCGATTTGTGGAACCGGAAAAGTTGCTTTTGGATTTGCCTTCTTATCAGTCCCTTTGGACCCTGTGGACATACTACGCTTTAGGATTATTTATTATTTTTTTTTTTTTTCTCAGATCTGTTATTGGAACACAGGCGTGGTAATAACAACAACAACAAAAAAAACAATAAAATGGTTAAATAAGGGTATAATGGTTTTGTGCAAAAGTATGTAACATGCAGAAGGAAGCATCTCCGACCCTATAAAGTGTATATATTCTTGATCAGCATCAACAGCCGAGACGATATAGCCATGTCCGTCTGTCCGTCTGTCTGGCCGTCTGTCCGTCTGTCCGTCTGTCTGTCTGTATGAACGCGTGGATCTCAGAGACTACAAGAGCTAGAGACTTCTGATTTTTTATTTAAGTTCTCCTATACCATGAGCAGAACAAGTTTGCTTCAAATTATCAATAACTATTCTGGTTTCCGATATACACATAATATCGATAGCAATAAAATATCGAATTTGGAAAATCTTAAAATGAGGGTTGAAGTAATGGATAATGATAGAACTTTTCTGAAAATTTCGTCCAAATCGGTTGAGAAACACCGGAGATATTGAACTTAATCGATGGAAGCTAAGCCAGTATACCAAAGTCTTATATAAATTAAATATATTTATTGCAACTGGGTTCAGGGAATCTTCTAGTCGGGCTCTCCCGACTAGAGCCTTCTTACTTGTTTTTTATTTATTTATTAATGGATTTTACTTAATACTGATGTTGCAGCACATATATGTTGATATAAGTTGCTTGGAACGCAGCTGGTTGCATGCAAGGTTTCAGATCACCAGCAATGCTGCCAACTTTTTTTTTGAGAGGAAAAAAAAGCTAGAAATGCGAAAAAGTAAAGCAAAAAAGCTATTTACATACAAATGATAACAACAAAATAAAAACAGATCTTGCGGAAAAAAAAGCGGAATTGGCAGCACTGGTGATTCACCAGTGTAAATGTGTCATAAAATGCTTTTTGCGCAATCGATTGTAACCAAACTATCGATATTTTGCTTGTTTACCTTTTGCAGCAGACGTTGTGTCGTGATAAGTATTTTATTATTTATTTTATAAATAAGGTTGTGTTCTGTGTGGATTCATTTATACATATGTGTGTCGTATTATTGGCGGATTGCCAGCGGCCCTTTGTGTATGTTTTTGTTGTGTGCAACTAATATGTTTGTTAATTTGTTAATGGTAAATGTTTTTACCAGTGAAATAAAACGAATGTATGAAGAATTTAATTGTTTGATGGTTTTTTATTGTACTTTATGCGCACATCAATTTTGTGCACATATGCAGGTATGTTGGACTGCCGGCGGTTTGCCGGGGGCTTTGTTTACGTTTTGGGTTGCGTGCAAAAAATGTGTGTAAATAAATTACATATGTTTATGGTAACACTTGAGCACAAGGACGAGAGTGAATTGTTGTAGCGGATTTACTGAATAATATTTAGGACAAAATATTATTCAGTCGTGGTAGATGTGTATGTATGTATGTACATACATATATATTTGCTTTGCACGGAACAATGGAATTGGCACTAGTAAGTAGCGGCATATGCTAATAAATATATTCAACTAAATTTGAGTTTTAACATATGTTGTTCTAAGTAGGGGCTGTCAAGCAGATGCTTGGCAAATCATGGGGGCTTTCTCCACGAATGGCCCACTGGGCGTACACCCAAATGGTAAGACCAATGATTCTGTACGGGGCGGCAGTATGGTGGGAAAAAGCCACACAAAGCACCGCTATCAATAAACTCAACAAGGTACAAAGGCTAGCTTGCCTAAGTATCACAGGGGCACTGAGAACGACCCCGACAGCAGGTCTGGAAGCAATTCTAAACCTAACTCCCTTACACCTAGCTATAGAGGAAGAGGCTGTAAAGCAGGCTCTGGGGCTCTATGTAGGTAACAAATACCAGAAGGGCAACCTTAGAGGACACCTAGGTATATTGAATAGGGTAGAGGACATCCTTGATAAAACAAAAACCCTAGACCAAATACAAACCATCCATAGTTTCACGAAAAATTACAAGGTCATTTTTCCAACAAGAGAGCAATGGACTTCAAATCCATCTTGGCTAAATGACGATGCACAAAATTGGTTCACAGATGGATCCAAGACAGCATCAGGGGTAGGAGCAGGCATAGTGGGTCCTCGCACACACATCTCTCTCTCACTTGAGGCCGAATGCACCGTTTTCCAGGCGGAGCTCTTCGCTATTTACAGGCGGTATATAGACTGAATAGCAGACGATTGGTAGGAGTTAACATTCGTATACTCTCCGATAGTCAAGCAGCTCTTAAAGCACTAAACAGCTATAGCTATAGCTCAAACTTCATACATGAATGTCACCGTGAGCTAAATGCACTGGCAACCAATAATAGAGTTTCTCTGGTTTGGGTCCCAGGACATGAAGGTCACTCAGGTAATGAGGCCGCGGATGTAAGGGCTAAATTAGGAGCGGAAGCCCCGTTTATAGGCCCAAGTCCAATGTTTGGTTATTCAAACAACAAACTCAAATCTGACATACACAATTGGTTAGAAAAAAAGAAAATAATGCACTGGAACAATCTAGAGGGTCTTAGGCACTCAAAAAGATATGTTTGCCCTGATGCAGCAAGAGCAAAGGTAGCTCTATCCTTAAACAGATCACAACTTAGGTCACTTTGTGGGGCGTTAACAGGCCACTTTCCCTGCAACGACCATCTACATAAGATGGGCCTTGCTAGAAACAGAACTTGTAGATTCTGCGAAGAGGATGTTGAATCAATGGAACACCTAATCACAAACTGCCCCGCCCTGGCACGTAATAGAGCAAAGCTGTTAGGCAACTACACTCTCAGAGAGGAAGACCTGATGCATATCCCACAGACTGGTCTGACTCAGTTCCTGAGAACATTAAAAATGAACTAGTGGTAAGGGGGCACAATAGATCCTTGTGGGTCGCAGTGCCGAAGGGCGCAAGCCCACCCTCGTTCGACATTACATTACATTACATTACAAGTAGGATATTTGTGCGGACTTGGAAAATTGTTCACAGTTTTTTGGACAGATCGGAATTACATACATGCAACATATACAGATGGAATTATATGTATGTTGCAATATGGCGGACTTTTGATGCCGGTATGTACGAACAATTTTTACACAGTTGAAAATAGAAAGTTAATGTGTATAACTTATCTTTTTTCACCAAGGAACTAGCTGGGGCGAGTGCAGAAGGATATCCGGCTCGAAGGACCAATGTCTGCAGCGGAGGCTCCAAAAAGATAAGACACAAGTGTGGTGATGTTGTAATGTGTAGTGATTTTATTCAGCGTGTGTGTTGTTAACAGAAACTTCAACGGTATATTTGAAAACTCAATATATAAGTAAAATGCTCGTTATGCGTCATGGTTCTGAGTCGGTTACCTTTTCTGGCATCAACAGTTGGATACCCTTATAAAAAATAAGTTCGGATACATAGTTCAATTAAACTAATATTAGCAAATTCTCAATTGTTCGCTAAACGCCAATTTATGCTTATCAAGATATGCAATTTTTGCATATATATTGAACAACATATCCACAATGGCACGCATCTATATGATAAGGGTATTCAATATTTATTATTCGTTGGTTTATTTTCTTAATATTATTATTATTATTATTATTATTATTGGGATGAGGATCTTGCAACTGCGACCACTAGGACAAAAAACCCGTGACTATCCGAAGAGATCCTTTGCTCAGCTTCAGACAGTCCTCAGTTCTGTTCTTGTTGTAACTACCTAGCAGTCGCTTGCTCTGTGATTGGACACCACGCTGTGGACATCCTCTGGTGGTTTGGGCCTTGACCGTCAATCTGTTGACAGTGACTTCCACTACTCTAGTGTCAAGGAGTTTGCCTAGCTGGAGAGTAAGTCCTGACGCAACCATTTTCCCCGAAGTGCCCTGACCACAACATCATGTGCTGTGTTATCGAAGGCACCGTCTATGTCCATGAAAGCGCAAAGAGCAACATTTTTGGCCTTTACTGAGCATTGGAGGCTGTTTACTAGGTCTAGGAGAGCCGACTCTGTCGACTTTCCTTCTCTATAGGCATGCTGATGATCATGCAAGGGACTCGACACTAGATAAGAGATCCTATTGTGATTGTCAAATATTTTTTCGAGGGTTTTTAGCAGGAAAGATGTCAGACTGATCGGCCTGAAGGATTTGGGGTGAAAGGGGTCCTTTTTCCCACCTTTGGGATAAAAATCACCTTGGCCGTCCTCCATGCTCTAGGTATGTAGCCCATAGCTAGGATTCCCCGGAAAATACGAATGAAGAACACCATTAGCTGTTCCATCCCCTTCTGAAGATGGACGGGAAGGATTCCGTCCGTACCTGGAGCCTTGTATTGACTGAGCGTTCCAATGGCCCATCTAATCCTTTGCGTTGTTACTATAGCTGCAGTCAGGCTCCAATCCGGTCTCCTGTTGGGGACCGTTTTGTAACAGCTGTCAGTGTTGATGATGATTCTAAAAAGTGGCAAGTTAGTTTGCAGGAGAAGTTCTGCCTTCTCCACCTCATTTTCCGTGAAAAAACCATCTGGCCTCTTTAGACAGAGTTCGGACAGCACTTTGGTGTGGCCTGCTCTGAGTTAGAGCAAAATCTCCGGAAGTGAGCACGCTTGCTGTACCGGATTTTCTTGTTATATTCTGTTAGTTTCTTGGTGTACAAGTCCCATCTGTTACTATTCTTTTTGGCTGTATCAAACAGCTTCCTGACTTCTGCCCGAAGCATCCCTAGCATCTATTTTCCACCAAGGGTTATCGCTGTTGGACCCTATGGATTTGGCTGGACAACTTGCATGATAGGCATTCAAAATCGTCTCGCCAACTTCTACTGAGAGTTGCTTTAGCTCTTCATGGGAAGCGACCCTCCTACTATTGTTCAGTCTGCTCAGATTTAAGCCCAGGCAGGAGTGGTAGACCGGCCAATCGGTCCACCGGGGATTCCTGATGACTTAACTAAACCTGAAATTGCTACTAATGTCGATCCAGTGATCCGAAATTGACGGTTCAGTTGAGACCCTCCAATTGTTTACCAGCTCAGACGCCCACCCGTTGCCGAAAGTAATATCAAGTACATCGGCTCTATTTTTGGTGATAAGAGTGGGTTCAGGCCCCACATTGAACACCGTAAGGTCACTAGCTACAAGATAGTCTAGTAAGCACTGGGAGTCTTTTGCTGCTTCAGTGTGCCACCAGATCCTAAGCCTCTGTTGGGGGGCTTCCGCAGTATCTCCCGGGAAGTAGGCTGACGCCACCACCATACTCCTGAACTCGCCAGTGATTAGCACCGCTACAAGATCCCTGCTGAGAAATTTTGAGAGAAAAAGAAAGTTAGCGTTCTTTCGCACAAAGATGCACGCTCTTGGCGATGTCTCCCTCATATCTGCAACTAGCTGCGAACTTACATGGTTTAGGCCGCAGATCCTGCCTCTGACGACCCATGGCTCCTGGATGAGTTTGGATGCTACGCCCACCAATACCACCCTAGCCGCCCCTGGATGCCCCAACGCTTCGTCAAAAACGGGAATGCGTGTATCTTACAGAGTTGTGGAGCTACAGCCACAAAATTTATCAGGAAGATAGCTTGCAACGACCCCCAAAAAACTGCATCAAAGTTTTGGAGCCACGCGCACCCCTTCCACCCCCTTTCCCCACATTTTACAAACTTTGAGCTTGAGTCGCCAAATTTGGTATGAAGATAGCAATTGACATTCCACACAGATCTGCACTAAAACTTTGGATTTCACGCCCACCCATACTGCCCCCAGCCCCCCTTTCCACACTTTTAACAATTTTCGAGCTAGAGTCACCAAATTTGGTATGAAGATAGCAATTGACATTCCACAAAGATATGCATCAAATATTTGGATGCCACGCCCAGCCATACTGCCCTCAGCCCCCCTTTCCACACTCTTTACAAACTTCGAGCTGGAGTCACCAAATTTGGTATGAAGATAGCAATTGACATTTCACAAAGATCTGCAGTAAAAATTTGGATGCCACACCCACCCATACCGCCCCCAGCCCCTTTCCCCCACCTTTTACAAACTTCGAGCTAGAGTCTCCAAATTTGGTATTAAGGTAGCAATTGACATTTCGCAAAGATCTGCAGTAAAAATTTAGATGCCACACCCACCCATACCGCCCCCAGCCCCCCTTTCAACAGCTCTTACAAACTTTCAGCTAGAGTCACCAAATTCGGAAGGAAGATAGTTGGTGGCATCCCCATCTGCATCGGAGAATCTTTAAGGCAGCGTACACCCCTGCCCCATCCGTACCCCTTTGCAATCAGGCCTCTTTTTACCTGTTTTAATACTGGTATCGAGTATGCCGCAGTCGGTTGCGACCGACTGCAACGTTTCCACTTGTTTTATATTGATCTATTTGGCTATATTAAACTTAACAGAGTAGAAACTGGCATTTTTATACTCGTTACCGAATGTTAAGTATGAAGATAGAAATTGACATCCCACATAGATCTGCAGAAAAAATTTGGATGCCACACCCACACAATCCGCTCCAAGCCCCCCTTTCCCCACCTTTTAAGAACTTCGATCTAGAGTCACCAAATTTATAAGGAAAACAGCTGTTGGCATCCCCATCTGCATCAGAGAAACTTTATACATATTTGCATATGCATATACATATGGATGTTTTTATCATAAATAATATTTACAAAACTCTGCTTTGAGTTAGCTTTTTTTTTAAATGATTATTATTGCAAGCAAGGGCCAATCAGGGGCCATTGCCATCCCCATACAATTTAGGATGATTTGTTATTGTGTATGACTCCTATAAGTAATTATAATAAGTTATTATATATTTAATGTGTGTAGCTAATATATAATAATAAATTATAAGGTAAAAATCTACTGAACGCATGACCTTGTTACGATTTTGAAAAGACCCTTATAAAAAATAAGTTCGGATACATAGTTCAATTAAACTTATATTAGCAAGGGGGCTAAGGCTTTGTAAATGAGGCGTGTGTGCCTGCCGCCGCGCCGAGTTTACTTAGCCAGAGGGAGTTGGCAGTCGCATGCCAACTACCGAAGACCGACCATACGTGGTGAAGAGCCACATCCTGCTCGAGGTGCCCCTGCTCTAGACTAAATATGGCGGATCTAGAGAGGACAACTCGAAAAAGCCCGTAATCACCGGTGTTACCGTACCGTGTCCCTGTGATGAATGGCACTACGTTAATGTGTCTTTTAACGGTGGCTTCCGGATACCTGGCACCTCCGGTCGTATAAGTGCCCGATCCGGGGTATGAGGCTCTGCCCCGGGGGATACCCGTTCCTCATCACTCATGGGACCAAAACATGGATACTTTAGAAAATAAAATTATAGAAACCGGTTGCTCTAGCAGCCCCAAATCGACAGATGTCGAACATATCCGGGAGCCTGAGGTAGCTATGGACGTTTGTTCACAAAGCTCCAGCACCGACACCATCACCAAGGAGGTTGAAGAAGCCCTTCTTGCCTCTCCTAAGGCCGAGAAACCCAAGAGGATCGCGCTATCGGGAGCTGCAAGGAAGAGACTGCGCAGACACCTCGCAAATGGCGTTCCCATGGAGGAGGCTAAGAGGCTCGCACAGAAGCCTATTGGCCCACCCATGGCTATGCCCAGCAGAAATGGTGTAGCAAACAAGCGGGGCAGATCGGCAAACACGACCCCAGAAGAGGCGTCGAATAAGAGGGTCATGCTGAAGACCGCGGCACCTAGTGCCCTGGCGAAGGGTGATCCTGCAAGCGTGTTGCTTGCCACGGTGGCTCCAGTAGCCTCCACAGCCGCAACTGCGGCTGGGCAAGTAGCACAGGAGCAGCCACCCCAAACCGGTGGTATGGCATCTTATAGGGATGTTGCCAGCTCATCGAAGATGGCAATACTCCCAGCCGACTACCCCAACAGTTTGCTCACTACGGAGCAGCTTGGCAGCATCCAAGCCGCCATCTTATCAAGGGTGATGGAGCTGAGGCATGGCTCTGTGAAGCCGTTATTCTCTGGCTGCACCTTTAGACCAGGATGGATGGCCATCACTTGCGGAAATGCGGAGACGGTTGAGTGGCTGTGCACAGAGGTGCCTAAGCTCCGACTGTGGAAGGATGCCCGCATTAAGGTAGTCCCCGAGGCAGAGGCTCCACGTGCCGCTGTTTTTATTGGCTACTTTCCGCTTCCGAATGCGGACATGAAGACGGACGAGATTCCGAAACTCGTCGAAGGTCAGAATAGCGGGCTGCGAGTGGGAGACTGGCGCGTCTTTCACCGGGAGATGAGGCAGCACATGGCTATTATCACCTGAAATCGCTAGGATTCCAGCTGAACTTCGCGTGGGGCAAGGCTACCCTTAAGCCTAAGGCCAGCGCGCAGTCGAAAGAACAGGCAGTGGCTCATGCTCTCGTAGCTGAGAAGCCCACCTGCTCCAAGACTGCCATACCGAACGCGGCTGCAACTACACCACAGGGTGTCGCTGAGGAGACTCATGCGACCCCTGGGCTGCCTGCAGCTAACAGCACAGTCCGGACCCCCAGCGGTGGTGAGGCATGTGGCACCGTAGCTGCCCAGGAGCCCGCAGCACCGAAAAAGATCCTGCGCCCTCCCCTTTACGGGCGCATCACGCGCGGAACCGGGCGCGTGAATAAGGGTGCAAGGCGCACTTTAGATGAAGAGGCCCTTCTGAGCACAAACCGAGGCCGGAAGATGGTGGCCAGAGGCCGGAAGATGGTGGCCAGAGGCCGCAAGAGGGCGGACTAATGTCCTGTCCCCCTCCCCCCACCCTTCCCAACACCCGGAGACACCTAAGATGTCTCCAAGCAAACCTCCACCACGCAAATGCCGCTTCTGACGTCCTCTGTTAGAGGTTTGCTACCATGGACATAGCATTTATCCAGGAGCCGTGGATAAATGCCGGACCTGTCCTGGGGCTAAGCACCACATCCGGTAAATTGCTATATGCAAACAACCTACCTCGCCCTAGAGCGGCTTTGTTAATTAACAAAAATCTAACATATGTTCCCCTTTCACAGTTCATCACTGAGGACCTGGTGGCAGTCTGGGTTAAAATACCCACTGCCCATGGCGAGCAGGAGGCAGTGCTGGCCTCCGCCTATCAGCCCGGTGACTCAGATGTTGTGCCTACGGCGGCTACCTGTGCCCTGGTAGAGCATTGCCAGAGAAACCGGCTCCGATGGTTAATCGCCTGTGATGCTAAGCACATCACACGGTCTGGGGGAGCAGTGACATCAACAAAAGAGGTGAGTACCTTCTTGAGTACATTATTAGTAACAACATAAGCCTTCTAAATCGAGGCAATGAGCCCACATTTATTAATGCAATCAGAGAGGAAGTCCTCGACCTAACTCTCTGTAGTCTTAACATGTTGTCCGTTGTCTCAAACTGGCACGTTGCGAGTGAGATCACTATGTCAGATCACCAGCACATTAGATTTGATATAGGATGTGCCTTGCAATGTATCCTAGTTACTAGAAATCCCAAAAAAACCAACTGGGATCTTTTCTGTTTTGAGCTTGAGCAATCCAGAGACTGCTCCACCCGTCCGATATTGTCCATTGACGAGCTAGAGCGTGAAGCTACTGTGCTTCATACGAACATTAATCGGCTTATCACGCTAGCTGCGAACAAATAGTTCGTAAGACCAGAAGGGCTGTTCCCTGGTGGAACAAGAGCCTTGAATATCTCAAAAAGGCTGCGCGAAAGCTCTTCAATAAAGCAAAGAGTGGGAAAACCACATGGGATTCCTACAAATCTGCTTTAACGCTCTATAATAAAGAGCTGAGAAGGTCCAAACGGGCTACATGGCGCCAACACTGCGGGCAGATTTCAAACCTCCCGGAAGCTGTCAGGCTACAAAAAGCCCTTTCCAAGGACCACTCAAACGGCATCTGTACGTTGAAAAAGCCAGATGGAACACACACAAACGACCCAAGGGAAACGAGCAGCCTTCCTTTGACTACTCATTTTCCCGGGTGCGTGGCTGTGGAGCAGCACAGCTCAGAGGGTGAGGCACCAACCTACCTCTCTGGGACTGGAGAGTGCCCACACCTGCGAGTGGCTATGGTGGCAGACTCCAATAGGGCTGTGGGAAGGGAACCCCCCTATCCCTCAGAACGTTTTGGAAACTTGCCCTATAGACTGTTTCATCAAAATACCGTACAATGGGCTATACAGAGCTTCAGTCCTACAAATCCCCTGGGCCAGATGGAATATATCCATGCTTGCTGCAGCGGGGACTGCACCAACTCGCAATCCCCCTGGTCCGTTTATTCCGAGCTAGTCTCTTGTTTGGACACATACCAAGCAAATGGGCTAAAGTGAAAGTTGTGTTTATTCCTAAGGTAGGGAAGAAAGATTCCCAATTGCCTAAGTCCTATAGACCAATTAGTCTTAGCTCCTTCTTCCTTAAAACTATGGAGAAGATAATTGACCAGCACATCAGGGAGACGAATCTCAAGCAGCTTCCCTTGCATAAGTACCAATATGCGTACCAAGCTGGTAAGTCAACTGAGACTGCCATTCATTGCCTCACAACAACCATTGAAAAGGCCATTGGCGCTCAACAAATAGCACTATGTGCCTTTTTAGACATATCAGGAGCTTTTGACAACACGTCATATCAGGATATCCGTGCCTCTCTTGTACATAAAAATGTACCCACACCCATTATTAGGTGGATTCTGGAAATGCTTAAATCCAGAATAATAACTGTAGACCTTGGAGGAACCATGACCTCAATCACAGCCACAAGGGGGTGCCCTCAAGGGGGAGTACTCTCTCCTCTCTTGTGGACTCTGGTCATCGACGAGCTACTCTATAAGCTCAACGACTTAGGGTTCGCCACTCAAGGCTACGCTGATGACCTAGTCATCTATATAGTGGGCTGGCATGAGCAAACCATCTCAGACCGCATGCAGCAAGCCCTCAACATAGCCAACAGATGGTGTCAGGACAAAGGATTGTCCATAAACCCGTCTAAAACTGTTTTAGTTCCTTTTACCAGGAAAAGGTCTTTGTCTCTAACAAGACATCCTTAAATGAATCCACCATTGACTTTTCGGTTGAAGCCAACTACTTAGGAATTACACTCGACTCCAAGCTTAACTGGAATTTACACCTTGAAAAGACCATAAATAAAGCCACTCGAGCATACTTCGCTTGCAACAGGCTTTTCGGTAGAACATGGGGCCTAAGTCCCAAAATGATCTACTGGTCTTTTAACACTGTGGTAAAACCGATCCTAACCTATGCATCTCTTGCTTGGTGGACGAAATCTACCCAGAAGACAGCTGCGGCTGCACTTACCAAACTACAACGACTGGTCTGCATAGGCATCACTGGAGCCATCCGAACATGTCCCACTGCAGCACTTGGAGTTATAACTGGCATACCCCCTCTACCCATCACCTTGAAAAAGGAGGCCTGCCTGGGGGCACTTCGCCTTCAAAACATCACTTACATAAAAAGTGGTGATCTTACCGGGCATCTTCGGGTTCTTGAACCCCTAATAAATGAGCCCATTCTGAGCGTAACTGACGAACAGAAACCAAAACTTGTTTTCCACAGAAACTTCTCCGTAGTCTTGCACACCAGACATGATTGGAAAACAAAATCAATATCTCTACCCAGTGGATCACAAACGTGGTACACTGACGGGTCAAAACTGGAAAACGGCGACACCGGGGCTGGTATTTTTGGACCAAGGTTCAACAAGTCCATAGCCATGGGAAAGTCTCCAACCATTTTCCAAGCAGAGATATACGCTATAGAAATCTGTGCTCGTGAATGGCTTCGCAGGAAAATGCAAGGTGCACGGATTTACATCTTCTCTGACAGTCAGGCGGCGCTCATAGCGCTAAGATCCTTCACGATCTCCTCCAGACTTGTAGAGAACTGTTTCCAGCAGCTCAACGCCCTTGCCTCAAAAAACATCTTAACGATGGGCTGGGTGCAGGGGCATGAAGGCCACATAGGAAACGAGGTAGCAGACTCCCTAGCAAAACGCGGGGCGATGTCACCACTAATCGGCCCTGAACCGTTCTGTGGACTCTCGAAAGGACACAAAAGAGAACTGGTCAGGAAATGGGAGGAAAAGGAAATAAGTCGCCACTGGACCGACAGTGCAGGGCTGAGACAAGCCAAACAATTTCTCGTCCCCCAGATGACGCGATCAAAACGCATCATCAATCTAAAAAAGAACGAAATACGTATTCTAACAGGCTACCTTACGGGTCATTGCAACCTAAGGTATCACCTTAAGAAATTAAAACTTTCAGAAATCGACACATGCAGATTCTGTGAGATGGAGCCTGAAACATCAGAACATGTTCTATGTGAATGCCCCTCGCTAAGCAGACGTCGACTTCTACAACTAGGAGGTGAACTCATCCCCCCCTACAGGATATGGGAACATATAGACCCTACCAAAGTGCTCTCTTTTATTAGAAGCCTTGGTATAGAGGCTCTACCCTAATTCCTACAGGCCGGCACAAAAGACCTAACATCTATTCGCAGTGCAACAAGGCCCTAGTAATAATAATAATAATAATATATAATCAAATTCTCAATTGTTCGCTAAACGCCAACTTATGCTTATCAAGATATGCAATTATTGCATATATATTGAACAACATATCCACAATAGCACGCATATATATGATAAGGGTATTCAATATTTATTATTCGTTGGTTTATTTTATTAATATTATTATTATTATTATTATTATTATTGGGATGAGGATCGTGCAACTGCGACCACTAGGACACTCCTCGAGCAGGTTCTCTGGAGTCTCATCCCCCTCCAGACACAGTCTGCCAAGACTGTCTTCCCCTAACTTGAGATTATGCAGATGCTTGCGCAGTCTGCAGTGCCCGGTCAAAAAACCCGTGACTATCCGAAGAGATCCTTTGCTCAGCTTCAGACAGTCCTCAGTTCTCTTCTTGTTGTAACTACCTAGCAGTCGCTTGCTCTGTCTTGCCCCATGTGAAGACCATCAAGCGTCCTCGCATGAATTAAGCAGATCGATGCGACTGCTCTGACTGATAATCCCTGGCTAGAAGCCCACAGAAAGGTTCAAGGCCGTGGAAAGGAGTGCTAGCTCCTCTCCTGGCCAAAATATCGGCAACCTCATTGCCGGGAATACCCGCATTTCCTGGTACCCAATAGATGGTGACTGTGTTGTTACTGCCCAACCTGTTGAGTGCTTCTACACATTGCCAAACCAGCTTGGAGACGATCTTGTAAGCACAGAGTGCTTTGATCGCTACCTAGCTGTCGGAGAAAATGAGAAAATGTCTCTATGAGCGTATCCCCTCTCGATGTTAAGGGAGGCACACCTTTTAATCGCATGCACTTCCACTTGGAATATGCTGGCGAATTTCATGGTTCGTGATATTTCAGCCGGGGTCCGCAGACTCCAGCTCCAGCACCCTCATCTGTTAGTGATCCGTCCGTATACCATCTAATAGCATGTGGTTTCACATTATAGGTGGTCGACAGAATAGTCCACTCTGCTTTATTACTGAGCTCCGTTTTAAAGAGCTTCTCGAAACTAAAAAGTGCCATCTGCGCATCTTGCGGAAAGACCAACAGTGAGCCAGTTGCCCTAGTGACAGAAGCGATTGCGTTTGCTCCTGCCATTCTCATAATTGACCTGTTCGCACTGTGTTTGATGTAAACATGCAAAGGCGGAAGTCTTAGCAGTACGTCCAGTGCTGAGGATGGGCACGTATGCATTGCGCCCGATATGCACGTGCAGGCAAGTCTCTGGAGTTTGCCCAGTTGCCGTTTAGTGACATCAAGGTCTACACGTCATGCCCACACCACAGCGCCGTAGCTGACTATGAGCCTCACCATTGCTGTGTACATCCACAGAAGAATTTTTGGGGACACCCCCCAATTTGTCCCTGTGAGAGATCTGCAGCTCATTAGGGCCAATGTGGCCTTGCGTACCGCATGCTCGACAAGCTGTTTCCATAGTAGCCTCTTGTCCAAGATTATCCCCACATACTTTATCTCCGTAGAGAGTGGGATTGTCGTACCCCCAATAGATATGGGTCTTATGGATTTTAACTTGTACCGATTGGTGAAAGCGACAATTGTGGTTTTTGCTGGATTGATATTGAGCCCCACGTCCCTTCACCATTCCAACAAACTCTAAGACCCGGTGTAATCCTACCACATATCGTGTTCTCGAAGTTGCCTTTACAGACAATGGTAATGTCATCGGCGTAGCCTTGGAATTCAAATCCATTATCTGTAAGTTTAACTAGTAGCTTGTCCACCACGAGACTCCAGAGGACAGGTGATTGGACACCACGCTGTGGACATCCTCTGGTGGTTTGGGCCTTGACCGTCAAACTGTTGACAGTGACTTCCACTACTCTAGTGTCAAGGAGTTTGCCTAGCTGGAGAGTAAGTCCTGACTCAACCATTTTCCCCGAAGTGCCCTAACCACAACATCATGTGCTGTGTTATCGAAGGCACCCTCTTTGTCCATGAAAGCACAAAGAGCAACATCTTTGGCCTTTACTGAGCATTGGAGGCTGTTTACTAGGTCTAGGAGAGCCGACTCTGTCGACTTTCCTTCTCTATAGGCATGCTGATGATCATGCTAGGGACTCGACACTAGATAAGAGGTCCTATTGTGATTGTCAAATATTTTTTCGAGGGTTTTTAGCAGGAAGAATGTCAGACTGATCGGCCTGAAGGATTTGGGGTGAAAGGGTCCTTTCCCCCACCTTTGGGATAAAAATCACCTTGGCCGTCCTCCATGCTCTAGGTATGTAGCCCATAGCTAGGCTTCCCCAGAAAATACGAATGAGGAACACCATTAGCTGTTCCATCCCCTTCTGAAGATGGACGGGAAGGATTCCGTCCGTACCTGGAGCCTTGTAGAGACTGAGCGTTCCAATGGCCCATCTAATCCTTTGCTCTGTTACTATGGCTGCAGTCAGGCTCCAATCCGGTCTCCTGTTGGGGACCGTTTTGTAACAGCTGTCAGTGTTGGTGATGAATCTACAAAGTGGCAAGTTAGTTTGCAGGAGAAGTTCTGCCTTCTCCACCTCATTTTCCGTGAAAAAACCATCTGGCCTCTTTAGACAGAGTTCGGACAGCACTTTGGTGTGGCCTGCTCTAAGTTAGAGCAAAATCTCCGGAAGTGAGCACGCTTGCTGTACCGGATTTTCTTGTTATATTCTGTTAGTTTCTTGGTGTAAAAGTGCCATCTGTCACTATTCTTTTTGGCTGTATCAAACAGCTTCCTGACTTCTGCCCGAAGCATCCCTAGCTTTTTTTCCACCAAGGGTTATCGCTGTTGGACTCTATGGACTTGGCTGGACAATTTGCATGATAGGCATTCAAAATCGTCTCGCCAACTTCTACTGAGAGTTGCTTTAGCTCTTCATGAGAAGAGACCTTCTTACTATGGTTCAGTCTGCTCAGATTAAACCCAGGCAGGACTGGTCAATCGGCCAATCGGTCCACCGGGGATTCCTGATGACTTTACTAAACCTGAAATTGCTACTAATGTCGAAGAGGATGATCCAGTCAACCGACATTGACGTTTCTGTTGAGACCCTCCAATTGTTAACCAGCTCAGAGGCCCCCCCATTGCCGAAAGTAATATCAAGTACATCGGCTCTATTTTTGGTGATAAGAGTGGGTTCAGACCCACATTGAACACCGTAAGGTCACTAGCTACAAGATAGTCAAGTAAGCACTCACCTCTACTGTTATTATCCATGCTGCCCCACGCTACACTGAGCGCGTTTGCGGCGCATCCTAGTAGCAATGGGAGTCTATTGCTGCTTCAGTGTGCCACCAGATCCTAAGCCTCTGTTGGGGGGGCTTCCGCAGTATCTCCCGGGAAGTAGTCTGACACCACTACCATACTCCTGCCTCTGACGACCCATGGCTCCTGGATGAGCACCAGCCCCAGGTCATACCTGGAGATCAACCTGCTGTTGACTTACGAAAATGCCCTCGCGTAATGCAGGTTGATCTGTGCCACGCTGGTGGCCACCCTCCTTAGAGCTCTAGTTCCCCCTCCGAGAGCGTCAGATATGCCTCTGACAGCGTCATGGTGGGTGTCTGATAATCATCGGATGGCTGCTCGTCACTCAAGGGGTCCACCTCGCTGCGCACGTGTAGCCGCGACAAGTCCGCGTCCAACTCGGCTTCCCAGGCCACGATGGCTTCGGCTTCTGCTGCCTCGTCGATGGGGCAAGTGGGTGCTGCAGCAGATGAAGTGCCAGGCACGTCGCCTGCTTGCACCTTCGCAGCCGTCTCTGTCACGGCTTGCTTTTTATCCAGCCGGCACCTCAGTTGACCAAACCTGAAGCTTACCATCATTCCCCTGTTCTTGAGGAGTGTGAGAGCTTCGTCCTCCATACCAACGTATACCGCCCTTGGTCTCTAGATGCCTGAGCACGCGCCACGTTTCGTCTGCTCAATGAGCAGCCCAAGAGATATCTCCATCGTCTCTCAGGGATCTCCTCTTGCGGGTATGTGTGGAGTTCCACACCCACTGCGGCACTGATGCTGGGCAGATTCAGCTCCAGCCACTTCCTGGCATCCTCGTCCAGACCATCCACTAGGACTAGACCATCCCGGAATTGGATGCCATTAAAGTTGAGGCTGGTGGTCCAGCCTTTCCTCAACTCATCGACAAGGGCTATCTCCACCGCAGACAGCTCCTCCTTGGTTTGCCGCTTCCTCGGGAAGTCACGTGCTAGTATAGCTAGGTTGGGACCCTTGGCTACACCGGCGTACTTGGCGGCCTTCGGTCGCTTCGAGCCGCTTGAGGTTCCTTGTCCCTCCGGAGTCGTGTTGCTTCTACCTTTCGTCCTCCTTTGGTCCTTAGGGAGTTGATGACGTATGGTGGAGCTGTCGCTTCCTCCCCGCCACGGCCGGGCCGTCGGTTCGCTCGACTGGAGATGAGGTCGTGGCCCGATGCTCCAGTGCTCTTCTGCGTGCCTCTTCCGGCTTCAAGCCGCGCTCGAGGACCACCGATCGGCAAACTAACACAACTATACTTTTATTGCTCTGTGCTTGTGTTGAAAACTATGTTCGCGCACGAAGAAAAAAGTGTACTGAGAAAAATGCAAAAGTTGGCAAGTCAAAAAAAAAATTCACGTTATTTTTTATTATAATTCGTTTATTATGTGTTTGGTCCAGGTCTATTTCTTCATTATAGCATTTATTGTTTATTGGAAATTTTATTTGTACTTTTAGTTTTTATGTTTTTTAATGTTGAGAACGTTGTTTCGCAATTATAAGTTGTGGGGAATATTGAGCATAATTTTAATGTGTAGCATTTAATTCTAAAAGAATTCGAGATCGCTCATTTTCTTCAAGCAATTCATAATTGCTGTGGTTGTTTTTATAATGCATTTCGAAAAAATATATATGTTACTATAGTTTAAGATTCGGTGGCAAATTAAACATTGTGACATATTTTCAATGAAAAACAAGTAAGAAGGCTCTAGTCGGGAGAGCCCGACTAGAAGATACCCTGAACCCAGTTGCAATAAATATATTTAATTTATATAAGACTTTGGTATACTGGCTTAGCTTCCATCGATTAAGTTCAATATCTCTGGTGTTTCTCAACGGATTTGGACGAAATTTTCAGAAAAGTTCTATTATTATCCATTACTTCAACCCTCATTTTTAGATTTTCCAAATTCGATATTTTATTGTTATCGATATTTTGTGTATATCGGAAACCAGAATAGCTATCGATAATTTGAAGCAAACTTGTTCTGCTCATGGTATAGGAGAACTTAAATCCAAAATCTGAAATCTCTAGCTCTTGTAGTCTCTGAGATCCACGCGTTCATACAGACGGACAGACGGACAGACGGACAGACAGACGGACAGACGGACATGGCTATATCGTCTCGGCTGTTGATGCTGATCAAGAATATATATACTTATAGGGTCGGAGATGCTTCCTTCAGCCTGTTACATACTTTTGCACAAAACCATTATACCCTTATTTACCCATTTTATGGGTTAAGGGTATAAAAAGAATGCATTCTTTTTTCAGTTTTTATACCCTTAACCCATAAAATGGGTAAATAAGGGTATAATGGTTTTGTGCAAAAGTATGTAACAGGCAGAAGGAAGCATCTTCGACCCTATAAAGTGTATATATTCTTGATCAGCATCAACTGCCGAGACGATTTAGCCATGTCCGTCTGTCCGTCTGTCTGTCCGTCTGACCGTCTGTCCGTCTGTATGAACGCGTGGATCTCAGAGACTACAAGAGCTAGAGACTTCTGATTTTGTATTTAAGTTCTTCTATACCATGAGCAGAACAAGTTTGCTTCAAATTATCGATAACTATTCTGGTTTCCGATATACACATAATATCGATAACAATAAAATATCGAATTGGGAAAATATAAAAATGAGGGTTGAAGTAATATATAATGATAGAACTTTTCTGAAAATTTCGTCTAAATCGGTTGAGAAACACCGGAGATATTGAACTTAATCGATGGAAGCTAAGCCAGTATACCAAAGTCTTATATAAATTAAATATATTTATTGCAACTGGGTTCAGGGTATCTTCTAGTCGGGCTCTCCCGACTAGAGCCTTCTTTATTGTTTTATATTAAGCATTTAAAAAAGTTTCGCTGCGAGGTCTTGCTTGGTGAATGCTGATCAGCAACTGACTTGATTTGCTTTGCCGAAGTGGGAGCAACACAACTGCCGAAAGACGAACAGCGTGCGCTTGTATTTTTTTTTATAGCGTACAGAGTAAAATCAAAATATTGCTGGCCTATAGCCTGCTATAGGAAACGCTAAGTGTCCCGATCGCTGATCTAGACTCAAAGAAAGAAATTTGTTATCTCAAAGTACAAAAATAACATTTTATCGTGATCGCGAAAAAAAATGTCTTCCATTTTTAAGCTCAGAAAATGAGAAAGTTTATTGTAATAACATTGGTGGCCTTCTAATGAAACTGGGACTATCGAGGTACAAAGCTGAAGAATAGAGATTGTTTATAGCTGTAAGCGAAGTTTAAAATGTGTTTTTACTAAGTATTGGTAATAAACATGCAGCTGTGCTTATTGCTCATTCAAAGAAATTTAAAGAGGACAATTTAAACGTGGATCTTGGTTTAAAAAAAACTTAAATACTCGGAGCAAATGGTCAACTTCCTATATGGTCAACAAAGTGGGTACACTTAATTTCCATGCTTCTTATGTTTATGGGACAGCAGAGCTAAATAAAGAACACTGGATCAAGAAAGAAAATTAATTGCATTTTTGATTTATTTATTATTTTTCAAATTTTAGATTTTATTGCTAATAGATTTCGCCCATTGATTAAATTTTAACTACTAAATTGATTTGAATCCTTCTAGCTGATAAGTTGTTACGTGTCTTGCTTACAGGAGACGAATAATTTCCATTTTTTTTAGTGAACACTTGTGTGTTATTTGTGTAATTTTATATTGATCTATTTGGCTATATTAAACTTAACAGAGTAGAAACTGGCATTTTTATACTCGTTACCGAATGTTAGGTATGAAGATAGAAATTGACATCCCACAAAGATCTGATGAACCAATTAGGATGCCACGCCCACCCATGCCGCCCAGCCCCCCTTTCCCACCTTTTACAAACTTTGAGCTAGAATCACCAAAATTGGTATGAAGATAGAAAAATGACATCCCACATAGATCTGCAGAAACAATTTGGATGCCACACCCACACAATTCGCTCCAAGCCCCCCTTTCCCCACCTTTTAAGAACTTTGATCTAGAGTCACCAAATTTATAAGGAAAACAGCTGTTGGCATCCCCTTCTGCATCAGAGAAACTTTATACATATTTGCATATGCATATACATATGGATGTTTTTATCATAAATAATATTTACAAAACTCTGCTTTGAGTTAGCCTTTTTTTAAATGATTATTATTCCAAGCAAGGGCCAATCATGGGCCATTGCCATCCCCATACAATTTAAGATGATTTGTTATTGTGTATTACCCCGATTCCACTATGCTGCATTCTTCATTAACAGCAAGTCGGGAATGTAGGTGATTCCACTATACATCCAATTGGTTTCGGCATTCTTTTTTAACAGGGTCTGTTAAAAGACAGCAGACAGTCATTTGTGTATTATACGTTTATATATAATTGGAAGCAAATATGAGCTCGAACACAAATAAAATTAGTGAAGCCAAAAAAGTAAAAATTATTGCTTTAATTTGTGCGCAAAATGCAAACCTGGTTTAGCGAATATCCCAGTTTGATTGGACATGCACTTGATGACAAGCTGTTTTACTCAAATTGGCACTGTTTAAACCAAGCATCGATTACAAATTTCATAGTATCGACTATGTTAAAGTTCTGTTCAGTGCTCTGTGATGTTAACTTCTAACATTCCCACTTGGTCGGTTTTAAACCAACTGGGAATGCAGCCAACCAACGGGGAATATTTGAACAAGATTCCCATTGTACAAATGGGAATCCTATACAAAATAATGCAGCATTCCCGAGTTCCAATTACATACTTGCATTCTGCTTGTAGTGGAATCAGGCTATTAGACTATAAGTAATTATAATAAGTTAGTATATATTTAATTTGTGGAGCTAATATATAATAAAAAATTTATAAGGTAAAAATCTACTGAACGCATGACCTTGTTACGATTTTGAAAAGACCCCTATAAAAAATAAGTTCGGATACATAGTTCAATTAAACTTATATTAGCAAATTCTCAATTGTTCGCTAAACGCCAACTTATGCTTATCAAGATATGCAATTATTGCATATATATTGAACAACATATCCACAATAGCACGCATCTATATGATAAGGGTATTCAATATTTATTATTCGTTGGTTTATTTTATTAATATTATTATTATTATTATTATTATTATTATTGGGATGAGGATCGTGCAACTGCGACCACTAGGACACTCCTCGAGCAGGTTCTCTGGAGTCTCATCCCCCTCCAGACACAGTCTGCCAAGACTGTCTTCCCCTAACTTGAGATTATGCAGATGCTTGCGCAGTCTGCAGTGCCCGGTCAAAAAACCCGTGACTATCCGAAGAGATCCTTTGCTCAGCTTCAGACAGTCCTCAGTTCGCTTCTTGTTGTAACTACCTAGCAATCGCTTGCTCTGTCTTGCCCCATGTGAAGACCATCAAGCGTCCTCGCATGAATTAAGCAGATCGATGCGACTGCTCTGACTGATAATCCCTGACTAGAAGCCCACAGAAAGGTTCAGGGCCGTGGAAAGGAGTGCTAGCTCCTCTCCTGGCCAAAATATCGGCAACCTCATTGCCGGGAATACCCGCATTTCCTGGTACCCAATAGATGGTGACTGTGTTGCTACTGCCCAACCTGTTGAGTGCTTCTACACATTGCCAAACCAGCTTGGAGACGATCTTGTAAGCACAGAGTGCTTTGATCGCTACCTAGCTGTCGGAGAAAATGAGAAAATGTCTCTATGAGCGTATCCCCTCTCAATGTTAAAGGAGGCACACCTTTTAATCGCATGCACTTCCACTTGGAATACGCTGGCGAATTTCATGGTTCATGATATTTCAGCCGGGGTCCGCAGACTCCAGCTCCAGCACCCTCATCTGTTAGTGATCCGTCCGTATACCATCTAATAGCATGTGGTTTCACATTATAGGTGGTCGACAGAATAGTCCACTCTGCTTTATTACTGAGCTCTGTTTTAAAGAGCTTCTCGAAACTTAAAAGTGCCATCTGCGCATCTTGCGGAAAGACCAACAGTGAGCCAGTTGCCCTAGTGACAGAAGCGATTGCGTTTGCTCCTGCCATTCTCATAATTGACCTGTTCGCACTGTGTTTGATGTAAACATGCAAAGGCGGAAGTCCTAGTAGTACGTCCAGTGCTGAGGACGGGCACGTATGCATTGCGCCCGATATGCAAGTGCAGGCAAGTCTCTGGAGTTTGCCCAGTTGCCGTTTAGTGACATCAAGGTCTACACGTCATGCCCAGACCACAGCGCCGTAGCTGACTATGGGCCTCACCATTGCTGTGTACATCCACAGAAGAATTTTTGGGGACACCCCCCAATTTGTCCCTGTGAGAGATCTGCAGCTCATTAGGGCCAATGTGGCCTTGCGTACCGCATGCTCGACAAGCTGTTTCCATAGTAGCCTCTTGTCCAAGATTATCCCCACATACTTTATCTCCGTAGAGAGTGGGATTGTCGTACCCCCAATAGATATGGGTCTTATGGATTTTAACTTGTACCGATTGGTGAAAGCGATAATTGTGGTTTTTGCTGGATTGATACTGAGCCACACGTCCCTTCACCAGTCAAAGCAAACTCTAAGACCCAGCGTAATCCTACCACATAGTGTGTAATCGAAGTTGCCTTTACAGACAATGGTAATGTCATCGGCGTAGCCTTGGCATTCAAATCCATTATCTGTAAGTTTAACTAGTAGCTTGTCCACCACGAGACTCCAGAGGACAGGTGATTGGACACCACGCTGTGGACATCCTCTGGTGGTTTGGGCCTTGACCGTCAAACTGTTGACAGTGACTTCCACTACTCTAGTGTCAAGGAGTTTGCCTAGCCGGTGAGTAAGTCCTGACTCAACCATTTTCCCCGAAGTGCCCTAACCACAACATCATGTGCTGTGCTATCGAAGGCACCCTCTATGTCCATGAAAGCACAAAGAGCAACATCTTTGGCCTTTACTGAGCATTGGAGGCTGTTTACTAGGTCTAGGAGAGCCGACTCTGTCGACTTTCCTTCTCTATAGGCATGCTGATGATCATGCAAGGACTCGAAACTAGGTACGAGTTCCTATTGTGATTGTCAAATATTTTTTCGAGGGTTTTTAGCAGGAAAGATGTCAGACTGATCGGCCTGAAGGATTTGGGGTGAAAGGGGTCCTTTTTCCCACCTTTGGGATAAAAATCACCTTGGCCGTCCTCCATGCTCTAGGTATGTAGCCCATAGCTAGGATTCCCCGGAAAATAGAAATGAGGAACACCATTAGCTGTTCCATCCCCTTCTGAAGATGGACGGGAAGGATTCCGTCCGTACCTGGAGCCTTGTAGAGACTGAGCGTTCCAATGGCCCATCTAATCCTTTGCTCTGTTACTATGGCTGCAGTCAGGCTCCAGTCCGGTCTTCTGTTGGGGACCGTTTTGTAACAGCTGTCAGTGTTGGTGATGATTCTACAAAGTGGAAAGTTAGTTTGCAGGAGATGTTCTGCCTTCTCCACCTCATTTTCCGTGAAAAAACCATCTTGCCTCTTTAGACAGAGTTCGGACAGCACTTTGGTGTGGCCTGCTCTGAGTTAGAGCAAAATCTCCGGAAGTGAGCACGCTTGCTGTACCGGATTTTCTTGTTATATTCTGTTAGTTTCTTGGTGTAAAAGTCCCATCTGTCACTATTCTTTTTGGCTGTATCAAACAGCTTCCTGACTTCTGCCCGAAGCATCCCTAGCATCTATTTTCCACCAAGGGTTATCGCTGTTGGACCCTATGGATTTGGCTGGACAGCTTGCATGATAGGCATTCAAAATCGTCTCGCCAACTTCTACTGAGAGTTGCTTTAGCTCTTCATGGGAAGCGACCCTCCTACTATTGTTCAGTCTGCTCAGATTTAAGCCCAGGCAGGAGTGGTAGACCGGCCGATCGGTCCACCGTGGATTCCTGATGACCTTTCTAAACCTGAAATTGCTACTAATGTCGATCCAGTGATCCGAAATTGACGGTTCAGTTGAGACCCTCAAATTGTTTACCAGCTCAGACGCCCACCCGTTGCCGAAAGTAATATCAAGCACATCGGCTCTATTTTTGGTGATAAGGGTGGGTTCAGCCCCCACATTGAACACCGTAAGGTCACTAGCTACAAGATAGTCAAGTGAGCACTCACCTCTACTATTATTATCCATGCTGCCCCACGCTACACTGTGCGTGATTGCGTCGCATCCCAGCGGCAATGGGAGTCTACTGGTGCTGCAGTGTGCTACAATATACTGAACCTCAGTTGGGGGGCTTCCGCAGGTTCTACCGGGAAGTATAGGCTGACTTTGTGTGAGTCCATAGAAAGATCCCACGAGTGTAGGGGAAAGTAGTACCGGCGAGTCATAGCCCCCACTAACAGGCCATGGCCAGGTATACTCACCGAGGTGGCCACGTATTGGTGAGGCTCCGTTCAGATACAGTCGGTTACCCCTTACTGCAAACCAGCCAATGAGCACGGACCACATAACACTCTGAAGATGGGTGAAGTGGCACCCTTGCCTCAGGACGTCACTACTGCCCTATGTGAGATATGGGGTAAAGGAATTGGGTTGGAACACATGTAGGAGAAGGGTGTGTGTAAGACTATGTTATGAAGGCGGACAGACAAGCACCTTGTCAGTCTCACATAATGTGTGGTAAACGCTGTTGTCTGGGACTGCTTATTCACGAAAAGTCGTTATTCGCAGCTAACCTCTTCTAGAGGCCTTGCGCTATCAACCTGTCCGGTGGCCTCAGCTTGCCCACCTCAGAACCATCTCACTTGTTCATCGGTACTAGACATTTTTTCAATAAGAAGTCCGCAATGTAAGTCTAATAGTGGGTGTGTGTGTGTGTGTGTGCTTTTTTTTTCTCATGGAATGCCATGAAGGTTGTGAATCTTTCAAAGATACTGGTGGCCCGTACCACCAAGCATGCACGATTTCCACGTACTAAACACACCTTACACAACAACGCGCCTAATCCCCAAGGGATCACGATGAAGTATTACTTCTCGGGGATGGGATGCCTAAAAAGGCCGTCTCCTTGTTCATCCAGTTTTTGGACCATCCTTCTTTCCACATAAGTATCGCTCAGTGCTTCGCGTCGCTCTCTTTCGCACCTACGGAGATCCTTCTGGATGCAAACGATCCTCTAGACTACCGCATTCCTGTTCGAGTCGGATTCCAACATGGATTCTTGGGATGAGCCTATGCGTCCACCTACCTTTGGTTGAGAAAGTCCACCTGGCCTGCCACATGGCCAGGGACGCCTGTCTCTCTGACCTCCTAACAGCTTCAGGTGGTGCGATGCCTCCCATAGACTCCCACCAGGCGTGGATTTCCATCATCTCGTGAGTGAGCAGAAACCACAGGCATCATGTTCGCTAACACAAGTGCTGCGTCATCCGAAACCGTACGGAATCCCGAGATCCCGGTAAATCGGTACGGCGCTGAAAGCTTCCTCCGAAGGGTAGTATTTCGGTCCAGGGCTGCAGCCCAGATCGGTGCAGCATACAAAGCGACTGACGCCACTACTTTTCCAAAAAGTAGTCGCCTTGCACCCCTGGGTCCTCCCAGGTTTGGCAACATACGGGAGAGAGCTGCTTGCAATTTTGCTGTTTTCTTACCGACATATTCGATATGAGGCCAGCATTACTCAGAGATACTTAATGCATTGGTTTGAACTGATGGTAACATTACCAACCTTCACCTCCATAAATTCAGTCTTTTTCTGCTCGTTATCAGAACTGCCTCTGTCTTGTGGTCTGCTATTTCCAGGCTTGCAGCCCGCATCCATGATGCTATTATCTTAATAGCTTCATTAGCTGCTTCTTCTACTTCTCGTATGTGTTTTGCCACAACTACGAGGGCCAGGTCATCTGCGAATCCAATAAGCTTACATCCCTGTGGCAGGCGCAGTCTGAGAACTTCGTCGTACATCACGTTCCACAGGAGGGGGTCCCAATACTGAGCCCTGTTTGACGGCGTTCCGAATATCCAGCGTTATTACTGCGCAGTATTCCTTTTCGCCCCATCTCCATCTTGGCCCTTCAATCGCTTTTGTTGCGATGTCGACCACTGCCTCGATCGCGTCCACCGTTGACCGTGCCTTGCGGAATCCGAATTGGGCTTCCGAAAGTGCGTGTCTGGCGTCCAGGATAATAAGCAGTCTTGCGTATATGATTTTTTCTAGGATCTTTCCCGCCGTTTCGAGCAGACAAATCGGTCTGTAGCCCGATGGTTCTTCGGCTGGCATGTTTCCCTTTGGCAACAGGATGAGTCGCTGGACTTTCCATACTGTTGGGAATACTCCCTCCTGAACACAGCGAGTGTAAGTGTCCGCATATTCCTGGGGCCTTGTGGCGATTGCGAGCTTTAGCACTTTGTTTGGTATACCGTCTGGCCCGGGGTCTTTCGGTCACCAATCTGTCTGCATGCTGCTGTCACCTCGTCAGTCGTCACCGGGCTTATGTGCTCCGAGTCAAGTGGGGGGCTTTCGAACTGCACCCGTGGATGCTGTGGGAACAGAGCCACTACAATTTTTCGTAGCTCCACTGGGCATGTGGTCCGTAGCTTGGATTGGCTCTTAACCTTTTTTTGTAACCACCTTATAGGCAGTTCCCCATGGGCTTATGTCGGCCTCGTCGCATATCTGGCGAAAGCAATTGGCTTTACTGCGCTTGATGCTATGCTTCAGATCCCGCATATCCCTCCGGAAGTCGTCAGCCCTACTGTCAAAGTCCGGGCGGTCCCTGGCCCTCTGAGAGAGTCGCCTTGCACGAAGGCACTTTTTTCTCAGCTGGTTTATTTCATCATTCCACCAGTAGCAAGGTGATCCGCGCCTGCTTGGTTTCTGCCTAGGCATGGATGCGTCGCAAGCATCAGCTATGTTCCATATCCTCTGAATTGCCACTTTCCCATTCCGGATAGCCTGTCAGGTCCACGAAAGTTTGCTCGTCCAGGCAGCTGTCTTTTCACTTCGGTCCTGTAAGCTTGGGCGGCTTCTTTGACAAGCTTCTGTGCAGCTCAAAATAGATGCTTGGTGGTCGCTGAAGGTGAACTCTTCGCTAACTTTCCTTTTGGCCCCCCTTCCTAGCGAGCAGCTCATCAGGGTGAGGTCAATGATTGAACCACTACCAGCTTTCCGATAAGTAAGCGATTTCCCGTCATTCATCAGAATTACATCCAGTGCGGAGAACTCTTCCAACAGGCAGAAGCCCCTGCGGTTGGTCTCTCTGCTGCCCCGATCCACAGCCCTTGCGTTAAAGTCGCTAGCTATAACTAGCGGGAATGGTCCGCGTGCGTCATCCACAATTTCTTCTAGCATGTTTTTAAGCTCTCCAAGTCCCCAGCTTGGAGGTGCGTAAAAGCTGTAGAATGTAACGCTGCCTATCCGTGCCCTAACAAATCCGTTGTGGTCTGCATTGACTTCACCGGGTGGCGTGTTTATAGACCATATGGCTGTCTTACCGTCTCTGCTGGCTACCCATCCGCTCCCTGGTATCCTTTTGAATGGCTCAGAGATCAGAACTACGTCAGTTCGTTTTTCCCGTGCCGACTGTAACAAAAGGGCCTGTGCAGCCTCACAGTGATTTAGATTTAGCTGTGTAAACTTCATCTTCGTTGCGCAAGTTTTTTTTCGGAATACTGGGCATTGTCCACTGCCAGCCGCATGGTCTGCGCTTGTTTTATTATTTGTGCACAGCATGCACTGTGGTATTGCTGTGCAGTCCTTCGCGATGTGGTCCTGCTGTCCGCATCTCCGGCATTGCTTAGACCTGTCCACTGTGCTCTTGCAGTCCCTTGCAAAGTGGCCGAACTCCATGCATTTAAAGCAGCTCTTGACGGTAACCCATTCCCTTATTCGGGAAACCGCCCAGCCTACCTTCACGACTCCAGCCTCAAGAGCCTTCTTAGCGTCATCCACGGGCAACATGATGGAAGCCGTCTGTGTCGACCCGTATGCCTTTCTTAGATGGATATCTTCCACCAAGATGGCATCTAAAAGGAGCTGTGCTTTCAAGGCCTCGTATATGTCCTCCTTCGTGGTTATCTCGTCCAGATTCCGGCACTCGATTGTCCCTCGCTGTGAGAGCGCGCGGACTTCCGCTTGCTCCCCGAGGGACTCACCAAGAAGGTTTCTTATCGTCGATGTGCCCTCTCCAGATTTGTTTAGTTGAATCAGGAGTTCACCTTTTTGAGTTCTCTTGATTTTCGAAACTGCCTGGCCAACATCGCCTAGCATTCCGTCTGCCTTCACTTACTTAAGTATTTCGGAGTAAGTTACCTCTCCTTTAGCAGATATGACTATGGCGTCTGGTCTGCTTTTCTCCACCATGCGTCTCTTGGCAGGGTTGCTCTCCTTATTTTTCTTCTTCCGTACCGTGGTCCATTTTTCTCCTTCACTCTCTTTGCTTGGGGGAGCTTTCGCGGCACTCTCCGGCCCTGTTTCATCCGTGGCTTGATTGCAGGTCGAAACCTGCGTCGTCACCACTCCCGTACTCCTCTTTGTGGAGGGTGCACCCGCTCCAGGAATCTGCTTTCTCTTGCTATTGATGGCCTTTCCGAAGATTGGCGACGTCTGGGAAGCTTGTTGCATCCGTATCACGGCCTTCGCTCTATTGTCGTGTAGCTGTATAGCTACAAGCTCGTATAGGGCCCTGATGCTCTCGATCGAGTCACGCATCGGCTGGTGAATTGACCGTTTCTTACCATCTTCCACCATCTCGACTAGCTTCGAAATTTCTTATCCAAGGTCGCTGAGCGCTGTTGCTCCACAGGCTCCCTCGCGCCCTGGTGTACCTCTTGAACGGCAGGCGTCGAAATTTTGGTCGGCGACCTTAACACCTTACTGCTTCTAGCAAATGCAGAGCAGGAGTTCTGTGAAAGAATTCTAAAAGCCTCTCTCTCTCTCCTTCAATTTGGGGGGTTTTTTGTGTATTCATGCTTTTGGGTCCCAACTCCTGGGCCGTTGTCTCAGGTCGTTGTACTGTCGCGTTGTAATCCCGTGGTTATCTATGCATGCAGTGAGGCCACGCTAGGGCTGACACCCTCCTTCATGGGGTCGGGCATAAAGAGCCAGATCCGCGTTAATCAGGAATATTACATCTGAACCGGTGCTGTCAACTTAATGACTACGAGCCTGAGATCGTATCCTGGAGACTTGCTATGTTTTAACGGGACGGAAGCGGTAACAGCATTAGCCTATCAGCCATTTCGGCTAGATTTCACTCCGCTTACTCACTTGATAGAATACTGCTAACCTTCAGCCCTGGTTTCGTCTATTCCAGAAGGGGTTCCAGAAGTCCTACCTAAGGCATAACTGGTCTCTGCTTTAGAGCCATTTAATCGCCTCTTACGACAAGCTATGGCATGCTGAGGTGGGTATACTGTGCAACCACCCACCACACGGTGTGTGTGTGTGTGTGTATGTGTGTGTGTTTCTTTTTTATTCCTTGGTAATAAATAATAACCTACATTAAACAATACAATAAATACAATCATAGACATTGCCAGGATCTGCGGGACCGCCGCGAAGCATTGCTTCGCAGAAACAAAAGCAATGCTTATGAAGCGATCGCCCTTAAGCGTTCCAGACGCCTCAGCTCCGCCATCGTAGAAGCTGTGAGTCCGCAAACCGCATGCCATACCACCTCCCTCTCTATCATAAGCTCCACCAGGTTTGTTGGCGAAAGGGGCTGGCCAATCAGGGTCTCTACCTGCAGACTGGAAGAAAACATGGCTTACGTCCTCCTCCGCACCATCTCCACACCAGCTACACTCTGAACTGGAATCGTGCTTGAGCCGCTTTAAGTAGCTCCTAAAGCAACCATGTCCCGTTAGCAGTTGGGTGAGGTAGAATGTGACTGACCCGTGCTTCCTCTCTAGCCATCGCCGCACATCGGGTATCAGTAGGTGCGTCCAACGCCCTTTTGCGGAAGTATTCCAGTGCCGCTGCCAGGCCTTTAGGCTCCGCTCGCGGGCTGCAGCCCTAGCTGCTCTTCTCTCCGTTGGTGCTGCTTCCAAAACCGCTGCGGTTTCTACGGCTAAGCTTAGATTGGGATCATCCCAGCAACCACCAGCGCTGCATCCGAGGAGACTGTGCGAAAGGCGCAGCAGACGCGAAGAGCAGAGAGCTGGTACGATGACACGATACCCTTCATGTAGGTGGACACCGAAGTTGCGCCGACCCAAATTGGAGCAGCATACAGCACTATCGACTTCAGGACGCTCGTGAGCAGCAGCCTCGTTTGCTGTTTAGGACCCCGCGTATAAGGCATCAACCTCGCAAGGGCTCGCACGGATTCAGCTGCCTTCCGATGAACGAACGCCAGGTGCTCGCCAAAGTTTAAGCGCCGATCGATGACCACACCAAGATAGCGGATACAGTCCTTGGACCGCATTGTGACGCCTCCCACCGTGATATCCACGTATTCCACCTTTTTTCGGCTGCTGATGAGCACCGCCTCTGTCTTTTGGGCAGCCAGTTGAAGACCAACAGACGACAGCCACCGCGTCACTGCGTCTAAGCACCAATCGCAGAGCTCTGTAACTCGCCGTAGGTCTTTAGCTACAAGCACCAGAGCGACGTCGTCCGCATATCCAATAGCACTCGCACCATCCAGTAACTGAAGCTGAAGTATCCCGTCATACATGATATTCCACAGGAGAGGACCCAGGACAGATCCAGAAGTGCAGAAACGGCGTACTCCTTCTCCCCCTCATCTGTTTGGTAACGCAGCCTACAGTTGTCAAAGTAGCTCCTCACGATTGCTACAAGGTAGTCCGGCACTCTAAAACTCACCAGGGCATCCAGAATGTAGCTTCAATTCGCGGAGTTAAAAGCGTTCACAACGTGACAGTACTGCTTATTGCCAAAGCGCCAGCGGGTGCCTGAAATCGCTTCTGAGGCTATGCTGACTACCGACCTGATGGCATCGGTAGTAGATCTCGCCCTCCTGAAGCCGAACTGGAGCGTTGATAGTCCTCCAGCATTCTGCACGGCGTTATCCAGCCTAGCAGCTATGATCGCCTCGAAGACCTTGCCACTATTGTCAATGAGACAAATAGGCCGGTATGCTGACGGGTCATCAGGAGGCTTATCTGGCTTAGGCAGCAGTACGAGTTTATGCACCTTCCACCTGTCCGGAAAGATGCCTTCTCGCAGAAACTTGGTGTACATAATTGTGTGTGTGTGTGTGTGTTTGTGTGTGTTTTATTTTTTTATTTGATTTTTTTTTTTTAAATTCATTTTTTACGTGCTAAAATTAACTAACCTAAACTAAGTAATACTATTTGGTACACTATGACTACATTGGGAAAAAGATAGAGAAATAGCATTTGCGGAACGGCCGTTAGGTAATGCGTCGCAAACGCTTTGGTTTCTCCTACTCCCGTTGTCCATTTCGCTCTCTCTCTCGGCCTTCCGCAGTTCGGTCGTTACAGCCGCCGCGAAGACGCTGAAGGCTTCCCAGTTGTCCATGCTGGCTAGCAGCAGGGTTATTAGGTTGTCCACCTCAATGGCGCAGCCAAAACTCCTCTCCAAGTCCGCGCGAAGCTCGGTGAAGCGTGTGCAGTGTAGCAGCACATGCTCCGCATTCTCGACGACCCCTCCTCCGCAATGGATGCAGAAAGGAGCAGACTCATGGCCGAAATGGTGGAGATATCCACGGAACCAGCCATGCCCGCTAAGGATCTGGGTGATGTAAAAGTTGACCTGCCCATGCCTCCTGTTCAACCACACCGATATATTCGGGATTAAGCGGTGAGTCCAACGCCCTTTAGTGGACGAATCCCAGCGCCTCTGCCAGTTGATCAGCGTGCGCGATTTTGCCGAGTTTCGCGCTGCCTTCTTGAGGGCCACTGAGAGGTCCTTGCCATGTGTCTCCTGGTGCACCTCGGCGATTTCCCTGGCGAGCTCCGAGATGGGGGCAATTCCGGCTAGCACCAGGCACGCATCGTCCGAAATGGTTCGGAATCCGCAACACACTTTGATCGCGTACAACATCACCGCCCTAGTCACGCTGGATAGAAGTTGTCTTCTGCCCTGCTTAGGGCCCCTCGTGTTAGGCATAATGCGCGATAATGCCCTGTTAGTCAAAGCTGCCTTCGAGCTGGCATATGCCAAATGCTTCTTGAAGCACAGCCTGGTGTCCAGCATCACTCCCAGGTACTTTATTGCCCTCTTTGAAGAGATTGTTGAGTTTGCTACTTGAATAGTGGCTGTCTCAACCGCTTTCCGACTGCTTATAAGCACGGCCTCGGTTTTCTGAGGGGCAATCTGTAATCCGAGCGAAGAGAGCCACTGAATGACAACTTCGGTATCTTGGTTACATCTATCCTCGGCTGTCTTGATCCTTTGCCACCACCACTAACGCCACGTCGTCCGCAATACGGACATCGTCTGGCATCGGAAGCCGAAAAACGCCACCTCTCCATCTACTGCCGGCAATCGCTTCCGAGGCTATCTCAACCACCTTACCGATCGCATCGATCGTTGATCTTGCCTTGCGGAAGCCTTACTAGTGGGGTGACACTCCTCCCGCAGCATCTAGGGCCATTTCAAGGCGTGTGCAAATGACTTGTTCCAATATCTTGCCGACCGTATCTATAAGGCAGATAGGTCGATATGCAGCTGGGTCATCAAGCTGCTTGCCGGGTTTTGGTAGTATAACCAGGTGCTGAACTTTCCACCGGTTTGGGAATACTCCGCTGCTTAGGCATGTGTTAAACATGTGCGCAAATAAGTCAGGTCGCACCGCGAGGGCTAGCCTGAGCGCTCGGTTGGGAATTCCATTGGGGCCGGGTGCCTTGCTGGACTTCATCCTCTTTGCGACATGGTAAATCTCTTCTAAGGTGACCTCCTCAAAAACGGCAGACGTGGAAGCCACCGCCGGAGAGTCGCCGATCTCGTCAGGCATGCTAGGGAACAAATGAGCTACGATCGCCCTTAACGCCTCTGGATCGGAAGGATGGCAACGGGAAAAGCCGTTGAATCGTTTGACCACGATTTTATATGCATCACCCCATGGGTCGTTTTCCGCCGAGTCGCAGAGGTCAAGAAAACACCTACGCTTGCTGTCCTTGATCAGCTTTTGCAGATGTCTCCTGCATACGAGAAAAGCTGCTTGTCGTTCTCGGAACTCCTGTCAGCCGCGTGAGCGCTGGTAGCGGCGTCGAGCTTTGTTGCGTTCGCTCCTAGCAAAACAGAAATGCACCAGACGAATGATGAATGTTGGATACCCTAATAAAGAAATAAGTGCTATTGTGGATATATAGTTAAAGAATATATTTGCAATAATTGCATATATTGATTATTTTTATTAGCAAAGGTTGACGTTAGCACACAATTGAGAAATAACTAAAATCAGTTTAATAAAATATCATTTTCCAACATTATAAGAGTATCCAACATGTATTATTCGTGCAATCTCAGAGACTACAAAAGCTGGAGACTTTAGAATTGGGATATAAGTTCTCACATACAATAGGCAGAACAAGTTTGCTTCAAATAATCGATAGCTATTCTGGTATCCAATACGCACATGCAATCGATAAATTAAAAATTTCGAATTTTTAAAATGTAAAATAAGGGGTTGAGGGGTTGAAATAATGGATAACGACAGAACTTTTCCGAAAATTTCGTCCAAATCAGTGAAGAAGCACCGGAGATATCGAATTCAATCGATGGAATTTAAGTCAAGAGCCTTTTTACTTGTTTTTTTTTTTACCCTTAACCCATAAAATGGGTAAATAAGGGTATAATGGTTTTGTGCAAAAGTATGTAACAGGCAGAAGGAAGCATCTCCGACCCCATAAAGTGTATATATTCTTGATCAGCATCAACAGCCGATACGATATAACCATGTCCGTCTGTCTGTCTGTCCGTATGTATGAACGCGTGGATCTCAGAGACTACAAAAGCTTGAGACTTTAGAATTGGGATATAAGTTCTCACATACCATAGGCAGAACAAGTTTGCTTCAAATTATCGATAACTATTCTGGTATCCAATACGCACGTGCAATCGATAAATTAAAAATTTCGAATTTTTAAAATGTAAAATAAGGGGTTGAGGGGTTGAAATAATGGATAACGACAGAACTTTTCCGAAAATTTCGTCCAAATCAGTGAAGAAGCACCGGAGATATCGAATTCAATCGATGGAATTTAAGTCAAGAGCCTTTTTACTTGTTTTTTTTTTTTACCCTTAACCCATAAAATGGGTAAATAAGGGTATAATGGTTTTGTGCAAAAGTATGTAACAGGCAGAAGGAAGCATCTCCGACCCCATAAAGTGCATATATTCTTGATCAGCATCAACAGCCGAGACGAAATAGCCATGTCCGTCTGTCTGTCTGTCCGTATGTATGAACGCGTGGATCCCAGAGACTACAAAAGCTGGAGACTTTAGAATTGGGATATAAGTTCTCACATATCATAGGCAGAACAAGTTTGCTTCAAATTATCGATAACTATTCTGGTATCCAATACGCACATGCAATCGATAAATTAAAAATTTCGAATTTTTAAAATGTAAAATAAGGGGTTGAGGGGTTGAAATAATGGATAACGACAGAACTTTTCCGAAAATTTCGTCCAAATCAGTGAAGAAGCACCGGAGATATCGAATTTAATCGATGGAATTTAAGTCAGGAGCCTTTTTACTTGTTTTTTTTTTTACCCTTAACCCATAAAATGGGTAAATAAGGGTATAATGGTTTTGTGCAAAAGTATGTAACAGGCAGAAGGAAGCATCTCCGACCCCATAAAGTGCATATATTCTTGATCAGCATCAACAGCCGAGACGAAATAGCCATGTCCGTCTGTCCTGTCCTGTATGAACGCGTGAATCTCAGAGACTACAAGAGCTAGAGACTTCAGATTTTGTATATAAGTTCTCCCATACCATGAGCAGAACAGGTTTTCCTCAAATTATCGATAACTATTCTGGTTTCCGATACACAAATAAAATCGATAACAAAAAATATCGAAATTGGAAAATGTAAGAATGAGGGTTGAAGTAATGGGTAATGATAGAACTTTTCTGAAAGTTTCGTTCAAATCGGTTAAAAAACACCGGAGATATTGAATATAATCGATTGAAGCTAAGTCAGTATACCAAAGTCAATAATAAATTAAATTTTTTTATTGCAACTGGGTTCGGGGTAACTTCTAGTCGGGCTCTCCCGACTAGAGCCTTCTAACTTGTTTTATTTTATTATTATTAACTATATACATTATTTATTTTCTGTTTTAATAAACCCGCTCAGATCTGATAATATCAAAACAATGACAAACAGCTGTTCGATAAGTTCATGCGCACGGTTGCATTCACGTTCACGTTCAGGTCTGAGGTAAGTTCAGGGTTTGACAAAATCGGGTAGTTGCTAGAATTTCACATTCAAGTTAAGTTCAAGTTCAAATTAAGTTAAGTTCAAGTCAAGTTAAGTTCGGGTAACTGAGCCTTTATACAGCTAAATACTTAAAACCGAAAAGCAAGCACGCATACCATATAAACATATGAAGATTACACACGCTCATAAGCATGACATAACAGGCGATCAGCCCAATTAAGAAGGGTCTGCACGCTAGGTAATCGCTAGCATAGGAGCCCAAACACACAACATGGCTGGCTGACAGTGATACGCAAGATAATGTCGTAGCGCAGCTAGAAAGCAGAATAATTTCATTGTTCTCAAGACTCGCCAGACCAGCAAAAATGACCAACAAATGCGCTCTCTGAGAGCGATGTCACCACGATTTTATGTTCAAACTAACCTGTTTGATTTACGCACTTAGAACACCGTATATCTATACATGTTTGTTGATACAATCTCTGGTTTCCTGTCTTGTTTCATTATTCGTCTATGACCTCACAGAGACCGTCTTCTGCACACAGACGAAAACACTGAGTAACTGAGAAGTGTATGTCTTTTTTAATGCATTTTGCTCCTGGTGTCTTTCCGACGAGGAGAAACCCAAGCATTTTTACTTCATTTGGAAAGAATATTCAGGTCATTTCTACTCTTCGATTCCGAGTAAAAAATGATAGTTTTGAAAACACGTTGCAATGAGCACTCTAAATGAAAACGATTGTGCAATTAAAACTACTAATGTGGGTTTTTAAACACTTTAAATAATTTTCTTACGTTATGTTATGTTATGATAAATTACACATTTTTGTTGCGCACCAAGTATTTGTATGTGGTGGCAAAGCAAAACAATCGGAATCAGTCTTGTACATAATATCGAAGTGTCATGTTAAACTAAATAATTTGAAATGATTTTTTTTTTTGCTTAAATTACCTGGTTTGAGTATAAATAAAAATTTGGTTCCAATATGGAGAAAAATTGTGCCTAATCAAAAATGTGTAATTATAAGAACATTAGTATATTGTACTGTATAGAGGCAACCCTTATATGCGATATGTGATGTGCTATTGTAGCAGGGAACAGGTGATCAAGTTCACAAAAATTAATTATGTGCATACTAAGTAAAATTTGTTTAGTTTTCAAGGGAAAAAAAACGAAAAGCTCTGGAATGGCAAATATTGTTCACATCTATGATGGACAACCCAGATAAATAAAATTGGTTTACTAAGAGAAATAAAGTAGTAATCATTGTAGACTAGGAAACTTTAGCAAGCATTTTAAATGTTGTCCCTCTCTGTACACATAAAATATAGAGGTGTATACCATGAAAATTTTAAATTCCATTTTTATATTTGTGCAAGCTTGGGCTCTAGTTAGTAAGGGAATTTGGAAAAGGTGTAGTCGTTGTGCTGCCAGTTCGGGATGTGCTCTAGCGATTCACTGACACCTAGACGCGTTGATTTTGTGCATTCGCCATTGTCCGTTATGCATAGTCTTTTCGCGTGTACTGCGACTTGGCAGTGGCCTGTCAGGAGACCCACAAGCAGTCTTTACGCAGCAATTGTTTACATTTTTCCGCTTTAGGCAGGAAAATTACCCGTGCCGTCCTCAAGGCCACCGGCACATAGCCATAGCTAGGGCATCCCCTAAGTATTTCCCTCAGCCATGGAGTGATCACATGTTTGACCCTCTGCAGCATGGTCGGGAATATCCCGCCTGGACCCGGTGGTTTGAAGCTCTCAAAGAAGTCTATAGTCCAAATATCCATCTTGTTGCAATGATATGTTCGGGAATTGGTTGGAGAAATCATTTGTGTTAAATGCTGTGCAGTTAGGGTAATGTGCCTCCATTAGCACATTTGCCGCATCTTCACTGCTTTCCGTCCATCTACCATCTTCGGTTTTTAATTGGCTTTGAACAATCTGTTAGAGAGCTAGCAGCTTCCTGAGCCTTGCGGTGTCAGCTATCTTCTCAATGCCTGAACAGAACTTTTGCCATGCGCATCTTTTTGCTGCTCGTACTTTTTTCTTAAAGTTACGAAATTACTTTCGCTTGTTTTGCGAGCTTGAAGAGTTCTAGTACGTCTTTGCTTATTCCCTTTAGTTCTGGAATCCACCACGGGGGTGTGTGTCTCTTCTTCTCTTGGGATGGTTTGCATGTTTTATTGTTGGCTGCCACTAGATATTTATTGAGAGTCTCCAGGGACTTCTTTAATATATCTAGTGAGGCTATCTTGGGTAGTCGTGGTAGGCTTCTTTCAACATCTTTACTGAACTGCTCCCAGTCCGTGTTTCGCAGGTTTCTATACACTTTCTTCTTCACTAAGCGTTCAAAGTAAACACCGAATTGAATGTACCTGTGGTCTGAGAAGGAGTGTCTACTAAGAACATTCCAATCTTTTACCATAGTATTCGTTACCGACGCGAGGGTAATATCTAAGACTTTTGATGAGGTAGGACCAACATATGTTAGTTCTTCCCCCTCGTTTGCTATCTTAAGATTAGTATTAAGTATGAAATCAAGCAGTGACTCACCTCTACCGTTGATATTCCCATTTCCCCATACCGTGTGATGCGCGTTGGCGTTTGCTCCTATGATGAGGGCCTGCTTCTTTGCTTCAGCCTCCGTCACCAGTCGAGTGAGTCTTGAGGTGGTGCT
The DNA here is from genome assembly GCA_030179655.1 of Scaptomyza flava. Lineage (NCBI taxonomy): Eukaryota > Metazoa > Arthropoda > Insecta > Diptera > Drosophilidae > Scaptomyza > Scaptomyza flava. The sequence continues at coordinate 134,216 of JARNME010000543.1, read as the reverse complement.
TCGAAGTCATGCGCCATAGAGCAGTATGCCATCAAGATTGGCTCATCTCTGCCACCTTCGAGCGCCAGCACCGTGAGGGCGTCAAGACTGTTATTGGACAATAAGCAAGCATACACACATTTCCTTACTAGGATCACTGTCCTTGATATACTCACTGTTGTCGGGTAGAATATATTGAAGTTTTAAGTTTTCAGTCCAGAAACCTTGTTTCCCGATGTTATCCAAGTCTCCTGGACTAAGGCGACGTAGGCAAACCCTGACTCCAGGGTTATCAGGAGCTCCGCTGAAGCTAACTTGCTTTTATGGAGGTTGACTTGGATGACCCTCAGCTCCATGGTGGCATCCTCCGCATCCTCGTCGTCCTCCGGCCCTAAGCTTTGTGTGTCGAGGGTGACCTCCACCATTTGCTGACCCTTGTTATCAGCTTCGCAACATGGATCACCTTCCTATCAACCGTCGGCAAGTCCGGTTTTTGCCTTTCAGCAAGGACGGAATAAAAATTCTGTCCACTACCTCCAGCTTGGTACCCTTCCACAGAGCGTCCAGGGCAGCCACGACACCGGTGACCCACTTTAGAGTTTGGTCATCTTTGCAGCTCAGAATTTTGACGCCGAAGAGCTAGCCCGCTCCATTAAAAGATATGGGAAGCAAGTCCGATTCGCCCATACGCCTTAGAAGCGCATCGAAGAGTAGCACCTCCATCTTCTTCCACTGTTCGGGCTTCATCTTGCCATTTGGGTCACTGCCGTCTTGCCACGTCACTGGCCATCTGTTTTGCCCGCGATACTGGCTTTTTGCAGGGCTGCTTCGAGCTGGCACATCTGTTTACAGCGGAGCACTGGCGTTTGACAGCCAAGTTCTCCACCACCTTATTGGCAAAGCTGACGTCCTTCGGCGTTCCGCTTTTTCTCGATCCATCGTTCTTCCCAATTCTGCTATCGGACCTCATCATCCGTGAGTTCTTGCTTGCATACAGCGAGCCGAGGCCGGATCTTAAGGGCGGCATTGTACTGGGCCTTGGTCTCACCTTTTGAGCCCGACCCTGTTGGGGGTACTAGGACTCTCCGGGTTGGAGAACATGATCGATCTTCAGCCCCTGAAGTATGGACTACGGTATCACGCCACACTTTGGGTTTTAGTTGTGTTTGTATTTTTTTTTGTTGGCAGTAGCTTTGCAACCGTTTTGGCCTGCTGGCGACACGCAGAGAGGATTTCACCCCAGCGTGCCTGCCGGTGGAAGCAGCCTTTTCTCCCTATGTTTGGGTTGACATCACAACCCATGTTTTCGCATCCGTCATCTCCATTTTGATTTTTTTCTGGGAAGTCTACCTATAGCATTTTAACCTAACTGTCAAGGACCTCGAAGTATGGTTTGCTCCGCACCCTCGCTGTGCCGAAGCCTTTGAGTGGTTTAGAGCTCACCTATTCTAGTCATTGTACTACCAGTGCATTTGTTTTGGGGCAGGACGATATATGTTGCTTTCGTTAGCCCCTCACCCTCGCTGGGCAAAAGACTTTGAATGGTTTGCAGTTCAGTTTGGCCAGACGCCACCCTGTCCCTCCGCGAGGCAAACGGCACCAAGTACCCCTCGTTTGCTCCTAGGCAGCACGATGCCAATTGGCCAGCCGGCACCCTCGTTGAGGGTTCAGTTGAGGATTGTCGCCAGCTGACATGAGTATTAGACTAACGAAATCTAGAAGAGCATGAATCGATATGTGAATCCATTTTGATTCCGTTTCGACTCAGAATTAAGGATAGGTCTGATGATTATTTTTTCAACATATGCTCTTAATCGGTTGAAGCCGCAAAACATATATCCTTAGACTCGCCTTGTCAAATGGTCTTGCCGATACACCCAACCGTATCTGCAGTAGGCGTAGCACCCCAATGTTGATAATTTATCTGGGAAGCCATTGTACAAAGAGATAAGCAAAGTTTCAAGTCTCTAGCCTGGCGCTAAAGCAGCAGGCAAGCACAGTATTTATGGGGTGACGCATGTTGAAAATATAAGCACAAAATTCATTTTAAGCTCGATAAGCTTTGAATTGAAGCATTCCCCACAACCGAGACTTATTGATAGCTATCGTGAGAAAAAGATGGAAATTGCTGAAAAGAAGCAAAATCTAGACTTGGGCTTCATCTCTACATTCTGGTCTACATTAACGAACAACTGGTATACTTAAGGATTTATGATCAGGCAAAGCTTGTTTGTGTGAAACGGGTGAAGGACCTATTTACACACTCATTAATAGCGTTTTCGATTGTAAAAAATAATGCAACCCTATAATAATGTTACACTTAAAAAATGCTGCCAAAAAGTTTTTTCAGTGCTGCCCTGGTTTTGCATTTTTAATGGGCACAATCGAACAAAAAAAGTGCAGTATGAAACAAATGCAGCACTCTCGATTTTGACAGTGTTGAAAATGTTGCCTTCTGCACTGTCAAAAGGCAACACTGAATAGAATCGAAAACGATAACACTTCAGAAGGGCTGCCTGATATTACAATCGAAAATGAAAAAAGTGCAACCCGGAATGAATGCATCAAAAATGCTACATTTTTTGGTACAATCGAAAACGCTATAAGACCACCATATATAAACAGCTTAGGCCACGACAGAAGTATGCAGTAACATCTTGTGTTGACCCAGAGTATTTTGATTTACTAATTAATTCATTGACAATCAATGTTGTAGTAGGACGGTTATACATAAGTTACTATCGATACCTAGATGTTAAGTGCAGCACAGTTCGTATTCTGTAGGCAGCAAAAGCGGTCGATCGCTAATGTAAGCTTTCATAAAGAGCTCGACCTAAAATTAATATCACTCGTCCACAATGTGAAGCCCACAAACCGTAAGGAATAAAAAGGTTGAAAATTTTATAAGAGTATACTCATGTTCTGAAAGTGAGCACTAAGAACGGGTTGTGCAAAATTTCACGCCTAAGAGCTTTCCAGCTCCCAAAAAATTTTCAACCGTGTGATCCGGTTGAAACTCGGTTTGGAAATTAAACAGGACAGTAAGAGACGTCATTTAAGTGTTTCCTTAAAAGTTTAAAATTACTTATCTTTCAAAATTGACTCGTGTGTGCTAGGTAGTCTTTGTTATGATGCAGGTAAACCCAAATTATTGTCTAGCAAACATTATGGTGATATGTATGATATTAATAGTGGTCTAAGATGTGAGAAATTAGTTACATAATAAATTGTTTGTACATCTGTTAAATGCCGAGTGAAAATAGCATCCATGCATGCATTGTTTCTTGTAGTTGAAATTATGTCATTATTCATTTCTAAATTACAATATTCCTTTATTAATAATTGGTTTTTTATAATACTCTCGTTCTCTGATCAATTAAAAAGATCGGCAGCGTTATGGCTATATGACATCAAATGCAAGTGCCGGAAGTGTCTAATATCATTTTGGCTAGACCCTGGTGTGATGTAAACGGAAACGATTGTAAAGCAATATGCATTTACTTTAACATCAATTGAACTTCTATCTTCGATAGATTCATTGGTGGAACTAATACGATTAATTTTCTGCGTGTTGAATTGAATAAGAATGTAATTTTTTGACTGAAAGTGTATTGGCGTTTCATTTTGATAGATAGCTACGCCTCCCGATCGTCTTTCATGGTCAGCAGCAACTGGATTAATGTTATTTATATAATGAAGGTTTTCGGACCTGCAATGTAGTATTCTGTTGTTTATATTATGCATAGAAATATAAAATAAACTATATTAACCTGAGTATCTGCTGTGTATTTCCTTAAAGCTCTTTGTCAAAAAATTACAACTGTAGAAAAAGTATTAAGTAAAGCTTAAAGCTCTGGCTTTAAAACTTTTTGAGTTAAAGAGCTTTGGTAGTCACTTTTTCTCATAGAATGTACCACAGCCCATAGACATATTCATGTCAATTGGCGATTGGCGAGCTTAGACACATTTTTGTAAAGTCAAACATAGATTTGCTAATTCGTGTGTCCGAGACTTGATATACTTCAGATTTCTGTGATGTTCTTGTAGCATGTAATGGTTATGTTGTCTACCGGTCTGATCATCTTAGACATGCGGCAGGCGTTGCAGTATAAATAAACAATTGACTAAAATGTAAGTTTATAAGTAAACATCCGGCTATGGATAATGTATTCTTTAAATAGTGCAACAAGACGCTAACAATGACACCCCTAATTAGTTGCCTATACGACCAAACAAGCACAATGACTCTTTAAATTTTCTTGGCGTAAACTCAGATTTACCAATGGCGCATATAGACGTTATAACAAAAGGTGACTTATAAATAAAATTTTTAAGGGAAACAAACCTCACCGACAGTTTTGAACCGCTTGGATTGAACATAGTCAATCACACCGTAGCTACACATTTCTCAAATACTACGTGTGATACTTTACACTCCAGACATATTCTTTGCAATTGATGCCAGCAAGATATTATTGTGTGCTCAGATCTCTGTGGCAGCATTTTCTAAACATGTAATACAACTAGTAATTTATTATAAAATTTTTGACTATAGTGCTTATAAAAAAGAATACAGAGATTTTAAGAATACTGACTATGCTAAACTGGACACTGAATTTAAAATCTATGGCAATCTAAAAAGTATCTGACTAGTGTTTATGATGAACTTTGACTGTTTCAGTCATAAATTAACATCTTATTCAATAGCATTCTTAAAATAAAAACAAAAGTAAAGAAACCAGCTCAGCAGCCTTGGTTTAACAGCAACATCCTGCAACAATATTTTTAATATTAATTTATTTATTATTTATTTTAATATTTATTTTCTCGACAACAAACACCTAGACAGATTTGAATGGGTTGACGATTTGGGCATCGTCATGGACCCCAAGCTTAAGTTTGACAAGCATATTTCTTCAATTTCTAATCGAACATCTGGTGTCTTGGGCTTCATTAAGCGCTGATCGAAGGAGTTCAACGATCCCTACTTAAGAAAAACTCTGTATACTTCTCTTGTACAGCCGATTCTGGAATATGGCTCTTGTATATGGTTTCCAAAATACGAAGTTCATCAGAATAAAATAGAATCAGTACAAAAAAAATTTCTGTTTTTCGCACTTAGAGGTCTTAGCTGGGATACTAACAAAAATTTGCCATCTTATCGTAGTAGACCTTTACTAGTAGATCTTCCTTATCTTAACGATCATAGAATAATGCTATCATTTTCCTTTTTTCACAAATTAATTAATGGTGAAATTGATTCTTCTGATTTAATTAACCAAATTAACTTTGCTGTTCCCATTAGAAATACTAGAAATTTTGTACCTATATCTCTTCAAACTTGTAATTTTTATTATGCTCTTCATAACCTTTTCGTATTCTGTGTTCTATTTATAACGATCTTTCCCACTTAATACACAGTGCCACTCCTACTTGCTCTTTTAAAAAGTTAGTTTTGTGTCATTTGTCTGCATGTTCGCGATCATCGTAACCGCACGATAAGCGGAGCGCCCCTCGGTCGGATGGGCGGGAGGTGGGTCGCTTTGTGCGTGGGTCCGCGCGTTAACAAGCCGGTGCTTGGTATCGTTGGGCCACTTGACTGTACTGTTCGTTAGTACATCTACTTCCAATAATAATGAAAATAAAGCTACGATAATTAGATTACTGTAGAATCAAAAGATAAAAGACAGACGGACTTAAATTAGACTACAAGCGAAAACGGGACAACTACAAACAGTTAGTTTAACAGTGCAATAGCTTCCAGTCAAACTTGGAAAAAATTATAAACAATTGGTGCAGGAAAATCTCAGCAACATATTAAACTGGGCACTGACGTTGAGGAACTTAGTGAACAATTTGAACCTTACTCAGTTCCTAAATCTATACAGAACCTGAACTTTCTACCGACCTGAAACAAAATTTAAAATTTTGTATGAAGTATTCGTTGTGTATCCTTGAACGTTTATTTGCAATTTAATCGAATTTTATTGGTCTAAATTGAATAAGCCCAAAATTGATCAAAATAATTCTACCAGAGCTGCTTGACATAATCAACCATATTTTCAACACTGCAGTATTGACATCAACTTTGCTTTATGTGTGGAAGACAAAACTTAAATAACTTCCAGTAGCCAAGCCTTATGGTGAATATAAGCCGATATCCACACTCCAATTTCTTCCAAAAGATTTTAAAAATTTTTTTTTTTTTTTTTTTTTGATGACCTAACATTGTATCGTTCGAAGTGGCTTTGACTGCTTATTGCAAAAACGTATTTATTGCCATCGTTTTTTAACGGTTTCTTTACGTTTAGAATCCATTATGCAGTAGGAATTCGTAGACCAAAAAATGCTTTCAATGTAGTAGCCTGTTATGTGTTTAATAAAAACAAGTAAGAAGGCTCTAGTCGGGAGAGCCCGACTAGAAAATACCCTGAACCCAGTTGAAATAAATAAATTAAATTTATGTAACACTTTGGTACACTGACTTATCTTCAATCGATTTAGTTCAATATCTCCGGTGTTTCTTAACCGATTTGAGCGAATTTTTCAGAAAAGTTCTATAGTTACCCATTCCGTCAACCGTCATTTTTAGATTTTCCAAATTCGATATTTTTTTGTTATCGATTCCATGTGTATATCGGAAACCAGAATAGTTATCGATAATTTGAAGCAAAATTGTTCTGCTCATGGTATAGGAAAACTTAAATACAAAATCTGAAGTCTCTAGCTCTTGTTGTCTTTGAGATCCACGCGTTCATACAGACGGAAAGACGGACAGACGGACAGACGTACGGAAAGACGGACATGGCTATATAGTCTCGGCTGTTGATGCTGATCAAGAATATATACACTTTATGGGGTCGGAGATGCTTCCTTCTGCCTGTTACATACTTTTGCACAAAACCATTATACCCTTATTTACCCATTTTATGGGTTAAGGGTATAATTATTGGACCACATTTCTTGTTTTGCAATGCAGTTATTCCAATTAAACCTGACAAAGTGGGTTGATTGTCGAGTGCTAATAGCATATTTCATAAAGAACTGATAACCAAAAATCCAAACTATTAGTAAATATATAGCCCTTCAAAGTTGAATGATTGAAAAAAAACACACCATTTAATTTGGTCCGCTTTCGGGTAAGTATATCAAAAATTAGTAAACAGATCATCATTTTTAATTCTTTTGATAGATCTATTAATTAGAAAAATATAAATATAAAATAGTTGTGTTTGCTCCGGTAACTCGATATTAATTAAAAAACAATCTTTCACTATGTTTCAAACTTGATGAAAGTTAACAAGTAAGAAGGATCTAGTAGGGAGAGCCCGACTAGAACATACCCTGCACCCAGTTGCAATAAATATATTAAGTTAATATACGACTTTGGTACACTGACTTAACTTTAATCGATTCAATTCAATATCTTCGGTTTTTCTTAACCGATTTGAACGAAATTTTCAGAAACGTTTTATCGTTACCCATTATTTTAGCCCGCATTTTTAAATTTTCCAAATTCGATATTTTTATTTAAACGATTGCATGTGTATATCGGAAACAAGAATAGTTATCGATAATTTGAAGCAAACTTGTTCTGCTCATGGTAAAGGAGAACTTATATCAAAAATCTGAAGTCTCTAGCTCTTGTAGTCTCTGAGATCCACGCGTTCATACAGACGGACAGACGGACATGGCTATATCGTCTCGGCTGTTGATGCTGATCAAGAATATATACACTTTATGGGGTTGGAGATGCTTCCTTCTGCCAGTAACATACTTTTGCACAAAACCATTATACCCTTTTTACCCATTTTATGGGTAAAAAAAGAATTATCAGGGGTGCCACAAAAAACGCTAGTGAAATTGAACTTCACTAAAAGCAATTCCGCATAAAAATTTTCACGCTGCCACAGAACTCCGAGTGATTTCATTGTTTTAGTTTGTGCACCACGCTTATCAGACTCGGCTGCTCAGGGTTGACTCTTTGCCAGAGTAAACTAGCCAAATGTTTGTTAAGCAACTTTGTTAATTTTAACATAGCAGAATAAGAGGTTTTTAATTTGTTTCACATTTTATTTAAATTATTTAATATTTTAATGTAGTAATGTAATGTAATGTAATGACTGCTCATAGCTAATTAAAATACAAAGAAAACATATAAATTTTGGCGGGAAAACAATAACGTTTATTCGGCAACTCTAACAACTATCTGCCAACTGTCTGGCAACTATTTATGACTGGCAGCAGTCAGCTGTTTAAAAATCATCCCCAAATTGTTTTTAAATGATATTGCAAAAGAATGCCGTTAGCGAGACTATCGAAGAGACTATTTGGCAGCGAAAGCTCGCAGATGTGCATCTGACCCGTTTTCGCAATAGTTATGAAAACATATCTAATTTAACTACATTTTGAGCGAGAAAGAAGCTGGTGGTTTGTTATGGCTCTGCCATTTTTCAGATGATTACGCTTTAAGGCGTTGCTATCTGACATAATTACAACTGCCCATAAATATTTTCACAAATTACACAAGAAGTAAAAGAATTTCGCAGTTAAACTTGTTCAAACTTCAAAGAGCTATTTATTAATGCTTAATTAAAAGAAACCGGCGTGGCTTATTATTTATTTTTTTAAATACATTACTACGAATTCTGTTTAAGAAAATGGCAGCATAAGATTTGAGACGATTTCAATCCGCCCAAATTCACTGAGCATTTTGCTCTGTGACAGGTCGAAATTAAACTGCCGTGAAATAACACCCCGGTTTATATGTTTGACATTCACATATTTTCAAAAAAAAAAAAAAAATTCTTTGATTATTCTTTTACCTAATGCAAAAATTTGGGGGCGTGCAATAACGCCTAGTGCAATAGCGCCTGCAGGCACTAATAAAAGTGCGATAACGCCTGATCGCGATGTGAAATAACACCTGCACCATTCGGAAAAAAAATAATTCACCCGCTCTTTGTCCGTACTGTCGGCAAAAAATCACATATACGAAAAAATTATTCAAAAAAAAAATAATATATGTATGTATTAAGCATTTGGAATGTCAAAAATTTATTTTTTTTGTCAATGATTCATGTTTATATTAAAAATAAAATAAAATAAACTGAAATATCGTTATTTACAATTTTGTTGCTTTTAATATTAAAAATTGTACGTAATACAAATCATTTAAAGTGTCGCAGGCAAAAATTTTTTTTTACAAAAATCGCGCGATTTATTGCATGCACCCAAAAATTTCCAGCTGCCCATATTTGCCTCATTTATTGCTAGAGGTAAAATTGTTAAAAAGACATGGTTCGAAATATGTATTACATGTATGATTGGGCAATTTATGACATATAACCGCGAAAACTGATTCTTATTGTTACGTTCGTTATTGTTTTTTAAATATTTATAATTTCCGTTTTTAATACGGTAATGCTTGCCTGAAATTGTCTGTCTCATTCTGCTTCTTTAATTCAGGTGCAGATACAGGATATACAAATAAACTACCAGGTGCGCACATAATATAGAAATTGCGTTGGTGTACAAATATTCACACATCCAACACAGGTAGGCACAGTTCTTATTCGGACACGTGAGTGATATCAAAATTTCAGTATGTGACCTAAACCTAACGGGTAAAAGGTAAACTTTTCGGCATGGAAGCATAAATATAGAGAATGTGCTTCGAAAACTGCATCACTTTTGGCAAGCTATGTATATCCACATAAAAGGTTGACCCCATACATAACATATTGGCGAATGGCAAAGATATAATTGAATTTTAAAACTTGCTGATTGGAGAGCTTTCTAAACTAATTTTTATGATAAATATAGATTGCTGAACACTTTCGAAGCTTCAAGAGTGAGACAAAATGAGTACCTCCTCAGCATGGTAGCAGCATCTTCGAATACTCTTTTCTCATCATTGCGGCATGTGGAGTCACGAAAAGAGTAAGAAAATAATTATAGTTCAGAAATGATTTGTCTTTTTGATACACCTTTTTTGACGGATTGTGATCAATATTTCACAAAGAATTAAATTGTTGAATTAAACATTTTTTTAAATATTTTCTGCAATTATTTTAAATCAAAAAAGCCTTTTTATAGAAACATATAAATCAAAAATTTAATGAGCTCATTTGGTTCAAAAGCTATGATTTTTTCAAAGAAAAAACTCAAACTCACCGTGCGACGGAATATGTTCTCTATGTCGACGTTAACGTTCGCGTGTCAAGTAACATCATTTGCATAACAATGCTGGGGCGATACAAATTTTTGATCTCCCAGAGCAATTTTCAGACACACACCCACGGACATAAATAGAGAGTGGGAGAGAGAGGGAGAAAGAGGAAGCGAAAGACGCCCTTTGGCACCAGCTCTTACACATTTAAAATTCAAGAAGTACATTAATGATTTTTAAGTTGACTCACCGTCGTATTGTCAGCGGCGTCACAAATCGCTGGCAAAAAGCTGCACAGACGCGTATGCATATGACATTATCTAAGCCGTCCAAGACACAGATCAAGGGCGTTCTTCAGCTGCGTTCAGTTGCGTTGCCAATGCGGAACGGATCGGAGAGAATTGAGTGGCGAGCTCATGATCCGCGAACTGCAACGCGTTGGTGAGGTCCCACGTCTAGTGACTGGCCCGTCTAGGCCAAACAGATGTTGAATAATTTATTCGCCACTGTTGTCGATTTTCAATATAAACGTAAGCTTTATATACGCTGTAAGAGCTAAACAAAATTGTTGTAGAAATCCAATTCAGAAAAAAAACAAGTGGAAACGTTGCAGTCGGACGCAACCGACTGCGGCATACTCGATACCAGTATTAAAACCGGTAAAAAGAGGCCTGATTGCAAAGTAGTACGGATGCGGCAGGGGTGTACGCTGCCTTGAAGATTCTCCGATGCAGATGGGGATGCCACCAACTATCTTCCTTCCAAATTTGGTGACTCTAGCTGAAAGTTTGTAAGAGCTGTTGAGGCTGCGGGCGGTATGGGTAGGTGTGGCATCCAAATTTTTGATGCAGATCTTTGTGGCATGTCAATTGCTATCTTCATACCAAATTTGGTGACTTTAGCTCGAAGTTTGTAAAAGGTGGGAATGGGGGGCTGGGGGCGGTATGGGTGGGTGTGTCATCCAAATTTGGTGTCAATATGGCTGGTGACGTCCTTGAAGCTTGAAATGAGGTCACAAATGTTATGACTATTTTGCAGGAATTTTAAATTTTGTGTCTCTTCTTCAAATATACAATTTTCATGCTTTTTTGTGTTTTAAAATACAGAATTTGAGTCTCACCTAAACCGTTTTTCCAGCTTAAAATAAATTGGCTGTAAGCTATAAAAATTTATGCACACATATTATTCGAATATCTAAAATAATATTCAGCATCTGAAGAACTGATTAAGATCCAGCGGATAAAATCATCTTCGTCTTCGTCTTCGTCAGCATTCGCTTTTGCCTAAACTTTGTCGGCCAAGTGAATCCCGGAAGCTTTGTAATGTGTGACTTCAATTTTATGGATTTCGGCATACACTGAAGCTGAAGAAATTTTTACTCAGTGTACAGCTGTTACAGCTACATTAATTACAAACCATGTTTAGCTTAGCAATGTCTTATCTCTAACTGTTTGCCTTGAGCTTTTCATGTTGCCCCGCATGAGAGAAACATTTCATTCGCCTCCTTGTGTTTCTATTTAAGCGAGAGAAACATCCAAAACGTTTGCTATTGTTTTAGAAATTTTCAACATTAACTGACATAACATTCCTAACAACCCCATTGCCAAGCTTCGCTGTATTTTGTATACACTGATACCAAAACTAAAAGAGCATATAGCTTTTGTGCAAAGTCCGTCACGCTATTTGTCTGTATGAACTTACGTTTCTACGGCACCCTGAGCGCTAGAGACTGGAAACCTTGCGAATATCTTGTTTTATGGTTGCATCAGACACTATGTCAATATTTGGGCACTACATACACTAGATGGCCCAGGAATTCTATAAAACACCAAAATTTTTGGAAGCTAAGCCAACGCCCAACCTCACCGCCCCAAGCCATCCTCCTAAAAACAACGAAAATGCATATATGTAGTTTTCACAAATGCATATGTACAAATGTATGTATTATTAAATTTTGAGGGTATGTTTCTAAAATTGCAAAATTCTATATCTATCACAATTTTAAAGCCAGAGCTGTCATAAATGAAACGGCAATTACTGACAATTTTATTCACAGGCTTAGATAAGCCCACCTAGTACCGCACTCCGCCAGTATTTTACGATCAGTTGTAGCTGGAATTAAACTGGTATTAGAGTATGACGAAATCGGTTACGTCCGTCTGCAACGTTTTTATTAAGTTTTTCTACACTTCAATAAGACAACTCACTAACGATACTACATAAAAATATGTTTGTTTTTATTTATATATATATTTTTTGTTTATTATTTTGGCTTGCGGCGAATTATTAAAGTCACAAATTTGAATTAATAATGTGATGGAAATCCGAAAAATTCAAGGCCTGTGTCTTTTTCGTAAAATTTATTATTGGAATCGCTGTTGTTGCATCAAATAGATACGCGGACTCATATCTGCATATTATCTGCGCCGATGCATGTTCAGTAGTAACACGGAATTACGCATCGGTTTCATAATTGAGTTGAGAGCAACAGAGCCAGCTCGTAATCAATGTTTTGAACCTGGTAGGCGTGTCATCGAGGTATCTGTTTTCAGCACTTGTCGTTATGATCAGAAGAGCATCTGCGAACATGGCTTAAGCACTATCATTGGCTTCAAAATTGTCTTCGTTCGAAGCTTAATATGACGAGATCTTTTCTGTTTCCCGTCAGCTTATAAATTGAGCCGTTGGACAAGTTTCGTTTTGTTTAACTTCAATTTAAATTTTGCCTTGTGTACTTTTTATACTCGATACCGAAGGTAATGCAATGTCCGTCATGGTGTCCGTCCGTCTGTCCGTCGGTCCGTCCGTCCGTCAGTATGTTCGCAACTTTTTTTCACACCCTTCAAGCTAGAGACTTGAAACTTTGCAATTCTCTTTATCTATAGGATAGTAAATTAAAGTGTCAAGATGGGGGTTCTACGATAACTGGGGGGCTGGCAAATCGAGAAATTCGATAACTCAAAACCGATAAATCCACTTATTTCACATTAATATTTATTTATATTTTTTTTTTATACAATATATTTTTATTTTTATAATCACATTTAAATTTATTTAATATAAATATCGGTATATTCGATTTTTACAGTTTAATTTAAAATATCAAAAATTAAATTTAACTCGGTTTTTATTATCAGATATTTTTTATTAGCTGAAAGTTTAAAGTCCAATTGACAAATTTCAAAATGCCGCGTTTGACTAGGGTTAATGCATCACAAAGATTGCGAGTGCAGGCAATGATAATTAGAGCTCGCCGTGAAAATATCGAATATATAGACAGAGAATTGAATGTTAATGCAGAATCTCAGAGAATTCGTCGAAATAACGCAGACTATAGAATTTCTGAGCATTCAACAGACACTCTTCGAAGAGCAGCTCGCAGGCAAGCTATAGAAATAAGAAGAATCGAACAGAGACAGAATACTATAAATATCGCAGGCAGACGCACAAATATGCAAGTTCGGCAAGCCGAACAAACGGTGGACATTTCGCGTCGGGCAGTTAGGAGAGAAAATGAGAATATTAGGAGTACCGAACAAGCGCAAAACACAGGTCAACGAACACAAAGACGTACGAGTAGAGAAGTTCGGCAAGCCGAACTGTTATATATGTACTAATATATTCATTATAAATCGATTGCACACAAATATCGCATATATCGCATATCATTAAGAACCGATATCTACTCATATTCAATGTATCAAAGTAATGAAATAAAGGGTCTTATAACGATACTCAAGCAAGTCACTACATGACTCTCCGCATACACAACAACTGGCGACGAGGATAAAACGGAATAACTGGAAAAAAAAAGTTTTACACAGCGTTCTTGTATTTGTGTCTTGTCGCGTCAGTTTTAACAGCCTTAAAATGCCGAACGAACAAAACGATATTGAAAGAATATTGGCTCTTCAGCAACAATTTGCCAAGAACATGCTAGAACAACAGCAACAATGGATGCAAACGATCCTCGATCGGAATGTACTCCAAAGTGGGAATTCTAGCCAACCGGGTGAATTAACCATATGCCCTCCGTTTCCAAGATTTAAAATAGAACAGCAAAATTGGGAATCATACCACCAACAGCTAACACAACATTTCGTTGCGTATTCAGTGTCTGCTTTAGAGAAGCAAAAATCATATTTTCTATCCTGGATCGGCGCAGACATGTTTGAACTGTTGAAAAACCTGTTTGGTGAAGACAATTTAAACGACAAAACATACAGTGATCTAACAAAAAAGTTAACGGAACACTTTATAGCCAAGCGTCACGTAGTAGCCGCTCGTTACGAATTCTTTAAACGAGAGATGCGGAACTCACAGTCACATCGTGATTGGGTTGCCGATCTGCGTGGAATTGCGCGCGAGTGTCAATTTGTATGCAAAGCCGAAGGGTGCTCAAGCAACTTCGTAGATGAGATGATCCGCGATCAAATCATAGTCCACACGCCTTTTGATGCTGTCCGTGCAGCAGCATTGCAAAAAGTACAGCCGTCCCTAAATGACGTATTAATAGTTGCAGAAACGTTCGAAACGACAACTAAAACCGTAGCAGCGTTAAAAGAGAACGTCGAAAAAAACATTCCGGTGAATTCAACGGTAAACGCAACAGTAAACGCAAAGTATACCAAAAACCAAAGCAAAGCTAAAGAAACAATGAATACAGAGAAGAGCGCGCTTAAATCTTGATCTGCTTGTGGTCGCTCACACGCGCGAGACAAATGCAAGTTTCGCTTTGCCATATGCAACAAATGTGGTAGAAAAGGCCACATAGCATATGTCTGCCTGACAAAGAAACCGAAAAGTGAGAAAAGTGAAAACAAAAGCAATTACCAAAACGCCGCACAATCGAACAGTGTGTACACTTTTATGGAAATAGATGACAATAAAAACATTATTGATCTGGCTATCTTCAATCAAAACATTCCATTCGAAATAGATTCGGGTTCTTCGGTGTCAATAATAAATGTAACAACGTATAAAATGCTTAACAGTCCAAAAATAATAAAGTGCAGTAAAAAGTTAAAAGCATTCGGACATACGCCAATTCCAATATTGGGTGAACTGCATACTGTGGCAAAATATAACAACAAAGAAGCGAATGTAGTGTTAATTGTAGCAAAAGTAAAAAACTCAAATAACTTATTCGGAAGAGACTTGTTTAAAACATTCAATTTTAAAATTGAACAAATCCAAAATATAAGTGCACAATTCGACGGTCAAATAGCTAATCTTTGTGACAAATTCAAAGAAGTATTTGAGCCAGCTATCGGAGCAATAAAAAACTTCCAAGCATCAGTCTACTTAATGCCAAACGCCACACCAAAATTTTTTAAAAGCCGTCTAATACCGTTTGCTCAACTAGAAAAATTTAAGGAGGAAGCAGAACGCCTCACGCAAGCCGGTATCTGGAAGCCCATTAAGTTCAGCAACTGGGCATCGCCGATTGTTCTCGCACCGAAGCCAGGTGGAGCAATTCGTATCTGCGGGGACTTCAAACAAGGCGTCAACACGCAACTCAACATTGAGCAGTATCCCCTGCCTACACGTGAATCACTTTTACACGTTATTCGCCATGGTCAACATTTTACAAAAATTTATCTAAAAGATGCCTTTTTTCAGATGCAGCTAGATGAAGCTTCAAAACAAGTTATGGTCGTCAATACCCCGTTAGGTCTTTTTCAGTACCAACGTCTGCCGTATGGAATAGCTAGCGCGCCTGCTATATTCCAGCGTTACTTACAGCAACTTATTAGTGGCATCCCAGGATGTGGCAATTATCTTGACGACATAATTATATCAGCGCCAACAAGCGACGAACACATTGCCCGCGTCGAACAAATCTTAACTATTCTACAGGAGAATGGCATAAGATGCAAAAAGGAGAAATGCTAATTTTTCCAATCGGAAATAGAGTATTTAGGGAGAAGAGTCAGTGCTTCAGGCATCCTAACTGACACATCGGGTTTGCAAGCTGTCAAAGAGTTGCAACCACCCAACAACATTCAGCAACTAGACGCGTTTATGGGAAAGGTAAACTACTACTGCAATTTTATACCTAATTACTCTCAGTTAGCAGCTCCGCTAAATCAACTCCGACGCAAAAACGTACAATTCAAATTTGGTACAGATCAGCAACAGGCGTTTACTGCATTAAAAACGCACATTATAAATGCAACAAAATTGGCTCATTTTAATGAACAGCAACCGCTCGTTCTAGCCACTGATGCATCGTCATATGGCATTGGTGTTGTGTTATCACACATTCAAACAGATGGAAAAGAAAGGCCAATAGCATTTGCATCAAAAACACTTGACAAGCATCAAGTCAAATACAGCCAAATTGAGAAAGAAGCACTCTCTATAATATTTGGGGTAAAGAAGTTTCATCAATATTTGTACGGACGTAAATTTATACTGGTAACAGACCACAAGCCGTTAATTACAATATTTAATCCGAGCAAGCATCTTCCTACAATGACTTCGCATAGACTTCAACGCTGGGCTATAATCCTTATGGCCTATACCTTTGAGATCAGGTTCCGTGCAACGACTCAGCACGGAAACGCTGATGCTTTATCTCGCTTGCCGTTGCCTACAGATGAGGAGTTCGACAAAACAGAAGCATGCTATAACGTAGTAGAAATATCGACTCCAATAAATGCCGACATAATAGTCAAGCATACGGAAAAAGACACCATTCTGAAAAAAGTACGATACTTTGTTTCAAATGGCTGGCCAGAGTAGCCAAGCGATCCGGAAATAGTGCCCTATTTCAATCACCGATTCGCCATAACAGTCAACAAGCAATTGTTATGTTTACACACCGATATAAGTCGCATCATCATACCGAAAGCATTGCGAAATGACATCATTAAGCTCTTACATGATGGTCATTGGGGCATCGTAAGGATGAAACAACAACGCCAACATGTATGGTGGCCTGGCATTGGTGAGGATATCGCCCATATTGCCAAGTCATGCAACATTTGTAAAACTAATAATCCTTCTCCAGTTAAAGAATTTCAGAGTTGGCCGCAAGCAACTTCAGCCTGGGAGAGGATTCATATCGACTTTGCTGGTCCGATATTTGATTCAATGTGGCTCATCTGCGTAGATGCATACTCTCAGTTCCCGTTCGTCACACAAATGTCATCTACAACAACAGCCAACACTATAGCAGCATTGACAGCAATCTTTGCCATCGAAGGTTTTCCAAAAACCTTGGTCAGCGACAATGGCCCACAACTAACAGCAGACGCATTCAAACAGTTTTGCGTTGCAAACGGTATCAATCACATCACAACAGCACCTTTTCATCCTGCATCGAATGGACTGGCAGAGCGATTTGTTCAGTCATTTAAATACTCAGTAAGCAAAAATGTTACTGATGGGTTCACAGCAAAAGCAGCAGTCCTGAAGTATCTAGCTTCATATCGCTTCACACCAAACGCCCAAGGAAAAACGCCTGCAGAACTAATCCATGGTCGCCCTGTTCGCACAATTTTAAGCCAACTTTTCGAGCAGCCAACTGATCGTCAAAACAAGCAGCCGTCACAAAAGTTCTCGCCAAACCAAAAGGTATATGCTCGAAACTACGCCAAAGGAGAAATGTGGATCGAAGCCATAATCGATCGTCCACTAGGCCGAATGTTATTCATCATTCGTTCGCAATATGGTTACATCAAACGCCATATTAATCAGTTAAAACCAAGGTTAAATGATAACAAGGAATCATTCAGCACCTTTAACGGCTTTAATCCTTTCTGGCTCACAGCTGACTCAAACCAATCGTCAGTCAGCTCGCTACCATCAAGCAATGATGGGAATCTGCCAAAAAGCACTCCTCAAAATACGACAAGTATTGCTCAGCCCAACATCACTCCTACAGCACCACTGGCAGAAGTCTCATCTCAGCGCCAACAACGCAGTTCGGGTATTCCAGTCCGCAGAAGTAGCCGAGCACGCCAAGCTGTCAATCGGTTCACACCTCCTAATTTCAAAAAGTTAAAAGCCACTATCCGTTTATAAATTCAGGGAGAAGATGTGTTATATATGTAAGGGAGAAGCCCTAATGTTGGACACCCCTTTGGTTTTTGTGACATAAGACTGTCCAAAATCAACGTACAGCTTATCTGTTAGTATCGTTGAAAAGCGCAATTGCGCATCGATTGGTAGAAGGCATTATACACATTTCATTCATGTTTAATGATATATTTCACATTTAATGAAAAAACTCAAAATCACGATTTTCAAAAAAGTGCCCCGAAGTTGGACACCCCCTTTTATCTTGTGAAAATGCAGCCAATAAAATAAAATAAAATGCCAAATCATTGTTTTTATGTAAGATTTTGTTTTTTATGCAATTAAACAATGAAAATCAAACGAATTTATTATTTTATTAATTATTATTACTCGTAATGAGCAGTATCGCAAGTAATGCACCGATATATCGATTGATGTATCGATCTATACATCGCATGCTCATCATTGCTCACATACCTTATTAATATGGCGCGAAATATGTAAACAAACTAATTACTCTTTTTTTGGGTTTTTTTTTCATCAAAACCATTTATTATGAAATTATTATTCAATTAACTATGAAATTCAACTTAAAGTTTCTTTATTTGGTTTTTTTTTCATTTAAACCATAAAATTTCAATTTCCATTTCTTGTTGCGCGCTCATTTTGATACATTTATATGAAGATGACACGATCATCGATACAATTGAATGAAAATATCGATTACAATTAATCGTGTTCAATTGTGAAACATCAACAGTGTCCAGATTAGAAGAAAGCACGGTTTTAACATTTTTGAATGTAAAACCCAAAATATTGAAAAAAAATAATGTTTGATTGCAGAATATGAAAGAGCATGATGAAACGAATAAGAAAAATTTATTAACCTTAGCTGAATCAGGGAATAATTCAATTGCATAAGCGTTGAAATTTTAAAAAGTTTAGGTCGGAATATCGGTATTTTAATTTTTGTCTCTGAATTAGCCAAAACAAGGTATTAACACCTGTAGACCATGTCAAAAGAAAGCCGGCACTGAAAGCTATCTGTCACAGTAATTAGACCGCGCTAGCATCAACACTCGCAAAATAAAGGGGGGTGTCCGACTTCTGTACAGTGTCCGAGATTGGGGCTTCTCCCTTACTAATATATTCATTATAAATCGATTGCACACAAATATCGCGTATATCGCATATCATTAAGAACCGATAACTACTCATATTCAATGTATCAAAGTAATGAAATAAAGGGTCTTATAACGATACTCAAGCCAGTCACTACATGACTCTCCGCATACACAACACGAACAAACGGTGGACAGTTCGCGTCGGGCAGTTAGGAGAGAAAATGAGAATATTAGGAGTACCAAACAAGCGCAAAACACAGCTCAACGAGCACAAAGACGTACGAATAGAGAAGTTCGGCAAGCCGAACAAACGGTGGACAGTTCGCGTCGGGCAGTTAGGAGAGAAAATGAGAATATTAGGAGTACCGAACAAGCGCAAAACACAGCTCAACGAACACAAAGACGTACGAATAGAGAAGTTCGGCAAGCCGAACAAACGGTGGACAGTTCGCGTCGGGCAGTTAGGAGAGAAAATGAGAATATTGGGAGTACCGAACAAGCGCAAAACACAGCTCAACGAGCACAAAGACGTACGAATAGAGAAGTTCGGCAAGCCAAACAAACGGTGGACAGTTCGCGTCGGGCAACTAGGAGACAAAACAACGGTATAAGGACAAACGAACAGACACAAAATACTGTTCAACGAGCAAGAAGACGAACCAATTTACAAGTAAGTCAGGGGGAGCAAGTGGTAAACAGTTCTCGTAGGAGAACGCGTAGACAAAACGAACATAACAGACTTTTGGTACAGACTCGTAGAAGGCTGGCTAGATCCCTACGCCGACAGGACCTTGCGCAAAATATTTTGATCCGAGAACAAAATAGAGCTCAGAGAGCTCGGATACGCAGCAACCGTTTGCGTAGGCTAGCTGAGCAGAGCAGAAATTCAGCTAATAGGCAAAATGCTAGAAGATCAGCAAGGGAAGCAGTCTCGCAAGAGCCTAGTGGGCTAGAGCAAGCGAATAACCCCCGATCAGCCTATAATCAATTAGATTCCAAAATAAGTGCTTTTAATAAAATAGTTAAACAAGGCCCTGACCAACTTTGCCTTTGCTGCAAGGGGCTTTGGTTTCCGCATCAAGTTGACAAGATTAGATCTCAATATATTGAAGAAAACAATTCTTATAGTGCACAGATTTTGTTTTTATCCAGGGAATTTCCTTCTGAAGATAGTATCTACAAGTTTTGCAAGTCATGCAGTCGCACTATAAAATCAGGTAGGCTGCCAAAAAATTCCATTACTTATGGCCTAGATTTCCCAATCCTTCCCCAATGCTTGAAGGACTTGAATTCCTTAGAAGAGTCACGTCTTCCATTTATGATAATTAAGTCGTTAAGGCCTGTACGCATGAGCCCCGTACAGCTCCCGTACAGTATACATGAGTTTTACGACCGTAACAACAAGTGTTGAAAAAAACACATATTGTGGCGGTAGACTAATAACTTTTCCTTAATAAATCGGAAATGCAACTGTGTTTTGTATACTTCAAAATACTGACTCACGACCAACGCGCGCTACTTTTGTGTTTGAGTACAACTAACGCCCTGCTGCTGGCGGTTGTGAAAAAAGCAGGCTGCAAAACCAAAAAGCATTTTAGTGAACCCATATTTATACTAAAAGATTATGCTAAATATAACCGAAACCACTTAAAAGACTCAAAGCAAATTCACCTTACAGATTTATACCTTGTAATAGATCAGTGGTAGTACAATCCTGTTTAAATGTTATTTAAATTGTACCTTATTAATTAATTAGTATATTTTTATTCAATACTTCTTGCGCAGCATTGACTTTCAAAACAATAAGTATGGCTCTATTGGAGCCTGAATTAGGTAAACTTTGTTAGTATTATCAGAAAAATGTAAAATGAAAAATGTTTACTGTACTGAATCTGTACGGGACCATTTTTTTTTATATGAAGTTTTTGCTGTACGGGAGCTGTACAGGCGTCTGCGTACAGGCCTTTAGGGCATGAGCGTCAAAATGCCATCAAAGGAGCTATTGTAAATGTTCCCATCCCCACCGCTAATATTGTCACCTCTCTCCCAAGAGCTTTTCATGAAGCTGAGGTTGTTCAGCTCCACCTCAAACGTAGATTGGAATATAACCATGATTTCATGGCTGAAACAATAAGACCTTCTAAAATTATTGATGCCATGCGCTTTTTTGTTTCAACTGAGCTTTATCAGAAGCATAATATTTCTATTAATGAACAAATAATGTCCTCACTTTCAACCGCACCTAAAAATATGCCATTCTCTGCAACTAATGAGGACAGAGTTTTGTTCGATAAAATCGCTTAAAATACTGAGAATTAGGAGGCCCAATAAGACATAGAAGAAGAGCAGCTAAGTCCAGGTGGGCAAGAAACATTGTTAGACGAAATTCAAGCAGATCAGGTGAATATGCAAAGAATTCAAATGGCCCCCGGCGAAGGTCAACGACCCCTTGACATGAATGGAGATGAGGATGCTGAAGAATTGTTTTTCCGACTATATTTGCAGGCATAATAAGAACGTGCTCAGAATATTTTACTACTATTGTTAGATCTGAGCTTAGAAATTACGATAGACGAGGTTGTAGAACCGATAAAATATTTTATAATTATAACAAGTAAGAAGGCTCTAGTCGGGAGAGCCCGACTAGAAGATACCCTGAACCCAGTTGCAATAAATATGTAAATTAAATTTATAATTGACTTTGGTAAACTGACTTAACTTCAATCGATAAAATTAGATATCTCCGGTGTTTCTCAACCGATTTGGACGATTTTTTCAGGAAAGTTCTGTCGTTACCCATTATTTCAACCCTCATTTTTACATTTTCCAAATTCGATATTTTATTGTTATCGATATTATGTGTATATCGGAAACCAGAAAAGTTATCGATAATTTGAAGCAAACTTGTTCTGCTCATGGTATAGGAGAACTTAAATACAAAATCAGAAGTCTCTAGCTCTTGTAGTCTCTGAGATCCACGCGTTCATACAGACAGACAGACAGACAGAAGGACAGAGAGACAGACAGACGGACAGACGGACATGGCTACATCGTCTCGGCTGTTGATGCTGATCAAGAATATATATATTTTATGGGGTCGGAGATGCTTCCTTCTGCCTGTTACATACATTTGCACAAAACCATTATACCCTTATTTACCCATTTTATGGGTTAAGGGTATAAAAAGTTGGAAATGATCCATATTAGAAGTGATACTTCAATTTGCCTGCGAAAACACACTGCTCCTCTCTGCACAACTGCATCCCATTCACTTAATGCTGATTAAGTAAATAATTTAATTCTTCATGATGAAGGCTATCGGGTTTTAAAAGGTATTCGCTCATTTCCAGCTCACTGGGAAAGTGAGAAAAAAAAAGGTAATGGCAATGATAAGACAATTTGACTTGCCAACCTTTTTTATCACACTGTCGGCTGCTGAAACTAGGTGGGGTGAACTGTTAGTTCTGTTGAAGCGAAATGTCTATAAGGAGCACATAACCGAAGATAGTGCAGCGTCTTTGCAATTTGCTGAAAAAGCAAGGCTGATTAGAGCCGATCCGGTGACATGTGCTCGGTATTTCGACTTTCGTTATAGACCGATTTTAAAACTTATGAAAAAAGAGGGCGGGATTTTTGGATGTCATCCAGTTAGCAAATATTATTGGCGAGTTGAATTCCAACAAAGAGGTTCCCCTCACATCCACGGTATGTTTTGGCTTAAAGGTACCCCAAAAATTAACTTTAAAGACGATGAAAGTAGAGACAGGTCTATTCCACCGGTAATAGACTTTATCAACCAATTTTTCACTACAGATGTTGATCTTAGCCAATATATTGAATACCAAAAGCATAATCATGGACGTTCATGCATGCGGGAAATAAGGGGGTCCCGCATATGCCGTTTTGGTATTCCATATCGTCCAGTGCCCCAAACAGAAATTTTTTTTCCTTTGTCCGAAAGTGATCTCTGTACTTCACATCGCAAAAATCTTCAATCTATTCAAAGTTTGTTAAATTTTCCTTTTGATCGTGAAACATTGCCGACATTTGACACCTTTGATGATTTCTTAGCTCACGATCAAATCAACCTCACTTACGAGCTATATATAATGGCAATTAGGTCTGGTTTAAAGAAACCACAAATATCCCTTAAGCGTTCTTTTAACGCAATAAATGTAAGCGCCTACAACAAACATATTCTTGCGATGCAAAGAGCTAATATAGACATTCAGTTTATATTAGATCCTTATGCATGTTGAAGTTATGTTGTTAATTATATTAATAAATCACAGAAAGGGATTTCTAAATTAATGCGCGATGCCGTGGATGAAATTAAACAGCGCAACAATTACACAATTAAGCAAAAGTTGCAACACATTGGGAATAAATTCATTTCTGGCACTGAGATATCCGCTCAGGAAGCCGTGTACTGTTGTATGGGGCTGCGTATAACCGAGGCCAGTAATGGTGATGTTTATATCAACACAGTACTTCCCGAAAATAGAGTTAGAATGCTTCGGCCCAAGCAAAAACTTCAAAATTTAGCCCAAAATTCCACAGACATTTTTACAGTTGGTCTGTTAGATCATTATGTACAGCGGCCTAATGATCTTGAAAATATTTCTTTAGCTGATTTTGCAGAAAACTATAACTATAGCAAAACTTTAAGATTTTCCCGCCAAAATATTTTTTCCGCTTTTAAATGGAAGTCGTTTTATTAAACGAAGGTCCAAGTCACGCATAATTAGATATAGGAATTTTAGCCTTCACAAGGATAGACAAAACCACTTTAGAGAGCTAGTGATGTTATTTTCACATTGGAGGCAAGAGCAATGCGATTAAGTTGACAGGAATTGTGAGGCATACTACTGGAAACATGAGAGCCGTATAAACAACGAACGTGACAACTACGACGTATTTAGAGAAAGACCAACTATGCTAGAAGACGCGCTTAGGGATGCTGTAGAGGGTGAAGATATAGAAGAAAATTTAGAAAATCAAGCGGTTCTTGATGAAGAATTTAGAGTTCTAGCATTCCCAGAAATAAGTTCTCAATTGAATGTCCTAAATTTAAATGCCAATGATAGCACCTCTGAAGAAACAGATAACGTCCGGCTTATTAAGCTTCCTCCACTCATTTCCCCAGAAAATTTATCAGATCTCGTAAAATCATTATATTTAAAGCAAAAAACTTTTTTTTCTGGCGTTGGGAAGAGTCGTCTTATATCAGCGCTTTACCAGTCCTTAACTTCATTTTATAATAGTAAACCTGGATGTGATCCAACTTCGGCAAAAGTCATATTGT
This sequence comes from Scaptomyza flava, assembly GCA_030179655.1. Classification (NCBI taxonomy): domain Eukaryota; kingdom Metazoa; phylum Arthropoda; class Insecta; order Diptera; family Drosophilidae; genus Scaptomyza; species Scaptomyza flava. Next base: position 109,612 of record JARNME010000543.1, on the reverse strand, counting down.
GTGCTCCAACTGGTAAAGCAGCATTTGGAATCAATAGTTCCACACTTCATACTATGTTTTCTCTTCCCATTAACCAGTCTGGGTCCACTTTCAAAGAATTGTGTGCAGATTTGCTGAATAGTCGTCGATGAATTCTTATTGATCTTAAAGTTTTAATCATAGATGAGATCTCAATGGCAGGATCCAAGATGTTTTCGTTTATAAACTCCCGGCTTAAGCAAATTTTCAAGAACCGTGAATCTGCATTTGGAGGAATTTCAGTGATCGTTTTCGGCGATCTTAGACAACTACGTCCGATAGGAGATAGATGGATATTTCAATCCACTTCCGAGTCGCATAACCCTTATAGTGCCTTATTTGGGTCTTCTCTTTGGGGATGCTTTAAGTTTTTTGAGCTTACAGAGATAATGCGACAGCGGAATGATCAACCTTTCGCAATAGCTCTCAACAACATGGCATCTGGTCAAATGTCGACAGAGGAATTAGATTTATTTAAAAACAAGATTTGTAGAATTCACCAAGTTCCAGATGATGTTATTCATCTCTTTGAAACCAACGCCGAAGTTACTAGTTTCAATACAACAAAGCTTAACTCAATAACAACTGACCAACATATTTCCAACGCTAGAGATTTTGTAAAAGCCGCACATTTAAATGCCTCCGCCAAGAGTCAAATTCTTGAGTCTGTTCAGGATTTTAAAACTTCCCAAACGCAGGGATTACCCTATTCTCTCATATCGAAAACCACAGCAAAGTATATGGTGACGGTTAATGTAGATACTGCTGATGGATTAGTTAACGGAGCAACAGGAACTTTAATGGAAGTAGGATTCAGATCAGCCACACCATCAATTTTGTGGATAAAATTTTTAGAAGAAAGTGTAGGAGTTAATGCTCGAGCTAAGAACTCACATCGTCAAGAAACTTCTTGGACACCAGTTCAGAAGACTATTAAAAGTTTTCAATACCATTCCAACGAGCAAATAACTATTGACCGCGAACAATTTCCTGTAGTACCTGCAGAAGCTATTACTATTTATAAGAGTCAGGGTGCAACATATAACAAAGTGGTTGTCCACACTTGTAGCAAAATGCGCCGAGAAGCATTATATGTGACATGTAGTAGAGCAACCAATGCGTCTGGTTTGTACATAATCGGTGAATTTAATCCACAAAAACCTGATGCAGGCTCGGCTGTAAATAAGGAACTTCAAACTTTACGCTCCGAAAAACTTCTTAAGACGCATTTCGATATTATACTAAGCTCTTCTGAATTTAATTTAATTTTCCATAATAATGAAAGTCTGCATTGCCATTTTAATGATATTTCGTCTGATCAACTAATGTTAAAATCTTCTATTGTATGTTTTGTTGAGGCTTCCACATACTCACACGAAACATATGAACTAAATGACTTTTCAACAGTCGTGCGACTAGATTGCACACCTAATCCAAGAAATCGACCAAAAAGATTAATTATTATTATTATTAAAAATGAAATACACCGACATGTTAGTCTTTGTTCGACAGGTCAGAATTTTTCGGGGTCACATGTCTTTGAGTACGCTTTGTTTAAATACAAGTCCTTGGGGGTCCTAGTAGTAGTAGTAGTCTTATCCTTTGCGCAAATTTGAAACAGAATTTGAGAATTTATTCAATCAATTCACTTTTTTAAATAGCAATACCTTAGTTTTGGGGGACTTTCACTTATGTCTGCGAGCTCATTCAGGTAGTAGCAGTAGGATTTATAACTTTTTACGCTCAATAAATTATAATTCACTTCTCGATTTAAATTTACCAACCACCAAGTCCGATACCCATATTGACTGGGCATTTTTAAATATTTCTAATCGAAGGGTCAGCGCAAGAACTTATGAAACAATATATGGCCATCATAGCGGGATTTCAGTAAACCTTGAGAGCTTATTGATTGAAGAGTAATAGTTTTTGTTTGTGTTAATATTTATGTTTGATATTTTATTTATTCATATAAATTTATATTATTTATTTACATATTTTTTTTATTTACAAATTTTTACTTGTTATTTATTTATTTTGTTTTAAGCATTACGTATTTATTTATTTTGTTTTTTCACATATGTATGTATGTATATGTTGCAAAAATCAAAAAAAAAATTTAAGGTAGTTTAAAGTGTTTGATTTTTTATTTATTCATACATATTTATATTATGTATTTGCATATTTTTATTATTTACAAATTTGTATTTGTTATTTATTTATTTTGTTTTAAGCATGTATGTATATATATGTTGCAAAAATCAAAAAAAAAATTTAAGGTAATATTGAGTGGGGAACATGGAAATGATTTTAGATAAATTATTTCAAGTCGACTCGAAGGCTCTTAAAATTATATAAGAGCCCCATTACAGTCGTGATGGCCTCCACGTGGTGTTCCCTGGATACCGATTGAAATTATTAATCGGGAGCAAATTCGAGCGGCGAAGTTAGGTTAGTTTTATATATAATTATGTTATCCATAATTCTAGATAAGTTTGAAGTTAAAAATTTTAAAAAAATATTCTAATCTATATCTGTACTGGTATCGAGTATGCCGCAGTCGGTTGCGTCCGACTGCAACGTTTCCACTTGTAATTCAATTGTATTTGTAAATTTGAACACTTATGGTATACTATGAAACAGATAATAGAATTAAGTTTATCAATAATAGTAATACTGTTAAGAACAATCTAACATAACACTGTTTCAGGTCATGGAACCGAACATTAATCCAATCTGATAATCTGATAAACTTTTAAAAACTAGCATTTCTGCATCATTATTTTGTCACTTTGACTGCACTTAATTTGTATTTTTATGGAGTCTTTTCTGTTATTTTGACTTTGAGCATTTTGGGGCTATTTTTCGTGGCCTATATTTCGGCATCGGTCTTGGGCAAAGTTTTAGGTATTGCCCGGCGACTTAGACGTTGTGCCTACGGCGGCTACCTGTGCCCTGATAGAGCATTGCCAGAGAAACCGGCTCCGGTGGATAATCGGTTGCGATGCCAATGCGCATCACACGGTCTGGGGGAGCAATGACATCAACAATAGAGGTGAGTACCTTCTTGAGTATATTACTAGTAACAACATAGGTTTACTAAATCGAGGTAGCGAGCCCACACTTATTAATGCAATCAGAGAGGAAGTCCTCGACCTAACTTTCTGTAGTCTTAACATGTTGTCCGTTGTCTCAAACTGGCGCGTTGCGAGTGAAGTCACTATGTCAGACCACCAGCACATTAGATTTTATATAGGCAATGTGCCTTGCAATGTATCCTAGTTACTAGAAATCCCAAAAACACTAACTGGGATCTTTTCTGTTTTGAACTTGAGCAATCCAGAGACTGCTCCACCCGTCCGATTATATCCATTGACGAGCTAGAGCGTGAGGCTACTGTGCTTCATACGAACATTGAATTGGCATATAACGCTAGCTGTGAACAAAAAGTTCGTAAGATCAGAAGGGCTGTTCCCTGGTGGAACAAGAGCCTTGATGATCTTAAAAAGGCTGCGCGAAAGCTCTTCAATAAAGCGAAGAGTGGGAAAACCACATGGGATTCTTACAAATCTGCTTTAACGCTCTATAACAAAGAGCTGAGAAGGTCAAAACGGGCTACGTGGCGTCAACACTGCGGGCAGATTTCAAATCTCCCGGAAGCTGTCAGGTTACAAAAAGCCCTCTCCAAGGACCACTCAAACGGCATCTGTACGTTGAAAAAGTCAGATGGAACATACACAAACGACCCTAAGGAAACGAGCAGCCTACTCCTGGCTACTCACTTTCCTGGGTGTGTGGAGCAGCCCATCTCAGAAAGTGAAGAACCAACCTACCTATCTACCTACCTATCACTCAGAACGTGTTGGAAACTTGCCCTATAGACTGTTTCATCAAAATAGCGTACAATGGGCTATACAGAGTTTCAGTCCATACAAATCCCCTGGACCAGATGGAATATATCCGTGTCTGTTGCAGCGGGGACTGCACCAAATCGCAATCCCCCTGGTCCGTTTATTCCGAGCTAGCCTCGTGTTTGGACACATACCAAGCAAATGGGCTAAAGTGAAAGTTGTGTTTATTTCTAAGGTAGGGAAGAAAGATTCCCAATTGCCTAAGTCCTATAGACCGATTAGTCCTAGCTCCTTCTTCCTTAAAGCTGTGGAGAAGATATTTGACCAGCACATCAGGGAGGTGTATCTCAAGCATCTTCCCTTACATAAGTACCAATACGCGTACCAAGCTGGTAAGTCAACTGAGACTGCCATTCATTGCCTGACAACCACCATTGAAAAGGCCATTGGCGCTCAACAAATAGCACTTTGTGCCTTTTTAGACATCTCAGGAGCTTTTGACAACACGTCATATCAGGCTATCCGTGCCGCTCTTGTGCATAAAAATGTCCCCACACCCATTATTAGGTGGATTCTGGAAATGTTTAAATCCAGAATCATAACTGTAGACCTCGGGCGAACCATGACCTCAATCACAGCCACAAGGGGGTGCCCTCAAGGAGGAGTACTCTCTCGTCTCTTGTGGACTCTGGTCATCGATGAGCTACTCTATAAGCTCAACAACTTAGGGTTCTCCACTCAAGGCTACGCTGATGATCTAGTCATCCATATAGTGGGCAGGCATGAGCAAACCATCTTGGACCGCATGCAGCAAGCCCTCAACATAGCCAACAGATGAGGTCAGGACAAAGGTTTGTCCATAAACCCGTCTAAAATTGTTTTAGTTCCTTTTACCAGGAAAAGGTCTCTGTCTCTAACAAGACCATCCTTAAATGAATCCACCATTGACTTTTCGGTTGAAGCCAACTACTTAGGAATTACACTCGACTCCAAGCTTAACTGGAATTTACACCTTGAAAAGACCATAAATAAAGCCACTCGAGCATACTTCGCTTGCAACAGGCTTTTCGGTAGAACATGGGGCCTAAGTCCCAAAATGATCTACTGGTCTTTTAACACTGTGGTAAAACCGATCCTAACCTATGCATCTCTTGCTTGGTGGACGAAATCTACCCAGAAGACAGCTGCGGCTGCACTTACCAAACTACAACGACTGGTCTGCATAGGCATCACTGGAGCCATGCGAACATGCCCCACTGCAGCACTTGGAGTCATAACTGGCTTGCCCCCTTTACCCATCCCCCTAAAAAAGGAGGCCTGACTGGGGGCACTTCGCCTTCAAAATATCACCAAAATAAAATCGGTGACCTTACGGGATAGCAGAGATATACGCCATAGAAATCTGTGCTCGTGAATGCATTCGCAGGAAAATGCAGGGTGCACGGATTTACATCTTCTCTGACAATAAGGCGGCGCTCATCGCGCTGAGATCCTTCACGATCTCCTCCGGACTTGAAGAGAACTGTTTCCAACAGCTCAACGCCCTTGCCTCCAAAAACATCTTAACGGTGGGCTGGGAGCCAGGGCATGAAGGCCATATAGGAAACGAGGTAGCAGACTCCCTAGCAAAACGCGGGGCGATGACACCACTAATCGGCCCTGAACCGTTCTGTGGACTTTCGCAAGGACACAAAAGAGAACTGGTCAGGAAATGGGAGGAAAAGGAAATAAGTCGCCACTGGACCGAAAGTGCAGGGCTGAGACAAGCCAAACAATTTCTCGTCCCCCAGATGACGCGATCAAAACGCATCATCAACTTAAAAAAGAACGAAATTCGCACTTTAACAGTCTACCTAACGGCTCATTGCAACCTAAGGTATCACCTTAAGAAATTAAAACTTTCGGAAATCGACACATGCAGATTCTGTGAGCTGGAGCCTGAAACATCAGAACATGTTCTATGTGAATGCCCCTCGCTAAGCAGACGTCGATTTCTACAACTAGGAGGTGAACTTATCCCCCCTTTCAGGATATGGAAATATATAGACCCTACCAAAGTGCTCTCTTTTATTAGAAGCCTCGGTATAGAGGCTCTACCCTAAATCCTACAAGCCGGCAAGATCTAACATCTGGTCGCAGTGCAACAAGGCCCTAGTCATAATAATAAAAATAATTGAATTAACAAATAATTACAAACAGCCTCTCGAAATTTGGTCGCAAAACCAACAACCCTCATGCCGAATAAAAACTTAACATGCTATTATGTGTTCTTGATTCATAAAGAAAACATCAAAAAGCACCACAGTCTGGTTTTTCAAGTTAAAAATAAACTTGATCTGCGCGTGGCAAGCAAAAACTTTTATTCTTAACCTCTTCAAGATCGACTAGTTCATACTGACAGACATGGCTTAATCGTCTCAGCTGTTCATTATGATCTTGAGTCGGAGATGCGTCCATTTGTCTGTTACAACAAAACTATTGTACACTTGTTAAGAGGCAGTGCCGTCCTTTTTCCCGAACTTTGACCCCGAATTCAAACTCTGTTTAGCTGCATTATTGTGCTGTTAGTTTAAATACAAATTCTAATTCTCCAACTACGCAGCCTACATTACAAGCATGATATTGAAGGAAGGCCAGGACCATTTACGTGGATCCGAAAGCATAAGGACTTTCTATCTGCATGCTACCCAGTCTTTGTGCAGGCGAGTATGTGATATGTCAACGCATGTTTTGGGTTTTTTTATGCAATGGCATTGCCTCTTTTGTTTTGACACATACACAACCTATTCTACTAGGTTCTGGACATGCCAGCCCCCCTTTCCACACCTTTTACAAACTTTGAGCTAGAGCCACCAAATTTGGTGCCAAGATAAGTGATGAGGACCCCCCAAAAACAGCATCAACAATTTGGATGCCACGCCCACCAATAGCCGCACCAACGCACAGTGGGGCCATTTGAGTTTTTTCATATCAAAAATCATAACTTTTGAACCAAATGAGATAATCGAACAATTTAAAAAGCATATGATAGATAATTAATCAACCTATAAAAGCGTTTGAAATGAATTCTACGATTTTTCTGTGCCTAATTATGGGTATGCAAAGTTGAAATTTGTGGAAAAATCAACTTTACGGGAAGGAAAAAAAATATTTATTAAATTTTTTGATTTTTATTGTTTCGTTTTAATGGTTTTTATAATCTAAAATTAATATTAAAATAATTAAAAATAATTTTTTTTTTTTTTATTAATTTTTTTTTAAATATTCATCACAATCCGTAAAAGATGGTATATCTAAAAGAGATGTGGTTGACTTCCTAAACAGGTCAAATAATTTATGGTTGCTCAACGACATGTTTGAAGTGTAAAACAGTACTTGTCTCGCCAACTTTCAGTCGTAGACTAATCCAGGATTATAGTTTTTTTTTTCATTATATAGTCTAATCTATTACCTGATATATACCATTTGGATTAAGGGTTCAAGAAAAGAGTTAGCTTTCATGCCTAACAAATTTACCTATTGTTTGTATAAGTCCAGGTCAATAAGGTCAATTTATGCAATTTGAGTACTTGGCACGTGTCCGAATAAGATTTGTGCCTACCTGAATGGGATGTGTGACTAGTTGTACGCCAACGCAATTTCTGTATTCGGTGCGTACCTGGTATTTATTTGTATATCCTGTAACTGCACCTGAATTTAGGGACCAGGATTTGACAAATGATCTCAGGTAAGCATTACAGAATGAAAAACAAAAGTCAAGTATCTTCACAATAACGAACGTAACAACAACAACCAAAATGGGTTATCACGGTTATATGTCATAAATTGCCCAAAAATGCATGCAACACATTTTTTTCCTATGACTTTTTTCACTTTTTTACATTTAAAAAAAAGGGGCAAAAACGGGCACATGAAACTTTTTGCATTTAATAGAGGAATAATCAAAGAAATTAATTTAAAGCAAGTAAGAAGGCTCTAGTCGGGAGAGCCCGACTAGAAGATACCCTGAACCCAGTTGCAATAAATATATTTAATTTATATAAGACTTTGGTATACTGGCTTAGCTTCCATCGATTAAGTTCAATATCTCCGGTGTTTCTCAACCGATTTGGACGAAATTTTCAGAAAAGTTCTATCATTATCCATTACTGCAACCCTCATTTTTAGATTTTCCAAATTCGATATTTTATTGTTATCGATATTATGTGTGTATCGGAAACCAGAATAGTTATCGATAATTTGAAGCAAACTTGTTCTGCTCATGGTATAGGAGAACTTAAATACAAAATCAGAAGTCTCTAGCTCTTGTAGTCTCTGAGATCCACGCGTTCATACAGACGGACAGACAGACGGACAGACGGACATGGCCATATCGTCTCGGCTGTTGATGCTGATCAAGAATATATATACTTTATAGGGTCGGAGATGCTTCCTTCTGCCTGTTACATACTTTTGCACAAAACCATTATACCCTTATTTACCCATTTTATGGGTTAAGGGTATAAAAATAGCCGATATAATGTGATATAATTTTTTTTTATTTTCCATCAAAGTTGAGAAATAGTGAACAAGTGGATAGTTGGTAAATATTGAATTGCCTGGCCAAACGCAAAGCAAATAGTATAATTTGTTTTTATTCTTTTCTTAATAAATAGATCTATAAATAGAACCAAAAATAATGACGATCCGTAACTTAGTTTTTGAGATATTTTATCTCAAAGCCGACCAAATTACCTTAAAATTGTGATTTTTATGTAACACAAAAAATCAGACAACTTTGAAAAGCTATATCTTCTAAACAAAAAATCCGGTTACATTATGGATTGCAGATTTGAAATCGCTGGAAAATTTCCTATAAAGTAGGTTCATTCAATATTTTTTAGAGGCACATGCAATTTTTGATTTTTGACACTTGACTTGTTCTACGGGCGCCACTGTGCAACGCTTCGTCAAGAACGGGAATGCGTGTATCTTCCAGAAATGTGGAGCTAGAGTCACCCAATTTGGTAGGAAGATAGTTGGCAAGGACCCCTAAAAATCTGCATCAAAGTTTTGGAGCCATGCCCACCCATTCCCCACCGTTTACAAACTTTGAGCTAGAGTCACCAAATTTGAATATGAAGATAGCAATTGACATTCCACAAAGATCTTCAGAAAAAATTTGGATGACACGCCCACCCATACCGCACCCCAGCCCCCCTTTCCACACCTTTTAAAAACTTTGAGCTAGAGTTACCAAATTTGGTTCGAAGATGTTTATTATCAAAATATAATTTATTAATATTAATCCATACGGGAAACAAGGTAATTTAATCAAATACGCGACTTTAAATCAAATTCTCAAGCTTCGTCTTGCGTTCGCGGCTGCTACTTTTTGACTGCTCTCTCGCTCTCTGCTCTCTAGCGCTGCCCACTCGTTAAGAGTTGCCAACCTACTCGTGATGAGGGAGTTGCCAACCTCTGTGTACAGGGCTACCTTATATTCGGCCCTCCTGATCATCATCCGTCCCGGATGACAACAGCTCTTCGCTCTCTACCACGTACTTCCACAGTTTGATATTGTCACAGCTAGTTGCTGTTACACCTGGTCCTTCGGCGTTCTTGTCTGTTTTTCTGACGTCGTAGCGCCCATGCCGCTTAATTTTAGTGATTTCTTATGGCCCCAAATATGAACAGGCCAACTTGCGACCTGCGACGAACTGCGCCCTCTTAATGGCGACGAGATCGCCCAGCTGATATCCCTGCTCGGGACGGCGCTTCTTGTCGTGATTCTGCTTGTATACTTTCTGAGCCCGCTCGATATTGACTTTGGCTTCAGCTCGCAACTTTGCTCGATCATCATTGAACTGCAGCTCAAGCAAACGGTCCTCAACTTTGGTATTCATCTTGGTTCCGAAAATCAGTTCGAACGGCGATGACTTCGTAGCGGCATGTATATGCGAGTTGATCGCCCTTTGCACCTGTGCAACGTATTTAAACCACTTTGACGGCTCCTCTGCTGACAGCTTTGCAATGATGAACAGTATTGAACGATTCACTCGCTCAATCTGGCCATTTCCTCTGGCGACTCTTGTAGTAGACCAGACGTGTTCTACCATATTCTCTTTAGCAAACTCAGCAAAAGCATTCGATGTAAAAGCGATGCCTCTGTCGCTTACAATGCGCTTCGGAAATCTGAACACACCTGACCACTCGTTCAGCTTTTTGATGACTTCTTCGTGACCTGTTGACTTCGTTGTGAACAGCCACACAAATTTGAAGAATCCGTCGACAACTGCAAATATGAATTAATACTGCTTCGACGTGGCATCTATGGGCCCCAGGTGATCCACGTGCAACGTATGGAGTGGTACATCACCTTTCTCAATGCAATGCAAGAAGCCTTCTTGCTTGCCTAACTTTCTGCTGTGAATGATACAACTGATACAATTAGCAATGACGCTGGCTAACCTTCCAGATGTGGAATGTAAAACTGCTGTTGTACGCTGTGCATCGTTTTTTGAGTGGCGAAGTGACTATCTTCGTGCGCATTTCTGATCACCTCCCGCTCCATCTGCTTCGGCACCACCAACAACTCGTCTCCTGCGACTTCTTTAAAAAGCAAGCCACCTTTCAGCTTATAGTTCTCGTAAGGGCCACTTTCCAAAATCTTGACGACTGCTTTCACGTGCTCATATTTTTGCTGCGCTTTCTCTAGGTGCACCGTCAGTTCTGTATACACATTGTAAACCTGCAGGGGGTATCGGCTTAGGTAGTCCACATGTCTCATATTCTCTGCTGACATCAAAATCCAGCAAATGTAGTATCCACTACGCGACTTCTCTCGGAATATCCAGCTTACTCGTAGTCTGTTTGGAAGCGATGCAATCCGTAACCAACTTGAACTTGATTCCCAGCAGATAATGCCTGAATTGCGATGTCTTCTTGCTCCAAAAATAAATCGGGTGCAACCTTCCTTCAAACTCCTGCAACAGTACTGCTCCGTATCCATCTTTGCATGCATCTGTATGCTGATCTGTTCGTGCATCTCTTTCATAAATTCGTAAGACCGGCTCCCTCGTCAATAAACCTTTCAACTTCTGTATAGACTGCAACTCTTCGGGTCCAATCTTAAATTCAGCTACTTTCTTTAGCAGCTCTGTGAGTGGCCGTGCAACTTGCGCGTACTGCGGCACAAACTTACGAAAGAATCCAGTAATGCCCAAAAGCGCTTGAACGGCTTTGATATTCTTCGGTGTGGCGAAACGGCTAACAGCTGCAATCTTCTCTGTACCTGGCCAGATTTTTCAGTCTTCGATGACATTGCCCAGAAAATTTATCCGCTCCTGCAAAACACTAAATTTTTTCCACTTTATTTTTAAGTTATATGTAGCTGCCAACTCCTTCGTCAACATCTTTGGCGTATATAATTATATCGTCCATGTATAGCTGCATCGTATCCTCGTTGATCAACTGTTGAAAGATATGGTTGACAAATCTTATAAATGCGGCTGGAGAGTTTTGAAAACCAAACGGCGCTTTATTAAACTCGAAGAGCCCTTCTCGAGTAACATATGCTGTATACGCTTTACTGCTTTCCTCTACTGGTACATGCAAGAATCCATTTTCCAGATCCATGATAGTGAACAACTTGGCAGCTTTAAGTCTCTGAATTACATCTTCATTTATCGGCACCGGAAAAGGATCTTGCAACACCATACTATTCAATTTTCGATAGTTGACGCATACTCTCAAAGATTGATCTTTCTTTTTGACCACAACAACTCTGCTTGCAACGTGCGACGTCGATTTGCGAACAATACCCTGTTCGAGCCACATATCCACTTGTTGTGCTACGGCTTTTGCTTCTTCTTCCGGCAAACGACTTGGCGACTGCTGAAACGGCTTCACTATTCCATCTGGCATAATTTTCATCTCTATCGGACACTGCATTTTTACTGCTGGCGACTTATAACTGCATTCGATCAATTTTTTAACAGCCTGCTGATATTTTGGAGGGACTTAAAACGCGTTTGAATCCTCTGCGACATTATAGACCAGCAGACATTCTTTGTCAGATTTCTCTTTTTGCTCAGCTTCGTAAAATTTAAAACCATACTCGTCAGCTGTAAAATTGAATTTCTTATAAAACAAAATCCCAATATTACCGCGCAGTTCAGCTTGCAACTTTCGACAACAACAAAATTTATGTCCCGTCTTTACTTGGTCAACCTCAACGTCTGCAACAAAACATCCCATCGGCTTCGTGCTGGTATTCCCTAGGCCTCTCAATACCGACGCACTACTAGACATCTTAACTCCTTTCAGCCTCTTCAGTACACACTCATTAATAAGTGACACGTCTGCTCCCGTGTCCACTAGGCATTCGACTTCAATCCCGTTTATGAGCATTGCCTTCATACGTCCTCGTCCGGCAATTATTCTTACATTACGTACTTTTTTTTGGACAGTCGCGTGAAATATGTAAATTCTCGTTGCAACTGAAGCATTTAGTTTCTGCTGTATTTTTATGTTCCGTTGATCCGCAGTTGAAACAATAGTCTTTCTTCTTTTCATCTACTTTCTCTGTACTTGGCGCTTTATTTTTCTCAATGCTTCTTTGATCAGCGCAACTCTTGCTCCTATTTTGAACCAGCTCGTATAAATCGTACTCTTCTTTTAAATCTTTGTACGTCACACACCGATACATGCAAACTTTGAATTCATTTTTTTATCTGCAGTCCATCAACTATATAACGCAGAACAGTTGACTCTTCAATGTTACCGACACTGGCTAGCTTTTTCATGTTCAACAAGTATTCATGAAACAATTCCGACTTTAATTTTTTCCGTTCACGCAACAAATCATGAATTTCTGCACTGTTCAGCTGTCGCTCAAATTCACTTATTAATGCGCTTTTCAGTGTTGCATAGTCTGAAACGCATTCCGACTCTAAAAACAATCTGGCAGCACTGGTCATTTTGTTTCGCGCTTGAACATATCTCTGTTTTTCCGAGAGCATTCTGTTATGCTGCGCAAAAGTATTTTTTTTCACAGCCGGCATTGTTTAAAATTTATTTTCTGCAGTAAGTTTACACATGAGTTGCAAAAACGAACTTTCTTATAGTCAACACTATCGATAGTTTATTTCCCGTTAGCTTATATGATTTTATATGATAGCCACTGTTGCCATCGATAGTGCCAGCGATAGTATTGTCTGATAGTTCCATCGATTGTTTGCTGAGCTGAGACGCATAGTGCAAGTGAAACAAATCCATATGCACATGCTATCAGCTATCGCACTCGCTCACACTTATTGCTTACATCACTAATACTAATATACACAAGAAACACACATTTGAAAAAATCTAATTATGACCAAACTTCCTAATGAAATTTCACCACTTAAAAGATTTCAATCATGACCGCATATATATCAAACGAAAGGAAATCGATTTTTATTTATATATAATTTATTATATTCCAAAACTCAAAGTAATTGATGAATTATTGAGATTGCTGGAGCAATTTAAAGTCTTCAAAATGATGCAAATATAAACATATTTTTGGTTTCAATTTTTCAATAGTAAATGTAATCAATGCATATATAAATATACATGTATTGAAAGTTTGAGGCCTTGGCTTTAAAATGAAATTAATTTGAGGAAAATTGATCCATTAGTTCATGAGCAATAAGCGACTTTGTGAAACTCTCTTATTACAACAACAACTTTTATGTGTTGAGAATTCATTCTCGAAAGGTAAGACGTATTCTACGTCAAAAAACTGTAGACCTGCTTCTTAGAGAATGCGTGCATAGGAAAATTTGTGAACGATGCCCTGCCAAATTGAAATTTCTTATTTTTGTGCATATACTACTTCGCTCAGTGCACACATTTTTTGTGATATTTTCGCGCCTGACGCACAAGCAATTCGGGCACAGGATTATATAAGTGACCTAACGGCATATGCAGATACATAATAGCAGGCAAAAAAGCTACATACATAGCAGAATCTATACTCGAATAGATTCAGTACTACTCGAATGTAACTGTAAATTTTCATTCATTTGATTCGTGGCCTAAAGTTTGGATGTTGTGAGACTGAGACGTTGTCAGAGCACCACGTTTACCCATACAATTTTGTAGAAGTATTCTGTTTCATTCAAATCATTTTACGCACTGTATATTCGAATGCCGTTATTATGCCACTCATGCAGCTCTCTTATGTATATATATATAAATATATATATTATGGTTGTTAGCTCACTATTATCACTAGCTCACTATTATCATTGAGTATCGTCATGAAAATCGAATGCAACCCTGCTAGCAACGCACGTGTTTTAGTGAAGCGAGCGGTGAAAATATATTTTCGCCGTTACAAATCAGAGACAAGCCCACAATAGTGGCACAATTCGTGTTCAGTGAACGTTAAGACACAGTTAGTGAAAAAGTGAAAGTGCAGCATTCTGATTTAATTAAGAGCGAATTTTCCCAAAACGGGGCTCCGCTGCCCAGCGGCTACGTCATCCATAAAATTTAATAAAAGCTCATCGTCAGTGAAGCTTTGAGCTATTAATCTTTTTTCTCAAGGTACTAGTCGAAAAATAATGCGGTTCTTGGCGAGGCTCTTCGCAAAGCCGTCAACCAACCCTCAGATAGCGAGATGACGGGAGAAGCTGAAATTTTAGTAACTGCAGTGACATTGGAAACTGGTGATTTCTCAAGCGTCAATGGAACACCAGCTGGGACCCTCACCAGCAACCAAAGATCTTCATCAGAGGATGGAGCTCCGCAGCGCTTTCAAACAATCAAGCGCAAAATTTCATGTGCTTCTCAAAATCTTGAGATCAAAAAAGCAAACCTTGTCAAGAATGGTGACAACTACAGCGGCAGCTCAAACCATTTTGGGCTACTTGCGCAAATTGCTGCTGACATGGAAGCAGGGGCGTGACGCCCACTGCCAGCCAACGAGTTGGAACTGATGCTTCGAAAATTGCTGCTCTCGATAAAGCACAGCCTAAGCCTCCACCAATCGTAATGGAAGGCATTAACGACGTCAACCTGCTAATGCAAGGTATTTCAAAATTCACGGAAATGAGCAAGGTCGAGGCTAGAGCTTCACTAGGTGGTTTAATGCGACTCTACACAGCCGATGCCAGCCCATATCGCAGCATTGTCAGCTGGCTCGAGAAAGAAAAGTATGAATTTCACTGCTATCAGCTGAAAGAAGAAAGGCCATACAGAGTTTGTGTTAAAGGCTTGCACCACAGCACGTTGACAACCCAGATAAAGGAGGAACTTGGAAAAATTGGCCACAAGGTGCTAGATGCCCATACGCCCCAGAGGCGCTACAAGCCAGGCACTCCCAAAGCCAACACAGTGAATATGTTTTTTCTGAACATTGCCGCAGCGGCCAACAATAAGGCTATATTGGCTGTAAAGACACTATGCCATATGAGAGTAGCTGTCGAACCCCTCCGCAAGCGCGCTGCAATGCCATCGATGTCAGCATCCTGCCAACTACTCAGGTTGCCAGAAATACCAGGCGTTTCTACAACGTTTCAGGCCCAAAAGTGGGGTGGGTGGTAAAAGCGAGGACTTCGAATTTTCAATGCTACGGGTTAACATTGGAGGTAGGCCGGCCGCCACTACTCGAATCGGAGTCACCTATAAGGACGTTGCAGAGTAGCAACAGCCGCGGCCACAACGTACGAGACAACAGCAGCAGCCCAACGACAGAAGCCGCAGCCGTCAACGGACGACATGGGATGCACCTCAGCATGTCAACAACAACATTGAATCCATTCTGCTGTCCTTTAACGAAAGCATAAACTCTCTCCGCTCGCATCAAGAGAAGCAGATGGAGCTTAAGATGATGATGCTAAAGCAGCACTAACAGCAGACACAGCAGCAGGGGCAGATTCTTAATCTACTCACTGCGCTCCAAGCGCAGCAGGCCCCCTAATGATGCCGCTGCGCATCTAAGTGTGGAACGTCGATTGCGTATCTACAAAGCTGCCCGAAGTAGAGTGATATTGATGTCTTGCTGCTGAGCGAGACACACTGTAAGGGGTCAGAGGCACCCAAATTATTCGGGTTTGAGGCCTATCCTTCAAATGATCCGACCGCTGGCAACGCCAAAGTGGTGCAGCGATTCTGATCAGATCGCACCTGGTACACTTCCCGCTAATACCACTAGCCACGGACAAGGTGCAACTTGCGTCAGCAGCCATCGAAACTGAACTCGGCACAATGAACTTTGGAGCAGTATAATGTCCCCCGAGGTTTATATGGACAACGGATGAATTTGGGACAATTTTGGAACAGCATCATTCCAAGTTCATCGTTGCAGGCGACTAGAATGTGTCTCACTGGATCTGGAGAGCGGGGAGGTGCAACCAAAGAAGACATGCGCTAGCAAATCTCGTCTTCAATTCAGAGGTGAACTCGCTAGCAACTAGTGGCCCAACGAGGTAGCCGTATAGCAGTAGAGGCTCACCAGGTTATTTTTGCGCTGACAAGGGGTGTCCTGGGAATGCATGCTGACATACGGTCAGTTGTTGAGCGCAGCTCTGACCACCAACCTCTTCTAATTACGCTGGATGCGGTAGCTATAGCTTACCCTAGGATGGAGCGTCTAATCACCAAACGCACTAACCTGGAATGCTTTCAAGAGCACCTTGAGTCTTCACTGAACCTCAACACGGTTTTTAACACTGGTAAGGACATAGATGACGCTAT
Source organism: Scaptomyza flava (assembly GCA_030179655.1). NCBI lineage: Eukaryota > Metazoa > Arthropoda > Insecta > Diptera > Drosophilidae > Scaptomyza > Scaptomyza flava. The sequence goes on along the minus strand of JARNME010000543.1, from coordinate 93,017 downwards.
CGACTCGTTTACCTTTGAAATCAAGACAGTAGCTAGACAGGCTACTCGCACCCCATTTCGGAGGCCCGTTGCAGATAGGATCCCGATTACCCGTGAGATTCACTTGCTCATCGCGGAGAAAAGGCGCTTACGCGCTAAGTGGATGAGGTCTCGCCCCCCATTGGACAAAGCAGGCTGGAATAGTGCGCAGAATAGGCTCCATCGCGCTTTGATGGAACCTAAATCGGCATGGTTTGATGACAGGCTAGCCTATACCGTGGTTGCTTGCGAAGCGACGCACTCGCTCTGGAAGACCACACGCGCCATTAAAAGGCGATGCGCAAGAAAAGCGCCACTAATGGACAGAAACGGGACATGGTGTCGGACAGACTTGGGGCAAGCGGAGTTGTTTGCTGCGCACCTCGCAGAGCGCTTTCAGCCATTTAATCTTGCCAGTCTGCAGCAGGATGAAAAGACGCAGGACCAGCTGACTCAAGCCCTCCAAATGGACCTGCCTATCAAAGAATTTGACCCCAGCGAGGTAGCTGATGTCATTGCTCTCCAGAACATCAAAAGGCCACCAGGCCATGACACCATCTGCAATGCCACGTTAAAAGCACTGCCCAGGTGTGTTATCCGATTCAAAGCGTTGGTGTTCAACGCTATTGTAAGGTTGCAGTACTTCCCCCTGCAATGGCAGCTCGGGATTATCTCAATAATCAACAAAACTGGCAAGCCAGAGAAGGAAACTTCTTCCCACCGGCCTATCAGCCTTCTCTCTTCGATTTCCAAGGTGTTTGAAAGATTCATTGCCGCCCGGATGGTCAAGTTGATGGAAGCTCGAGGGATTATTCCTGAGCACCAGTTTGGATTCCGTGCCGCTCACTGCACTGTCGAGCAGCTAAATCGGGTTGTCGAGGATATACTGACTGCCTTCGATAAAAAAGAGTATTGCAACGCCGTTCTTTTGGACATTCGAGAAGCGTTTGCTCGGGTGTGGCACCCCGGAATTTTATTAAAAATCAAACATACGCTGCCTGCGCCATATTTCGGTCTACTAAAGTCGTATCTTGAGGGAAGACGATTTGCGGTCAGATTTCACTCGGCACTCTCTACTGAGCACGATGTAGCAGCTGGAGTACCATAGATCAAAGTCTTCGGCCCCCTGCTTTACTGCCTGTATAGCCACGACATGCAGCAGACAGATGGAAGCCTGTACGGGACATCAATGCTAGCCACATTTGCCAATGACGTGTGCGTCACCAACAGGTCTCGGTGCGAACAAGTCGCAGCCGACGGCATCCAGGACTATGCCACTTAGTTTGCGGAATGGGCAAAGCGCTAGAACATCGGCATCAATAGAGACAAGTCAAACAACGTTTGCTTCACCCTTAAGAGGAGAACACCGCCCGTGTTTATTGAGGGGACCCCACATCTGAACGCAGCAAAGTACCTTGGAGTGACTCTGGATCGCAGGCTAACGTTTTCTAAGCATGTGACTTCCATTAGAACGCGCATACGTCCTTCGGTGAGGAAGCATTATTGGCTACTATGCTTACGCAGTCAAACAAAGTGACAATATACAAGCAAATTATTGCACCAATATGGAGGTACGGCTGCCAAATCTGGGGCCTGGCCAGCGATAGCCTAATTCGCAGAATCCAGGTCGACCAAAATAGGGTTGCGAGAACAATCACCGGTTGCGACTGCTTTGTACGTAATAGTATGCTTCACCGAGACCTGCAACTTGCCACGGTCTTCGCCGAGATCAACCAGCACTCGAGTCGCTACCATGACAGACTAGAGCTACATAGAAACTGGCTGGCAAACTGTTTAGTCAGATCTCACCCACAAAGGAGACTCAAGAGGCGAACACCGAAGAGTCTCATTCGTCGATCTCCATTGTTGAGGGTCAGCAGAAGCTGACACACCAGTATTTGTTATATTTGTTATTGTTATTTTTGTTATTTAGTGTTTCGTGCTATGTTGCGACAGCTAACTAAGTTAGCCGGCGCGCCCAAATTGGGGTGAATTATAAGAAAATAAGGTCACAAAGGGGTTCATCGATTCTCCTTAATAAAAATCAGAATATTATTTTAAAAAAAAGTATCGTCTTGAAAGACTATACAATACTACACGAAGTTTGGACATCGGGCGACATCGAACTCCATCGGGATGCCGCAAAGGTAGGGTGGGTAGAGAAGTTAAAGGGAACTCGACAACACCAGAGTACCCCACTTAAATAAATTGTTGGAACAAGATTGGCGATCTGTTTACGGGGATTTCATATTAATTTTTGATTCTTTGTATGAATGTATTTTCTTTTATTTAAGTACACCCTTTTGGTACATGTGCATGCGAGTGTGTTCGAATGACAAATGAGAGAGTAAGAACCCCGACCAATCCGGCGAGCAAGAGGTGCACCGTAGGCCACAATCTCCTTAGACCAGTTGGTACTTACACCAAACCGACTCAGACAATACATTACATAGTTGGCGCCCGAACGTAAGGGGCCAAACAGAAAATTTACTATCTCACTTGCACTAACAAATAATAAAGTAAGCCTTCTGAACTAGTTTCCACCACTGCTTATCAATCTATCCAAAACAATAGTTCTAAATATATATATATTGTCTTGAATGCTTGTAAAAGTTAGGAGAAAGATGAAGAAACGTCTGGATTATGCGATAACTATTCAAAGCAATTGTGTAAATCGACCTAAGTTAAATCGTTTGACTATTAGGGATAATGGAAGCAGTCAAGCAGTATATTCTGGTAGTCTTAAGCTAGAAACTCAATAAACAAGACAAAAGAGATGTTTTTTTTTTTGGAATAAAGGTTCTCAATTCGTGGTTCGATTGAACTGACCAAAATATATTCAATTAAAGTGCTCCCTGATATTTATTTTCTGTGCTATACTTGATTATTAAGGAGGATATTCGGAGTTCGTAATGACAGTCTTGTACTTATATAAGTAAATGTGTCAAACCTCGATATCATTCCTGTGTAAACTGAAAATAGAATAAATAAAGCCATTCTGACAAGACAAACCATCGAATCAGCAAGTCATTTGATATCATGCTGGAAAATGACATCTATATTGTTAAAGTATTGTTAAACTTTTAGTTTTTGATTAAGTGATCAAGAATTAAAATAAATTATGTAATGCGAATAAAATTCGATGGTTCCAAAGACTCGGTGTCTATAAAATCGTTTTTGTATCGGATTGACTCGCTTAAGACTTAAACAGCGATTATCAATTAGCTTGTGACAATCTACATATGCTGTTTGTAGGCAAGGCTTCAGATTGTTTTTGGAATTTTCACAGGAAAAGTCCTCAATTCTCTAGGCAATCATTTTGTGTTGCTCTTCGACAACGCTTTGATGACTCCAAAGATGATTTTGATAAATGGGAATTGATAAGGAAGCGTCACGATTATCAGTCAGCTGTTGAAGAAATTGCATCAAGATTATCACATCAGATAAGCTAATCTAAATTAATTGACCTTTTGAAACGAAACACCAAAAATGCGCTTCGATATGAACTTCTTCATTTTAAAATTCAAAACATGAATGAATTAAGAGATGAAGTAAGAAAACATGAAAGCTTGTTATCTAGCACATATCAGTCGAAGCTAAAATTCGGTAGGCAGAACGTTACCGAAATTATTTGTGAAGACGAGGAACCTGAAGATGAAAGTATCTCAGAGATGCGTCGCAGCCGATTAGTATAGTGGAATTGCGATAAAACCGGCCACCGTTGGGAGGATTGCGTAGAAGAAAGACATATATTTTGCAACGGATGTGGCGCTGAGAATATTTATAAACCTAAATGTACCAAATGTAAGCCTTCGGAAAGCCAAAAGAGGGATGCGCAGACCAATACCGTCTTGATGCATCCGATCCAATTAAAATCAGTAGATTACTATGGGTCGACTCAAGATATAAGGAGCGACTTACACTCAGACTTTTCAAATAATAACCCGGCTGTAAGTAAAATTAAAACTGTCGTTCAATGTCAAACAGACAATTCTCATTTGAAGCCTGATTTCGAGGAATCAACAGAAATAATATTACACCCGAAGCGATCCACATTGAGAATGAAGAATTTTTGGAAGAAGATAAAATTTTTAATGGACTCAGATGACCGGTTATACACAGATGTAATCATCGAAGGCCAACATTTTAGAGCATTGTTAGACTTGGGAGCTACTGTTAGCTGTATCGGAGGAAAAGCGGCCAAGTCTTTGGCTTCGCATTTAAATGGGCACAAATGTTCAGGGAGAATAAGAACCGCTTACCATGGTGCTTGTTCAGTGGTAGCCAAGTAAATAGTTCCTATTCAGTTCCGTAATATGGTTCATGACATCGAGTGCTTCCTAATTCCAGACCTCAAACAAGATGTATGCCTAGGTATGGATTTCTGAAATATATTCGGTCATTTAAAAGGAGTGTTAAATTTAATTGAGCTATTAGTTAACGAAAAATCTAAAGAATCACAAAAAATTCATATTTTAAATGAAGTCGAAAAAAGAAGATTGATGCATTTATGAAAATGTTTCCTTCTTACGAACTCGAAGGGCTGGGACGGAAAAAAGTTATCCAGAACTCAATAGAGATGGAAAAGGTGACTCCGATTAAGCAACGCTACTGACCCATTTCGCAAGCTAAAGAGAAATTAATGTTTGAGGAGGTTGAAAAGATGTTAGCGTTGGATGTAACAGAGGAATCTAGTAGTTCTTGGAGCAGTAATTGCGTGTTAGTTAAGAAGGGGACGAAAAATCGATTTTGTTTGGTTTCAAGAGAAACAAATAAACACACAGTCGTAGTCGACTTCCACCAGCTAAGTACATTACAGGGCTAGACATGAAGCACGCTTATTGGCAGATACCATTAAAAGAAAGATCACGCCCGTATACTGCTTTCACTGTTCCAAATAGAGCTCTGTATCAGTATAAAGTGATGCCGTTCGGTCTCACGAACGCAGCACATATGTTTTGTACATTTATGGACCACGTGATACCAGCCAGCCTTAAGACACGGGTATTTGTCTATTAAGATTAATTTGAGAAAAACTTACTTGACTTTAAACATTGCCAAATCAAAATTCTGCATGCAGGAAATAAAGTATTTGGGATTTATAATTGGGTACGGTCAGTTAAAAACAGACCCACATAAGATACAAGCGATCGTCGATTATCCTGTACCAAAGACAGTGAAACAGGTGAGGCGCTTTTTAGGACTAGCGGGATGGTATCGTCGACTAATTATTAATTATGCCACGGTATGTCATCCTTTAAGTGATTTGTTTAAGAAACATCAGCAAGTAAATTGGAACGAATCAGCTAAAAAAAAAACATTCAAGCAACTAAAGTCTTACTTAACGTCTGCATCGATTCTGTCCACACCAGATTTTAAAAGGCCGTTTCTTTTAGTCTGTGACGCGAGCACATTTGGTTTAGTATGTGTTTTGAAGCAAATCAACGACGAAGGAGACGAACTGCCTAAAGGCTTTGTGTTGGAAAAACTATCGAAAGCTCAGACGAAGTATTCAACTACGGAACTAGGGTGTTTAGCAGTAATAAAAGGTATTAAAAAGTTTAGGGCGCATATAGAGGGGCAAGTATTTGCTGTGGTGACAGACATGCCTCACTACTATGGTTAACGAGGCAAAAAGATCTAACAGGGAGATTGGCCCGTTGGTCGATCAAATTACAAGGTTTAGATCTTGGGATTTCGCACCGCAAGGGATCACAAAAAAAATTTTTTTTTTTTTTTAAGTTGCTGGGCTTACGTATTGAATCTTTTCTAGTGAATTAGAAAACTAGCAATAAGTATACAAATCTTATTAATAAATCTTAGCTTGCAGTTCATTTTCGTTTCGTAAAAATCATCGCTGGGTTGGTAAGTCGTTACGACGAAGACGGGATCGGCTGCGCAGCCTTGAGAGACCTCACGCGAGATGATTTGCGTGCGATAAGAGCTTGCTTAAATATTTTACTCTTTGTTCCGCTATTTCCTCCTTGACTGTTAAGATGTTTAAGTCTTTATGAATGTTTTCGTTCCAAACATACCACGGTGCCCCGGTAATGGTTCTCAAGATTTTTGACTGGGCTCTCTGGACAATGTCAATGCTGCTGTTGCAGGCGTTCCCCCAGAGTTGTAAAGCAGGACCTTGTAGTCCAAACTAATGGAAGAGCGTGCATTGATGAGCCAATGGAGGCTATTGGCTTTCAGTTTGAGATGTGTTCTTTTAAATTCAATGTGTCGCCACCATGTTAGTCTTCTGTCTAAGTGTCCGCCCAGATACGTAACATCGTTTGCTTTTGGAAGTGTGGTGTTTAACGTGAGTGGTGGACATGACAGACTAGAGCTACATAGAAACCGGCTGGCAAACTGTTTAGTCAGATCTCACCCACAAAGGAGACTCAAGAGGCGAACACCGAAGAGTCTCATTCGTCGATCTCCATTGTTGAGGGTCAGCAGAAGCTGACACACCAGTATTTGTTATATTTGTTATTGTTATTTTTGTTATTTAGTGTTTCGTGCTTTGTTGCGACAGCTAACTAAGTTAGCCGGCGCGCCCAAATTGGGGTGAATTATAAGAAAATAAGGTCACAAAGGGGTTCATCGATTCTCCTTAATAAAAATCAGAATATTATTTAAAAAAAAAGTATCGTCTTGAAAGACTATACAATACTACACGAAGTTTGGACATCGGGCGACATCGAACTCCATCGGGATGCCGCAAAGGTAGGGTGGGTAGAGAAGTTAAAGGGAACTCGACAACACCAGAGTACCCCACTTCAATAAATTGTTGGAACAAGATTGGCGATCTGTTTACGGGGATTTCATATTAATTTTTGATTCTTTGTATGAATGTATTTTCTTTTATTTAAGTACACCCTTTTGGTACATGTGCATGCGAGTGTGTTCAAATGACAAATGAGAGAGTAAGAACCCCGACCAATCCGGCGAGCAAGAGGTGCACCGTAGGCCACAATCTCCTTAGACCAGTTGGTACTTACACCAAACCGACTCAGACAATACATTACATAGTTGGCGCCCGAACGTAAGGGGCCAAACAGAAATTTACTATCTCACTTGCACTAACAAATAATAAAGTAAGCCTTCTGAACTAGTTTCCACCACTGCTTATCAATCTATCCAAAACAATAGTTCTAAATATATATATATTGTCTTGAATGCTTGTAAAAGTTAGGAGAAAGATAAAGAAACGTCTGGATTATGCGATAACTATTCAAAGCAATTGTGTAAATCGACCTAAGTTAAATCGTTTGACTATTAGGGATAATGGAAGCAGTCAAGCAGTATATTCTGGTAGTCTTAAGCTAGAAACTCAATAAACAAGACAAAAGAGATGTTTTTTTTTTGGAATAAAGGTTCTCAATTCGTGGTTCGATTGAACTGACCAAAATATATTCAATTAAAGTGCTCCCTGATATTTATTTTCTGTGCTATACTTGATTATTAAGGAGGATATTCGGAGTTCGTACTGACAATCTTGTACTTATATAAGAAAATGTGTCCAACCTCGATATCATTCCTGTGTAAACTGAAAATAGAATAAATAAAGCTCGGGGATCAGCCATTCTGACAAGACAAACCATCGAATCAGCAAGTCATTTGATATCTTGCTGGAAAATGACATCTATATTGTTAAAGTATTGTTAAACTTTTGTTTTTTGAATAAGCGATCAAGAATTAAAATAAATTATGTAATGCGAATAAAATTCGATGGTTCCAAGGACTCGGTGTCTATAGAATCGTTTTTGTATCGGATTCACTCATTCATTCATTTTGTGTTGCTCTTCGACAACGCTTTGATGACTCCAAAGATGATTTTGATAAATGGGAATTGATAAGGAAGCGTCACGATTATCAGTCAGCTGTTGAAGAAATTGCATCAAGATTATCACATCAGATAAGCTAATCTAAATTAATTGACCTTTTGAAACGAAACACCAAAAATGCGCTTCGATATGAACTTCTTCATTTTAAAATTCAAAACATGAATGAATTAAGAGATGAAGTAAGAAAACATGAAAGCTTGTTATCTAGCACATATCAGTCGAAGCTAAAATTCGGTAGGCAGAACGTTACCGAAATTATTTGTGAAGACGAGGAACCTGAAGATGAAAGTATCTCAGAGATGCGTCGCAGCCGATTAGTATGTTGGAATTGCGATAAAACCGGCCACCGTTGGGAGGATTGCGAAGAAGAAAGACATATATTTTGCAACGGATGTGGTGCTGAGAATATTTATAAACCTAAATGTACCAAATGTAAGCCTTCGGAAAGCCAAAAGAGGGATGCGCAGACCAATACCGTCTTGATGCATCCGATCCAATTAAAATCAGTAGATTACTATGGGTCGACTCAAGATATAAAGAGCGACTTACACTCAGACTTTTCAAATAATAACCCGGCTGTAAGTAAAATTAAAACTGTCGTTCAATGTCAAACAGACAATTCTCATTTGAAGCCTGATTTCGAGGAATCAACAGAAATAATATTACACCCGAAGCGATCCACATTGAGAATGAAGAATTTTTGGAAGAAGATAAAATTTTTAATGGACTCAGATGACCGGTTATACACAGATGTAATCATCGAAGGCCAACATTTTAGAGCATTGTTAGACTTGGGAGCTACTGTTAGCTGTATCGGAGGAAAAGCGGCCAAGTCTTTGGCTTCGCATTTAAATGGGCACAAATGTTCAGGGAGAATAAGAACCGCTTACCATGGTGCTTGTTCAGTGGTAGCCAAGTAAATAGTTCCTATTCAGTTCCGTAATATGGTTCATGACATCGAGTGCTTCCTAATTCTAGACCTCAAACAAGATGTATGCCTAGGTATGGATTTCTGAAATATATTCGGTCATTTAAAAGGAGTGTTAAATTTAAATGAGCTATTAGTTAACGAAAAATCTAAAGAATCACAAAAAATTCATATTTTAAATGAAGTCGAAAAAAGAAGATTGATGCATTTATGAAAATGTTTCCTTCTTACGAACTCGAAGGGCTGGGACGGAAAAAAGTTATCCAGAACTCAATAGAGATGGAAAAGGTGACTCCGATTAAGCAACGCTACTGACCCATTTCGCAAGCTAAAGAGAAATTAATGTTTGAGGAGGTTGAAAAGATGTTAGCGTTGGATGTAACAGAGGAATCTAGTAGTTCTTGGAGCAGTAATTGCGTGTTAGTTAAGAAGGGGACGAAAAATCTATTTTGTTTGGTTTCAAGAGAAACAAATAAACACACAGTCGTAGTCGACTTCCACCAGCTAAGTACATTACAGGGCTAGACATGAAGCACGCTTATTGGCAGATACCATTAAAAGAAAGATCACGCCCGTATACTGCTTTCACTGTTCCAAATAGAGCTCTGTATCAGTATAAAGTGATGCCGTTCGGTCTCACGAACGCAGCACATATGTTTTGTACATTTATGGACCACGTGATACCAGCCAGCCTTAAGACACGGGTATTTGTCTATTAAGATTAATTTGAGAAAAACTTACTTGACTTTAAACATTGCCAAATCAAAATTCTGCATGCAGGAAATAAAGTATTTGGGATTTATAATTGGGTACGGTCAGTTAAAAACAGACCCACATAAGATACAAGCGATCGTCGATTATCCTGTACCAAAGACAGTGAAACAGGTGAGGCGCTTTTTAGGACTAGCGGGATGGTATCGTCGACTAATTATTAATTATGCCACGGTATGTCATCCTTTAAGTGATTTGTTTAAGAAACATCAGCAAGTAAATTGGAACGAATCAGCTAAAAAAAAACATTCAAGCAACTAAAGTCTTACTTAACGTCTGCATCGATTCTGTCCACACCAGATTTTAAAAGACCGTTTCTTTTAGTCTGTGACGCGAGCACATTTGGTTTAGTATATGTTTTGAAGCAAATCAACGACGAAGGAGACGAACTGCCTAAAGGCTTTGTGTTGGAAAAACTATCTAAAGCTCAGACGAAGTATTCAACTACGGAACTAGGGTGTTTAGCAGTAATAAAAGGTATTAAAAAGTTTAGGGCGTATATAGAGGGGCAAGAATTTGCTGTGGTGACAGACATGCCTCACTACTATGGTTAACGAGGCAAAAAGACCTAACAGGGAGATTGGCCCGTTGGTCGATCAAATTACAAGGTTTAGATCTTGGGATTTCACACCGCAAGGGATCACAAAAAAAATTTTTTTTTTTTTAAATTGCTGGGCTTACGTATTGAATCTTTTCTAGTGAATCAGAAAACTAGCAATAAGTATACAAATCTTATTAATAAATATTAGCTTGCAGTTCATTTTCGTTTCGTAAAAATCATCGCTGGGTTGGTAAGTCGTTACGACGAAGACGGGATCGGCTGCGCAGCCTTGAGAGACCTCACGCGAGATGATTTGCGTGCGATAAGAGCTTGCTTGAATATTTTACTCTTTGTTCCGCTATTTCCTCCTTGACTGTTAAGATGTTTAAGTCTTTATGAATGTTTTCGTTCCAAACATACCACGGTGCCCCGGTAATGGTTCTCAAGATTTTTGACTGGGCTCTCTGGACAATGTCAATGCTGCTGTTGCAGGCGTTCCCCCAGAGTTGTAAAGCAGGACCTTGTAGTTCAAACTAATGGAAGAGCGTGCATTGATGAGCCAATGGAGGCTATTGGCTTTCAGTTTGAGATGTGTTCTTTTAAATTCAATGTTTCGCCGCCATGTTAGTCTTCTGTCTAAGTGTCCGCCCAGATACGTTACATCGTTTGCTTTTGGAAGTGTGGTGTTTAACGTGAGTGGTGGACAATCTAGCCTGTTAAGAGTGAAACCTACTTGCTTACATTCGTTTACCTTAATTCGCCAATCTGATAACCATTTTTCCACATTGACCAGATGAAGGGCTAGTTGCGCTGTTGCTTGTATTGGGCATCTTGAGCGGCTGAGAATAGCTGTATCATCAGCAAACATAGATGTTGTCAATCGGCTGCTTATTGGGATATCTGCTGTGAAAAGCACGCACAGTGTTGGTCCAAGTACGCTGCCCTGTGGAACACCATCTTCGATACTGTGTTCGTCAGACATTGCAGTGTTACATCTTACTGCGAACTTCCTGTCGTAGAGGTACGACTTAAGCAGCTTATGTGTGTTGTTTGGGAGCATTGTTTTGATCTTATGCATTAGACCTTCCAACCAAACTTTGTCGAATGCCTGAGAAACATCCAGAATAATTGCAGTGCAGTATTTTCTATTTTCGAACGCACTTCGTATCTCTGATGTTATTCTGTTAACCTGCTCAATTGTTCCGTGATTTTCACGAAAGCCAAATTGGTGTGACGGGATTATGTTTTGAAGATTCAGGAATGGATTTATCCGGGACAGCAAACATTTTTCAAAAAGTTTTGATAGACACGGTAATTATCTTATAGGTCTATACGACGTGGGAGCTGTGTGATCTTTTCCAGGCTTTGGTATCATAATGATTATTGACTTTTTCTATCTGTCTGGATAGTGGCCAAGTTTGGTGATAGCATTGAAGAGCTGGGCAATTATGCAGATTGCACAGTAAGGAAGCTCAATAATCATCTTTGTTGTTATTTGGTCACCTCCTGGAGATTTTTTTGGGTTCAGTTGCTCTTTAGTGATTCTAACGATTTCATTCGGGCGAAACTTGATTGGATCATGTTGAAGCTGAGAGCCGTTTGAAGCAGTCGGTAGTGCAAACGTATTTGTTGCAGGGTTAGGTTGGAACACTTTTTGGAGATGAGTAGCAAATGTGTTAGCTCTTTCTTCATCGCTGCGAGCCCAGCCGCCTGCGAAGTTTTTTATAGGCATTACTGTTTCTGTTGGTGAGCTTAGAGTTGGGTGAGCTCTCCACAATGAGTTTTTCGTACTGGTGCTTGATAATTGCTCGATGTAACGGCATTGAGTGCGCTCGTCCTCGATTTTTAACGCTTTGGTGAGTTTACATGTGGCGTCCTTTAGATTTTGCTTTGCCGATGGCGATCTGTTCGATTGCCAGTCACGTCGTAAGCGCCGCTTTTCAAGAACGAGCTGTTCAATTTGTAGATTTGTTGTCCTTTGGTTTTGTATTGTTTTTGGTGTTTGAGGCGTAGCGGTGCGAGCTGCGGCGACGAAGACCGTCTCCAGAGTGTTAACAAAACTATCAATGTCAGCTACATCAACGAGACGTGGCTTTAGCTCAATGTGTGAGCTTATATATTTTTTGTATCTGAGCCAGTTAGTTTTATGTGAAGTTACCTTACCGGTTCGATTTATGAATTTAAGGTGTCGTTGCAGATTTATTAGGACTAGCGAGTGATCGGATAATAAATCTGAAAGGCACTCTGCATTTATCAGTCTACGCGAAATGTTTTTGGTAACTGCAAAGTCAATCAAATCGAGTAGTTTTTTAAGATCTGTCGGCCAGGAGAAAAGTGGTCGAGCTTGTTGTTAGCTTTTATAATTGCATTGTAGAGCTGCTTGCCTTTTGGATTCACTAGACGAGATCCCCAGTGTGTGTGCTTGGCATCGTAGTCTCCTGCTGCTATAAAGCATTCTCCTAGTTAGTTGAAAAATTCCATAAATTGGTCTTCAGATATGGTAAAACGCGGAGGGCAGTATACAGCGGCAAGAGTAAGTTGGTTTCCACTGTCCAAATGTATTTTTAGAGATGTGGCCTGTAGAAAGTTTTCGGCAAACTCTTTATAGTAGTAGTGGTTGAGGCGGCTTCTGATCAAAATACTAGTTCCACCGTGTGCCTTACCATCGGGATGATTTGTACCGTAGAATAAGTATCCACTTATGTTAAAGTTATATTTATTTGTGAGGTGTGTTTCTGAAAGTAGCATTACGTCGATGTGCTTAGTGAGTAGGAATTGAGCTAGTCGGTGCGTGTTGCGACCGTACAGTGGTAACGCGCTTATGGATACGGTTTTTAAGTTCCTTGTAGACTTGGCAGCCTCTGTAGTTGGCTTTGTGCTTGCCTTCTCAGTTGTTGCAGAATTTTTTGCTAGAGTCTTCTTTACTTACTGGACATTTTGCGGAGTAATGCAGTTCTCCACAGTATACGCATACCGAGCGCAGTGCACAGTATGCTTTTGTATGGCCGTACTCTTGGCAGTTCATGCATTGCACCGGACGGTTTCGTTTATGCGGTTGTTTTACGGTTATTCTTCGGTGAAGTAAAAGCTGAAGTTTGTATATTAGGTGCACCTCATTTTTTTAAGCATCTTCGTTTCTGGTTCAAGTTCTATTTTAAAGAGTGGTTACGTAGATACGTATATTAATTAATTATACCCTTAACCCATAAAGTATATATATTCTCGATCAGCATCAACAGCCGAGACGATATAGCCATGTCCATCTGTCCGTCCGTCTGTCCGTCTGTCCATCTGTCTGTTTGTCCGTCTGTATTGACGCGTTGATCTCAGAGACTACAACAGCTAGAGACTTCAGATTTAGGATATAAGTTCTCCTATACCATGAGCAGAACAATTTTGCTGCAAATTATCGATAACTATTCTGGTTTCCGATACACACATGGAATCGATACCAAAAATTATCGAATTTGGAAAATCAAAACTGGGGGTTGAAATAATGGGTAACGATAGAATTTATCGATATCGAATTTAATCGATTGAAGTTAAGTCAGTATACCAAAGTCTTTTATAGATATAATATATTTTTTGCAACTGGGTTCAGGGTATCTTCAAGTCGGGATCTCCCAAGTAGAGCCTTCTTACTTGTTTTTTTTCGTTTAGATGTTATATCAGAACTCTGTTATTATCTTCCGACTTTGTCTGGACTTTAATTTCTTAAATATTTACCCTGTACGAAAGGAACTATGTAGAAACTAATTTGTCTATGGGCTCGACTTTGTTAACAATAGCACTGGAGCTTTTCTCGCGTATATATATTGGGGGTGGCTTTGGCTTTTTCGTGACAACCCCAACGGTTTCAGAAGGCAGATCATCTGTGTTTTCTGCCAAGATGTGAAATCTTTTGCTATTGTATGTGGTATCATTCGAGGGTATTTTTAAATTGCTACGGGTAATTTTTGGTTTATTCGTAAAATTTTGCGGGCTAAGCTTTCTTTTGATATAAATGTAGCGATCCATACCAGTCTGCGTAGCCGGCTTAACATTTTTGCTGTTTGCAGTTTCATTTGTTGACGGCGCAGCAGCCGTTGTGCTTGTTGAACGGGAAGTAGGTATCGGTGCAGTTGTGCAAGACTTCATTTGTCGGGTTGGGTGGTGACGACCGCGCGCGGTCGGGTTGCGTTGACTCGATAGACAACAGGGACGGAGACGGTGAGCAAGAACGCTCTCTGGCATGCGCTGTGTAAGAGAGTTCGATTTGCGGGTTGGGGGTAATTGACCACTCGGGCTGCTCTGAAACTTTTGTTTTATGTGTTATTATTTGTTAAAATTTAATTGTTTTGTTTAAATTGCAGATTTTTAAAAAGCAATTTGTGCAGATGCATTGCACTTTGCGTCTTTTCGCATAAAATATATATATTTTTTAGCTTTTATATCACTGCACTTTTGCGTTTGGGAATTAATTAACCAGACCACGATAAGAAAACACGTCTGCATTCGACGACAGTTGACATAAAATTGTAGAGGCGCAAAATGTAGTGGTTGATGCGTTGTCACGCCAAAATGATCCAAATGTCACAGAACTTGACGAGTACGGCCCTATCATCGATCTTTCATCCAGATCGCCGCGTTCATACAGACGGACAGACGGTCAGACGGATAGACGGACGGACAGACGAACATGGCTATATCGTCACGGCTGTTGATGCTGATCAAGAATATATATACTTAATGGGGTCGGAGATGCCTCCTTCTGCCTGTTACATACTTTTGCGCAAAACCATTATACCCTTTTTACCCATTTTATGGGTTAAGGGTGTAAAAACCTCAGTGACATGCGCTTATGTGAATCACGGGGCGTTGAGAGCAACACCAACAAAAATTGTAAAAGCTATACTGAGTGTTAGATGGAGCAGAGCAGATGGCTTTAAAATTAAGGAAGAAGTCGATGCAAACCAATGCCGCATTTTTCAAGCGGAAATATGAAAGCCCTACAGACCCACTGCATAAGCTCTCTGAATGTACTGGCGAGCAGGGAACATAGACGAAGTGGCTTCGCATAGCGCAATGGGTGTAGTGGCAGAATTTATAATACTTTGTGACACTACTGTCGTTTTGTATATTGCTAACAACGGTTGGTGTCTCCGCTAAATATGGGTCACACCGGGATCTCGGATAATCTCTCTCAATAAGAGTTAAGCTTTTCAGAGTGAGTCAAGCTTAGAGAACTACCGGCATGTAGCTCTAACGAAGAAGGAAAGAACGAGAGGGTGTTATGTATGTTGTGCGTCTGCTCTATGGCAGAATATTTAGCATTAAGCACTTAGCTTAAGAGGCGAGGTAAGGGAAATGGATCATAAAAACCTCTTGGAGTGGTACAGCGCTGCAGAACTGAAATATGTATTTAAATAAGTGAAAACTTTGCAGTCGGACTCAACGGACTGCGGTATACTCGTTACTCATGCCCACCAATACCATCATATTCGCCCCCAACCGCCACAACGCTTTGTCAAAAACAAGAATGCATCTATCTTCCAGAGTTGTGGAGCTAGAGCCACCAAATTTGGTAGGAAGATAGCAATTGACATCCCATATAGATCTTTGGATGCCACGCCCACCCATACCGCCTCCAGCTCCCTTTCCATACCTCTTACAAACTTTGAGCTACCAAATTTGGTTTGAAGATAGCAATTGACATCCCATTTAGATCTTTGGGTACCACGCCCACCCATTCCAACCCCAGCCCCCCGCATTTTAAAGTCAAAAATGTCTAAATCTCCCACAGTTTTTGAGCTACAGCCACCAAATTTGGTGCCAAGATAGGTGATGATGACCCCCCAAAAACTGCATTAAAAGTTTAGATGCCACGCCTACCGATACTGCCCTTGATTTCTCCCTTTTCTGCTTCAAAGCTATGCAGTTATCTTGTTGTATACTTGTTTTTGCTCGGCAGTAAGGGTAGCTCATTGTTAAGGCCTCTACGCAGATGCTAGTACATCGCCCGTACCGTAGAAACTTCATATAAAAAAACAGTCTCGTACAGCGCCCGTACCGTATTACGAAACACTGGTATGCAGTTCTGTTAGTCACAAGCAGTAGCTTAGTGTTGAACAATGAAAATGTCAAATAAAAGATGTGCTGTTGTTACTGATGGAATCAATGTTCAGCAATTGTTTACGGGCCTTAAAAGTGAAACAAGATGTCGACAAACAGAAGTAGGTTTGAAAATTTTAATAGCGATTCAGAGCAAATTGCTCTAATAAAGGCAATGGTACGTCGGCCAGTCTTGTGGGAAATTACGAGCAAGTTGCACTTTAATAACGTAGTCGTTAAATGTTCGTGGGAGGAAATTGGAAATTGTCGGGCAAGAGCCGGCATGTTCATTTTTCGGAAAATTTTAACAAAGTTGACCTAATTCAGGCTACAATAGAGCCATACTTATTGTTTTAGCAGTTAATGCTGCGCAAAAAGTATTAAATAAAAATATACTAATTAATTAATAAGATACAATGTAAATAATATATAAACTGGATTGTACTACCACTGATCTATTATATGTTATAGATTAGTAAGGTGAATTTGCTTTGAGTCTTTTGAGTGGTTTCAGTTATGTTTAGGGTAATCTTTGCTAATCTCAGCTGTGCCCATCAAATATGGGTTCACTAAAATGCTTTTTGGTTTTGCAGCCTGCTTTTTTTAACAACCGCCAGCAGCAGGGCGTTAGTTGTACTCAAACACAAAAGAAGCGCGCTTTGGTCGTGAATCATTATTTTGAATTTAAGTGTACAAAACAGCTGCGTTTCCGACTTATTTAGAGAAAGTTATTAGCCTACCGCCACAATATGTGCATTTTTTAACACTGCTCGTTAAGGTCCGTAAAACTGATGTATACGGTACGGGAGCTGTACGGGGCTCATGCGTACAGGCCTTTAACAACAATATTATCGCAATTTTCATAATTTGTTTCTCTATGATATTAAATATTTGGAAAAATTTCCTCGGATCTGATTGGTAGTGGAAGTCCATAATAAGTCGGTTTTGAGCTATCGAATTTATCGATTTGCCAGCCCCCCAGTTATCGTAGAACCCCCATCTTGACACTTTAATTTACTATCCCATAGATAAAGAGAATTGGAAAGTTTCCAGTCGCTAGCTTGAAGAGTGTTGAAAAAAGTTGCGAACATACAGACGGATGGACGAACGGACGGACGGACGGAAACCGTGACGGACATTGCACAAACCCAATATACTCTTTACCTTCGGTATCGAGTATAAAGTAAAACATATAAAATTTTTGTGAAATATTTAAAATTTTTCACAAAAATTAAATATGTGTATGAAAAATGTAAAGGATCTCCTTTTTTGTGGATACAAGCAAGTTTAGTGGTCGAGCAATTTTAAATTGTTTAAAGTTATTTTTGCGATGATAGTGATTTTATACGCATTCGAAGCTTTCTTTTTCTTACCTTTAAAATTTAATAAGAAGATAGTTGTTTTATAGGATTGTTTTAAGTTCTTGAACTTCATTCATTTAATTTACATTACTTTTGAGCTCAAAGTGCATTTATAATTTTTCTTTTATATGTTCTTCTGTTTGTGTAACACACATTTATAGAATTAACATCCACCCCATCACTTCGTCAAAAACGGGAATGCGTGTATCTTCCATGGTTGTGGAGCTAGAGCCATAAAATTTAGTAGGAAGATAGCAATTGACATTCCACATAGATCTGCATCAAAACTTTGGATGCCACGCCCACCCATACTGCCCCCAGGCCCCGTTTTCCCACCTTTTACAAACTTTTAGCTAGAGTTACCAAATTTGGAAGGACGATAGCTGGTGGCATCCTCATCTGCATCGGAGAATCTTTAAGGCAGCGTACACCCCTGCCCAGTCCGTACCCCTTTGCAATCAGGCCTCTTTTTACTGGTTTTAATACTTGTATCGAGTATGCCGCAGTCGGTT
Organism: Scaptomyza flava; assembly: GCA_030179655.1. NCBI lineage: Eukaryota > Metazoa > Arthropoda > Insecta > Diptera > Drosophilidae > Scaptomyza > Scaptomyza flava. Next base: position 74,961 of record JARNME010000543.1, on the reverse strand, counting down.
GCGTCCGACTGCAACGTTTCCACTTGTTTTTTTTTTTTGCATTTGCTTAATTCTAGTGATGCACACGACATGGCTCCCCAGTCTCTTATATCATCTAATATCTGTTTAAAGTATTTTCAACTATTTTTTGATTTTTAATTTTTGTGTAAATAATTACATCGTCTGTATAGAGAGACAGTTGGATGTTTTTGTGTCTTAGAATGATATCATTAATTTTATTAAAAGCTATGGTAAACAAAACTACTGATAGCGAGGAGCCCTGTGGGATGCCATTAGAAAGAGGGTATGTTTTAGAAAGAACATTTTTAACTCGAACTCGAAAAGATCGGCGAGTCATGAAAGCTTTTACAGCGTAAAAAATCTTCGGACCCACCTTCCAGAGCTCAAGTTGTTTGAGAACGGTGTGTACTCCCACAATATTGAAGGCCCTTTCAAAATCTGTCCCCAAAATTGAGACATGATTTTTTTTTGAAATAGCATTTGACACGAAATGTTGGATTTGCAAAAGTGCATCCGTCGTGCTATGTTGTTGTTTGAATGCCACTTGGTTGGTCGAGACTTATTTGAAAGTCGGCGGGCTATGATTTTTTCGAATCGTATGCTCAGACAGGAGAGAAGATGACCATATGTGGGGGTATTGACCGTTCTCTAAAATTAATTTATACATTTTTAACAACGCGCTTTATGTTGTATAGTCTGTGAATGACAAATCTTTGGTGGTATTACCAGTCACTTCTGATGATTATATCGATGGCCTACTGGAGTTAGGCCTTTCGCAAGTTAACAGGGTGCATAACTGTAGTGGTAGAATGTTGGACTTTGTTTCGGACTCAGATTGCAGTAAAATATCCTAGTAGAATAACCCCCTCTAGTGCTCACGGAAGATACCTACCATCAAACCTTAGAACTATACATCGAAATTTTTAACCCTAGTTGAGTATCTATAATACTTTAAAAACCCGTTGCTTTCGTATAACTAACTTAACTAAATTAAATTATCTTCTTCAACATACTAATTGGTCTCGCCTTTATTCTTGTAGTGATAAAGAAACTGCCATTGCCATTTTATAGGACCTTGAATTCGCTTTTGGATATTTGTGTCCTCCTCACTCGCTCTTCAAGTGATGATAAACCACCTTGGCTTACGAGGGAACTCTCGAAATTGAAAAATGCGAAGACAAGATCATATAAAAAATTTAAAAAAACGGGAACGACTATAGAGTTATCTTCGTATATAATGGCATAGTCTAATTTTATTTCTGTTAAAACATCTTGTTACAATAATTATCTTAATCGTTGTAGATTAAGCTTTTCACGTGATCCTTAACAGTTTTATAAATTTGTTAACTCTAAACGTAAGTCTTCAGGCTTACCTTCCTCAGCTTACCTCGATAATACGAAAGCAAGTTCTGATCAGGCAGTGGCCGATCTATTTGCTGAGTATTTTCAATCAGTATACTAATCGAGTTTATAAAGTTGCAGTAATTCCTCTCCTTTTCAAGTTAAAACGTCAAATTGCATATGTGTCCCAGTAATTACTGAGTCCACGCTCCTGAGTGAATTTAACTCTATCAAACCAGGCTACTTGCCTGGTCCTGATGGAGTGCCAGGTTGTTTTCTTAGATACTGCGCGGATTCTCTTTGTAAGCCCTTAAATAAATTATTTAATTTGTCTGTTGACTCAACTGTGTTTCCTGATTCCTCTCCATAAAAATTCTTCAAAGTCAAACACTAAAAATTATAGGGGTATGTCCAAGTTGTCCGCTGTTCCTAAAGTCTTTGAAAAAATTATATAATCTCAACTGCAACACGGATGTAGTTCAATTATATCGCCTTATCAACACGGTTTTGTAAGGCGTAGACCTAGTAACACTAACCTTCTAGAATTCACTTCGCTTGTCAAAGGGTTTCAGGAAAACATGCAAACTGACGTTGTTAACACCGATTTTAGTAAGGCATTTGATTCTGTTAGTCATTCTCTGTTGCTTCATAAATTAAATATTATTGGATTTCCATCAAAACTCTTATTGTGGCTTCCGAAGTACTTGAGTGGTAGAACACAAAAAGTTGTTTTTAAATCGTTTGTATCTAAACCTATTTTTGTTACCTCTGGTGTTCCCCAGGGTAGTCACTTCGGTGCTTTGCTATTAAATTTGTTTATTAACGATCTCCCAGCTGTGATTACTAACTATTATGTATATACGTTTGCTGATGATGTAAAACTGTGTTTCACCTATAATGATGTTTCTCTTTGTAACTTACTACAGTCGGATTTGTGTGCTCTGTCGGCCTGGTGTCGTTTTTACTTACTCAATTTAAATTGTTCAAAATGTAAGGTAATGACTTTTTGTAGAAGTACCCCTCATACTGCTCACTACTTGCTTGATGATTCACCAGTTGACCGCGTGCTTGAAATTAAAATTTTAGGCATAATTCTTGATCCTAAATTAAATTTTGACTCTCATATTTCGTCTATGGTCAATAAGGCCTCATCAAGCGGTGGTCGAAAGAGTTAAATGATCCCTACACCACTAAAACACATTTTACATCCCTTGTTCGTCCCGTCCTGGGGTATGGATCTTGTGTGTGGTCGCCACAATACTCTATTCACCAGGATAGAACTGAATCCGTGCAGAAGACATTTCTTTTATTTTCCCTTAGAAGTTTTGACTGGGTTCCTAGAGTAGATTTACCCTCGTATTCAAGTAGACTACTTTTGATTATTATTCCCTACCTGTTAAACCGTGGAACTATGCATGGAGTATTATTTATTACCAACCTACCAAATGGTGAAATCGACTCATCAGTTCTTTTGAGTCGAATTAGAGTTACTCGTAACTTTTAACTTCTAAGCCTTGATCAATGTTGTACCAACTATTTAACTAATGAACACTTTCGTGTTATATTTTCTGACTATAACAAGCATTATTTTTTTGTCTCCTTGAAGGCTTTAATTCAGTTACTTACAATTGGAGCGTTGCATTCGGACGCAACCGACTGCGGTATGCTCGTTACCAGCATTAAAACCGGTAATAAGAGGCCTGATTGCGAGGTGTGTACGCTGCCATAAAGATTATCCGATGCAGATGGGGATACAACCAGCTATCTTCCTTCCAAATTTGAAGACTCTAGCTCAAAGTTTGTCAAAGATATGAAAAGGAGGGCTGCGGGCGATATGGGTGAGCGTGGCATCGAAATTTTTGCTGCAGATTTTTGTGGAATGTCCATTGCTATCTTCATTCCAAATTTGGTGACTCTGGCTCGAAGTTTGTAAAAGGTGGGAAAACGGGGCCTGGGGGCAGTATGGGTGGGCGTGGCATCCAAAGTTTTGATGCAGATCTATGTGGAATGTCAATTGCTATCTTCCTACTAAATTTTGTGGCTCTAGCTCCACAACTATGGAAGATACACGCATTCCCGTTTTTGATGAAGTGATGGGGTGGATGGGGCGGCTAGGGCGTTATTGGTGAGTGTGGCATCCAAACTTTTGATGCACTTTTTGGGGGGCTATCAACATAAATCTTTGCACCAAATTTGGTGGCTTTAGCTCGAAAACTGTTGGAGATATAGACTATTTTGACCTTTAATTGTGGGGGGGTTGGGGGCGGAATGGTCGGGCGTTGCTCCAATATTTTCAATGCAGTTTTTTGGTTGTTGCTGTTCACCACATTTCGTAGTTCTAGCTGTAAGGATTTGCGAAATATGTGGACTTATCGGTTTTGAGTTATCGAATTAATCGATTTGCCAGCCCCCAGTTATTTAGATTCCCAATCTTGACACTTTAATTTACTATCCCATAGATAAAGAGAATTGGAAAGTTTCAAGTCTCTAGCTTGAAGGGTGTGGAAAAAGTTGCGTTTATACAGACGGACGGACGGAATTTGGTAGAAAGATAGCTGGGAAATACCCCCATTGAACTGCATCAAAGTTTTGGAGCCGCGCCCACACATTCTGCCACCAGCCCTCCTTTCCCCACTTTTACATACTACGGGCTAGAGGCACCAAATTTGGTATGAAGATAGCAATTGAAATTCCTCAAAGATCTGCATCAAAAATTTGGATGCCACACCCAACCACACCGCCCCTAGCCCCCCTTTCCATACCTTTTACAATTTTAGAGCTAGAGTCACCAAATTTTGTAAAAAAAAAAAAAAAAATTGACTTTCCATAAGATCTGCATCAAAAATTTGGATGCCACACCCACCCATACCGTCCCTAGCCCCCCTTACCATACCTTTTACAAACTTCGAGCTAGAGTCACCAAATTGGGTATGAAGATAGCAACTGATATTCTACAAAGATCTGCATCAAAAATTTGGATGCCACACCCTCCCAATCCATCCCCAGTCCCCTTCCCTCAGCTTTTACAAACTTCGAGATAGAGTCACCAAAATGGGAACGAAGACAGCGGGTGGCATCCCCATCTGCATGGCAGAATCTTTAAGGCAGCGTATATCCCTGCCGCATCCATACCCCTTTACTATCAGGCCTTTTTTCTACCAGTTTTAATACTGGTTACGAGTATACCGCAGTCGGTTTCCTTTCAATTTCAATAATAAAAACAAAATGTTTTAAACTTTTGATTTTGGATTTGTTTTAACATATCAGTTCAAATCATACTAATTTTCGAATCCCAACACAGACCCTTCAAATTTCGAATTCGGTTAGTTTGAATGAATTAATTTTCATATGTTTTCAAGCATATTTAACAATTTAAAATATACTTTTTACATTGAATTGTTAATGGACGCAAGCCAATGAACGAATAGTACAAATATCAAGAGTGTCATTATAATTAAGTGTTGATATTTTGTTAAAATAATTGATGTGTGTAATAGTTAGATGTTGGATAGTTTTCTACAGAAAAACATATTTGCAAAGCTTATAATCTATTGCTTTCCACTTGCCGAAAAAGTTGTGTTTATCCAGACAGACGGCATGACGTGCATTGAACGAAACCAATTTACTCCTTGCCTGTATGAAATACATATATGTAATATCGTTACAATAAGGCAACATATATACAACAATTTTATTGTTTTTTGGGGATTGAAGGAAGTTGAGACATTTACTTTTTTCGACTTCTTATTTGGATTGAGCAGCCTGAATGCATAAGAAACAATAAGTCTTCTTCGTTAGACATGACATTGCCAGTTTTTTAAGAAGAGAAAAAAAAACATGTTTTTTAAACCAGCTGCTTAAAAACTATTTGATTAGCGCGGGAGTATGAGGAAAATACCAAGTGCGTAGATATTTGTTTTTATACTCGATACCAAAGGTGAAGAGTATATTGGGTTTGTGCAATGTCCGTCATGGTGTCTGTCCGTCCGTATGAGCGCAACTTTTTTTCGACACCCTTCAAACACTTATTTCTTTCATAGTTTTTGAGCTAGAGCCACCAAGTGCCAAGATAGGTGCGGACAACCCCCAAAAGACTGCATCAAAAGTTGGATGCCACGCCCACCAATACTGCCCTAGCCGCCCCCATTTGCCCCAACGCTTCGTCAAAAACGGGAATGCGTTTATCTTCCAGAGTTGTAGAGCTAGAGCCACCAAATTTGGTAGGAAAGTAGCTGGCAATGACCCCAAAAATCTGCATCAAAGTTTTGGAGCCACGCCTCCCTATTCCGCCCCCTTTCCCCACCATTTACAAACTTTGAGCTAGAGTCACCAAATTTGGTATTAAGATAGCAATTGACATTCCTCATAGATCTGCATCAAAAACTTGGATGCCACACCCAACCACACCGCCCCTAGCCCCCCTTTCCATACCTTTTACAATTTTAGAGCTAGAGTCACAAAAAAAAATTGACTTTCCATAAGATCAAAAATTTGGATGCCACACCCTCCCAATCCATCCCCAGTCCCCTTTCCGCAGCTTTTACAAACTTCGAGATAGAGTCACCAAAATGGGAACGAGACAGCGGGTGGCATCCCCATCTGCATGGGCCTTTGCAATCAGGCCTTTTTTCTACCAGTTTTAATACTGGTTACGAGTATACCGCAGTCGGTTGCGTCCGACTGCAACGTTTCCACTTATTTCCTTTCAATTTCAATAATAAAAACAAAATGTTTTAAACTTTTGATTTTGGATTTGTTTTAACATATCAGTTCAAATCATATTAATTTTCGAATCCCAACACAGACCCTTCAAATTTCGAATTCGGTTAGTTTGAATGAATTAATTTTCATATTTTTTCAAGCATATTTAACAATTTAAAATATACTTTTTACATTGAATTGTTAATGGACGCAAGCCAATGAACGAATAGTACAAATATCAAGAGTGTCATACTTGGCTGTAAGGTATCCCAGATGTTAAAAATAAAATGTTTATCCTAAAACTCAGTAAGAGTAATATTTCAATCAAATATTTTTGTGAATAAATATTAATATGTTGACTCTTTAAATTAAGTACGAAAACTTTAATTTAATTTAAATTAAAAATTTCTATAGTAATTAAATACAATTTTAAAATATCACACTTTGAATTAAAAAAAAAAAATCAATTAATAGAAAACCATTAATCGATTTAAAATTATTTGTATCTGTGAACTTTACCTTTATTTGTTTCATGAGCAATTTCGCTTGTTTTTTACCATTTCCACATCATTATAATTAAGTGTTGATATTTTGTTAAAATAATTGATAATAGTAATAGTTAGGTGTTGGATAGTTTTCTACAGAAAAACATATTTGCAAAGCTTATAATCTATTGCTTTCCACTTGCCGAAAAAGTTGTGTTTATCCAGACAGACGGCATGACGTGCATTGAACGAAACCAATTTACTCCTTGCCTGTATGAAATACATATATGTAATATCGTTACAATAAGGCAACATATATACAACAATTTATTGTTTTTTGGGGATTGAAGGAAGTTGAGACATTTACTTTTTCGACTTCTTATTTGGATTGAGCAGCCTGAATGCATAAGAAACAATAAGTCTTCTTCGTTAGACATGACATTGCCAGTTTTTTAAGAAGAGAAAAAAAAAACATGTTTTTTAAACCAGCTGCTTAAAAACTATTTGATTAGCGCCGGAGTATGAGGAAAATACCAAGTGCGTAGATATTTGTTTTATACTCGATACCAAAGGTGAAGAGTATATTGAGTTTGTGCAATGTCCGTCATGGTGTCTGTCCGTCCGTATGAGCGCAACTTTTTTCGACACCCTTCAAACACTTATTTCTTTCATAGTTTTTGAGCTAGAGCCACCAAGTGCCAAGATAGGTGCGGACAACCCCCAAAAGACTGCATCAAAAGTTGGATGCCACGCCCACCAATACTGCCTAGCTGCCCCCATTTGCCCCAACGCTTCGTCAAAAACGGGAATGCGTGTATCTTCCAGAGTTGTAGAGCTAGAGTCTCCAAATTTGGTATTAAGATAGCAATTGACATTCCTCATAGATCTACAGAAAAAACTTGGATGCCACGCCCACCTATACCTCCCCCAGCCCCCCTTTCACCACCTTTGAATAACTTTTAGCTAGAGTCACCAAACTTGGTATGAAGGTAGCATTGACATTCCACAAGATCTGCAGCAAAAATTTGGATGCCACGCCCACCCATACCGCCCCCCCCCTTTCCCACACATTTCACAACTTTGAGCTAGAGTCACCAAATTTGGTATGAAGGCAGCAATTGTCATTTCACATAGATCTGCAGCAAAAATTTGGATGCCACGCCCACACATACCGACCCCAGCCCCCCTTTCACCACCTTTGAATAACTTTTAGCTAGAGTCACCAAACTTGGTATGAAGGTAGCAATTGACATTCCACAAAGATCTGCAGCAAAAATTTGGATGCCACGCCCACCCATACCGCCCCCCCCCCTTTCCCACACATTTCACAAACTTTGAGCTAGAGTCACCAAATTTGGTATGAAGGCAGCAATTGTCATTTCACATAGATCTGCAGCAAAAATTTGGATGCCACGCCCACACATACCGACCCCAGCCCCTCTTTCCCCACTTTTTACAAACTTCGAGCTAGAGTCACCAAATTTGGTATGAAGACAGCAATTGACATTCCACAAAGATCTGCATCAAAAATTGGATGCCACGCCCACCCATAGCGCCCCCAGCCTCCCTTTCCCCACCTTTTAAAAACTTCGAGCTAGAGTCACCAAATTTGGAATGAAGATAGCAACTGACATTTCACAAAGATCTGCAGCAAAAATTTGGATGCCACGCCCACCCATACCGCCCCCAGCCCCCTTTTCTCACCTTTTAAAAACTTTGAGCTAGAGTCACCAAATTTGGAAGGACGATAGCTGGTGGCATCCTCATCTGCATCGGAGAATCTTTAAGGCAGCGTACACCCCTGCCCAGTCCGTACCCCTTTGCAATCAGGCCTCTTTTTACTGGTTTTAATACTTGTATCGAGTATGCCGCAGTCGGTTGCGTCCGACTGCAACGTTTCCACTTGTTTTTTTTTTTGCATTTGCTTAATTCTAGTGATGCACACGACATGGCTCCCCAGTCTCTTATATCATCTAATATCTGTTTAAAGTATTTTCAACTATTTTTTGATTTTTAATTTTTGTGTAAATAATTACATCGTCTGTATAGAGAGACAGTTGGATGTTTTTGTGTCTTAGAATGATATCATTAATTTTATTAAAAGCTATGGTAAACAAAACTACTGATAGCGAGGAGCCCTGTGGGATGCCATTAGAAAGAGGGTATGTTTTAGAAAGAACATTTTTAACTCGAACTCGAAAAGATCGGCGAGTCATGAAAGCTTTTACAGCGTAAAAAATCTTCGGACCCACCTTCCAGAGCTCAAGTTGTTTGAGAACGGTGTGTACTCCCACAATATTGAAGGCCCTTTCAAAATCTGTCCCCAAAATTGAGACATGATTTTTTTTTGAAAGAGCATCCGACACGAAATGTTGGATTTGCAAAAGTGCATTAGTCGTGCTATGTTGTTGTTTGAATGCCACTTGGTTGGTCGAGACTTATTTGAAAGTCGGCGGGCTATGATTTTTTCGAATCGTATGCTCAGACAGGAGAGAAGATGACCATATGTGGGGGTATTGACCGTTCTCTAAAATTAATTTATACATTTTTAACAACGCGCTTTATGTTGTATAGTCTTTGGTGGTATTACCAGTCACTTCTGATGATTATATCGATGGCCTACTGGAGTTAGGCCTTTCGCAAGTTAACAGGGTGCATAACTGTAGTGGTAGAATGTTGGACTTTGTTTCGGACTCAGATTGCAGTAAAATATCCTAGTAGAATAACCCCCTCTAGTGCTCACGGAAGATACCTACCATCAAACCTTAGAACTATATATCGAAATTTTTAACCCTAGTTGAGTATCTATAATACTTTAAAAACCCGTTGCTTTCGTATAACTAACTTAACTAAATTAAATTATCTTCTTCAACATACTAATTGGTCTCGCCTTTATTCTTGTAGTGATAAAGAAACTGCCATTGCCATTTTATAGGACCTTGAATTCGCTTTTGGATATTTGTGTCCTCCTCACTCGCTCTTCAAGTGATGATAAACCACCTTGGCTTACGAGGGAACTCTCGAAATTGAAAAATGCGAAGACAAGATCATATAAAAAATTTAAAAAAACGGGAACGACTATAGAGTTATCTTCGTATATAATGGCATAGTCTAATTTTATTTCTGTTAAAACATCTTGTTACAATAATTATCTTAATCGTTGTAGATTAAGCTTTTCACGTGATCCTTAACAGTTTTATAAATTTGTTAACTCTAAACGTAAGTCTTCAGGCTTACCTTCCTCAGCTTACCTCGATAATACGAAAGCAAGTTCTGATCAGGCAGTGGCCGATCTATTTGCTGAGTATTTTCAATCAGTATACTAATCGAGTTTATAAAGTTGCAGTAATTCCTCTCCTTTTCAAGTTAAAACGTCAAATTGCATATGTGTCCCAGTAATTACTGAGTCCACGCTCCTGAGTGAATTTAACTCTATCAAACCAGGCTACTTGCCTGGTCCTGATGGAGTGCCAGGTTGTTTTCTTAGATACTGCGCGGATTCTCTTTGTAAGCCCTTAAATAAATTATTTAATTTGTCTGTTGACTCAACTGTGTTTCCTGATTCCTCTCCATAAAAATTCTTCAAAGTCAAACACTAAAAATTATAGGGGTATGTCCAAGTTGTCCGCTGTTCCTAAAGTCTTTGAAAAAATTATATAATCTCAACTGCAACACGGATGTAGTTCAATTATATCGCCTTATCAACACGGTTTTGTAAGGCGTAGACCTACTAACACTAACCTTCTAGAATTCACTTCGCTTGTCAAAGGGTTTCAGGAAAACATGCAAACTGACGTTGTTAACACCGATTTTAGTAAGGCATTTGATTCTGTTAGTCATTCTCTGTTGCTTCATAAATTAAATATTATTGGATTTCCATCAAAACTCTTATTGTGGCTTCCGAAGTACTTGAGTGGTAGAACACAAAAAGTTGTTTTTAAATCGTTTGTATCTAAACCTATTTTTGTTACCTCTGGTGTTCCCCAGGGTAGTCACTTCGGTGCTTTGCTATTAAATTTGTTTATTAACGATCTCCCAGCTGTGATTACTAACTATTATGTATATACGTTTGCTGATGATGTAAAACTGTGTTTCACCTATAATGATGTTTCTCTTTGTAACTTACTACAGTCGGATTTGTGTGCTCTGTCGGCCTGGTGTCGTTTTTACTTACTCAATTTAAATTGTTCAAAATGTAAGGTAATGACTTTTTGTAGAAGTACCCCTCATACTGCTCACTACTTGCTTGATGATTCACCAGTTGACCGCGTGCTTGAAATTAAAATTTTAGGCATAATTCTTGATCCTAAATTAAATTTTGACTCTCATATTTCGTCTATGGTCAATAAGGCCTCATCAAGCGGTGGTCGAAAGAGTTAAATGATCCCTACACCACTAAAACACATTTTACATCCCTTGTTCGTCCCGTCCTGGGGTATGGATCTTGTGTGTGGTCGCCACAATACTCTATTCACCAGGATAGAACTGAATCCGTGCAGAAGACATTTCTTTTATTTTCCCTTAGAAGTTTTGACTGGGTTCCTAGAGTAGATTTACCCTCGTATTCAAGTAGACTACTTTTGATTATTATTCCCTACCTGTTAAACCGTGGAACTATGCATGGAGTATTATTTATTACCAACCTACCAAATGGTGAAATCGACTCATCAGTTCTTTTGAGTCGAATTAGAGTTACTCGTAACTTTTAACTTCTAAGCCTTGATCAATGTTGTACCAACTATTTAACTAATGAACACTTTCGTGTTATATTTTCTGACTATAACAAGCATTATTTTTTTGTCTCCTTGAAGGCTTTAATTCAGTTACTTACAATTGGAAACGTTGCATTCGGACGCAACCGACTGCGGTATGCTCGTTACCAGCATTAAAACCGGCCTGATTGCGAGGTGTGTACGCTGCCTTAAAGATTATCCGATGCAGATGGGGATACAACCAGCTATCTTCCTTCCAAATTTGAAGACTCTAGCTCAAAGATCGAAAACTGTTGGAGATATAGACTATTTTGACCTTTAATTGTGGGGGGTTGGGGGCGGAATGGTCGGGCGTTGCTCCAATATTTTCAATGCAGTTTTTTGGCTGTGTCTGTTCACCACATTTCGTAGTTCTAGCTGTAGGGATTTGCGAAATATGTGGACTTATCGGTTTTGAGTTATCGAATTAATCGATTTGCCATCCCCCAGTTATTTAGATTTCCAATCTTGACACTTGAATTTACTATCCCATAGATAAAGAGAATTGGAAAGTTTCAAGTCTCTAGCTTGAAGGGTGTGGAAAAAGTTGCGTTTATACAGACGGACGGACGGAATTTGGTAGAAAGATAGCTGGGAAATACCCCCATTGAACTGCATCAAAGTTTTGGAGCCGCGCCCACACATTCTGCCACCAGCCCTCCTTTCCCCACTTTTACATACTATGGGCTAGAGGCACCAAATTTGGTATGAAGATAGCAATTGAAATTCCTCAAAGATCTGCATCAAAAATTTGGATGCCACACCCAACCATACCGCCCCTAGCCCCCCTTTCCATACCTTTTACAATTTTAGAGCTAGAGTCACCAAATTTTGTAAAAAAAAAAATTGACTTTCCATAAGACCTGCATCAAAAATTTGGATGCCACACCCACCCATACCGTCCCTAGCCCCCCTTACCCTACCTTTTACAAACTTCGAGCTAGAGTCACCAAATTGGGTATGAAGATAGAAACTGATATTCTACAAAGATCTGCATCAAAAATTTGGATGCCACACCCTCCCAATCCATCCCCAGTCCCCTTTCCGCAGCTTTTACAAACTTCGAGATAGAGTCACCAAAATGGGAACGAGACAGCGGGTGGCATCCCCATCTGCATGGGCCTTTGCAATCAGGCCTTTTTTCTACCAGTTTTAATACTGGTTACGAGTAGACCCTTCAAACGAGAGACCCTTCAAATTTCGAATTCGGTTAGTTTGAATGAATTAATTTTCATATTTTTTCAAGCATATTTAACAATTTAAAATATACTTTTTACATTGAATTGTTAATGGACGCAAGCCAATGAACGAATAGTACAAATATCAAGAGTGTCATACTTGGCTGTAAGGTATCCCAGATGTTAATAATAAAATGTTTATCCTAAAACTCAGTAAGAGTAATATTTCAATCAAATATTTTTGTGAATAAATATTAATATGTTGACTCTTTAAATTAAGTACGAAAACTTTAATTTAAACTAAAAATTTTTATAGTAATTAAATACAATTTTAAAATATCACACTTTGAATTTAAAAAAAAATCAATTAATAGAAAACCATTAATCGATTTAAAATTATTTGTATCTGTGAACTTTACCTTTATTTGTTTCATGAGCAATTCTGCTTGTTTTTTACCATTTCCACATCATTATAATTAAGTGTTGATATTTTGTTAAAATAATTGATGTGTGTAATAGTTAGATGTTGGATAGTTTTCTACAGAAAAACATATTTGCAAAGCTTATAATCTATTGCTTTCCACTTGCCGAAAAAGTTTTGTTTATCCAGACAGACGGCATGACGTGCATTGAACGAAACCAATTTACTCCTTGCCTATATGAAATACATATATGTAATATCGTTACAATAAGGCAACATATATACAACAATTTTATTGTTTTTTGGGGATTGAAGGAAGTTGAGACATTTACTTTTTTCGACTTCTTATTTGGATTGAGCAGCCTGAATGCATAAGAAACAATAAGTCTTCTTCGTTAGACATGACATTGCCAGTTTTTTAAGAAGAGAAAAAAAAACATGTTTTTTAAACCAGCTGCTTAAAAACTATTTGATTAGCGCCGGAGTATGAGGAAAATACCAAGTGCGTAGATATTTGTTTTATACTCGATACCAAAGGTGAAGAGTATATTGAGTTTGTGCAATGTCCGTCATGGTGTCTGTCCGTCCGTATGAGCGCAACTTTTTTCGACACCCTTCAAACACTTATTTCTTTCATAGTTTTTGAGCTAGAGCCACCAAGTGCCAAGATAGGTGCGGACAACCCCCAAAAAGCTGCATCAAAAGTATGGATGCCACGCCCACCAATACTGCCCTAGCCGCCCCCATCCACCCCAACGTTTCGTCATAAACGGGAATGCGTGTATCTTTCAGAGTTTTGACGCTAGAGTCTCCGAATTTGGTAAGAGGATAGCTTGAAACGACCCCCAAAGAACTGCATCAAAGTTTTGGAGCCACACTCACCCATTCCCCACCTTTTACAAACTTCGAGCTAGAGTCACCGAATTTGGTATGAAGATAGCAATTGACATTCCACATAGATCTGCAGTAAAAATTTGGTGCCACAACCACCCAATCCGGCCCCAGCCCCACTTTCCCCACCTTTTTCAAACTTCGAGCTAAAGCCACCAAATTTGGTATTTAATAATAAAGTTAAGTTAAAATAAACAAACAATATTTTTGTGGGCAATGAATCAAATGATAAGCTGTTAACATATAATTTAGAAAGTTTAGTGTTAAGCCCTCATATATTTTGATAGGTCAAACTAAGTAGTTTTATTAGTTTTTTACCACCTTGGTGGAGGCAACTGGGCGGCTGTACCGCCAGTAGGATTACTAAGCACACAAGCTGTCGAACCAGAGGGCTCATTTATATAAGTTACAGTGGTTAGGCTATTAGTGGGATCTCTTGCCGGCGAGCTAAAAACCATTAATGGGCAAGCAATATGAGTTATGGGATTTATGTTAGACCCCAGAAGTGGCTTGCTGGGCAAGGCAGTTGGAACACAAGGCGGGTAACGACCCGAAGTCTTTTTACGCTTCGGAGACTCAGTGGTCGTATTGCCTTTTTTAAAATTATTCTCAAGCTCTTTAAGTGCCGTATGCAGATTGTTGAAGGCAACATGCATAGACTTGAAACCGTCATGAGTCTGCCTAACGCATTGGGAAGTTTCTTCTCCACGCATTGGGAAATTTCTTCTCCACTACATTGCAGCTCTCACAGAACCATTTAAGGCCTGTGTCTGCAACTAAGCAGTCCCTTATTTTGGCCGTACAGCCAGCACATTTCATGTTTATCATGTTGTCACACAATCTACATAAAATGAAATCTTGGTTGGTTGTTCCAAACGTTTTGCAATTCTTGCTGCAGCAAACAAGCATATTGAATAAATTAAATACATAGGTAGTTTAAGATGACAAATAATATGTTATACCAAAACAAAAAAGGGTGCAGGTATGTACGTATGTATGTGTTGATGCAATGAGCACGATACAACGGTAAAAATCAAAAGAGCGCTTGAGTGAAAGAGTGTGAGCACAAAGGCAGAATATAGCCGCAAGAACGACGGATAAGACTGGATAAAAGCGTGAGAGGACTGATGCTAAAAAGCGATACATAGTAATAAAATTGACAAGCTGTATGTTGTTAGTAGACACAGAATATGCAAAAGCAAATATGTGTATGTACAGTGGGCCAAAAAAGTATTGGCACAAGAGCAAATTTCAAGTTCCGAACGCTATAACTTTTGATCCTGAAGGACGACAGCCAAATGGAAAATGCTATTTTATAGAACGATAAATTACCTATTTATATCACAAAACCAAATTCAAATATTCATATTTTGTCCTTACTTATGCTTGTAACAGTGAAAAAAGGCACAAATTTACGCCAAAAAAGTATTGGCACAGACAGCATACTGGCCTTTGCTTATGCTATTGTAACGGTGAATTCCCGTTTTTTTTTGCATCACACTTTGCGTTCAGCTTCTGCAATACGCACATTATATGTTTCGCTTCACTTTCGGCTTTAATTTCATCACAAACACGCAAAAATGGGCAGAGGATGAGAAATTTCTATTGAATCGCGAAAATTGATTATAAAACTTTATATTCAAAACAAAACTTATCGGGAAATAGGTGTATTAGTTGACAGGTCATCGTCAAGTGTTCGTAATATTATTAAACATTACGTCACCAGCGGAAAATTAGAGCCAGAGAGCCGAATTGGACGTCCAAAAAAATTTACTCAGCGTCAAGAGAGGGTTATAGTGGCTGCAGTGGCTCAAGATCCGATGACATCATCTGTAAAACTATGTCATAGGTTGCAGGAATCTTTTAAAGAAAACTTTTGCCCACAAACTGTGCGGAATACGCTCTATAAGGCTGGGTTCAATGCTAGAGTACCACGTCGCAAGCTACTCATATCAAAGGCAAACAAACAGAAGAGGCTAGAATTTGCTAAGGCTCACGTAAACCAGCCGGATTCTTTTTGGAATACTGTCTTATTCAGTGACGAATCCAAGTTTAACATTTTTGGATCCGATGGTGCCCAAAAAGTGTGGCGTAAAGCTAATAAGGAGCTCGAAGAAAAAAATTTTATTAAAACTGTTAAGCATGGTGGTGGGAACGTTATGGTGTGGGGGTGTTGTGCAGCTTCTGGCGTTGGTCAATTGGCATTTATTGATGAAACAATGGATAAACACGTTTTTCTCAACATTTTAAAAAATAATTTGACACCCAGTGTTGAGAAATTGGGGCTGCATGGGACGAATTGGCTGTTCCAACAAGACAATGATCCCAAACATTCGTCATATTTAGTGCAGGAATGGCTGATATACCACTGCAAGCAGCTGAAAACACCACCACAATCACCGGACCTCAACCCTATCGAGCATATTTGGCATATTCTGGACAAAAAAATACGTTCTCAGCCCATAACGTCGAAGGAATCTCTCAAACAGGCGCTCGTTACCCAATGGGGTCTAATAACCAGCCAGGAGACCGCCAACTTAGTTGGAAGTATGAAACGACGTCTTCAAGCCGTGATCAAGGCCAATGGCGGCCCAACAAAATATTAATTTTTTGTTTATACCAATATTTTATGGATTATTAACGTTTTTTATGAAGTGTGCCAATACTTTTTTGGCGTAAATTTGTGCCTTTTTTCACTGTAACAAGCATAAGTAAGGACAAAATATGAATATTTGAATTTGGTTTTGTGATATAAATAGGTAATTTATCGTTCTATAAAATAGCATTTTCCATTTGGCTGTCGTCCTTCAGGATCAAAAGTTATAGTGCTCGGAACTTGATATTTGCTCTTGTGCCAATACTTTTTTGGCCCACTGTATATATGTACGTATGTTTTCTTTATTTAAGGCACAGCAGCGTCAGTTCAACTGCAAATTAAATTGAGAATAAACTTGGCAAAACTTTTTTTTGCAAACGTAAATATATACACGTATATTTGCAATCACTGCTAGAATTAATTACCAGATTAAGCAAGGTAAAACGCCGTTCAAAAACACAAGAGAACAATAAATACTTAAGAGCACGCAAAAACACGACCGTCACCAACGAAAGACAACTTGTTATATGCTGTTTTGTGACGAACGATTTTTCAAATAATAAATAAACTTTAGGATATGGACGAATTTGAAAGGCAGGCGGCATGGGTGGGCCTTGCATTAAAATTTTTGATTTACATCATTGTGTGGTATGAAAAATATTTTTGATGAAGTTTTTTTAAGAGCACCACAAGCTATCTTTTTACCAAATTTGGTTACTCTACCTGTACGGGTGTGGGAAATATATGTTCCGTCTATCGAAAAAGATATTTGCAAAGCTATAGCTTTGAGGGGGTCGAAAAAGTTGATTTCACACGAACAGAAACCATGACGGACATTGCCCAAAACCAATATACTCTTAACCTTTAGTATCAGATCATTATTAGACTGGTTTGTTCGACTATTAAAGTTAAGGACCACAAATTTGGAAAAACTCTCATATACAATAAGCAGACCAAGTTTGTTTTAAATTATGGAATATTTTTTGGTCAAGTAATTGGCAAAACTTAAAAGAAATGAGTTTCATTTCGTTTAGTAACTTAACAAAACGTATTGTTAATCTGAGGTTTGTATGCAAGCTGTATTATATAATGATCCGATTTAGCTGTTTGACAAACCTGCAACAAAAGGTTAACCTTGGCCAAAGTTTAAGATCGATTTCTTAAAAACTGAGGGACTTGTTTGCATAGAAACGGACGCACGCTCGGACGAACAAGTTAACATGGCTAAATCGACTCAGCTCGCGATGCTGATCAGGAATAAATACACTTTATGAAATATATCCGTTTATCGTGGTGCGATAGGTGTCTCCATTGACCGTAACGTTTGCTCCGCCCTCGTCTTCAAAGATATATGGGCCAATGATGCCTCGATGCCAAACAGTCACTCGCAATGAATGCATTAGCTTCTCTAAGACCTCGTGTGGGTTTTCCGAGACCCAAGTACGGAAGTTTTGCTTATTGACGGTAGCCACAAAGAAAAAAATGAGCTGCGTCCGAAAAAATGATTTTTTCGCAAAATCGACATCATTGATTTGTGCAATTTCTGTATGTCTTTGCTTTGGAAATAAATTTCCAACGTATGTAATCCAACGTTTCACTGATAGAAATAATCAAGTATTCCGTACTCAAAACCCCACATTTCGAACTTGATTTCTCACTAAGTACGGAATTACTGAATCCGAGAATGTCGTACTCGATTCAAGTACGTTTGTTTTAAGTTCGTTTGTTTTTGATTTGAGTTCTCTTTTAACTTGAATTAAGTTCTTTCAGAACTCGATTTAAGTTTTTGAGTATTTAAAATGATAAATCATTAAGCAAACTTGATCCGAGAATTTGAAACTTGATCCAAGCATGATAATACTTCATTTTATTAATTCCTGAAAGTCTTATATAGATACATGGCGCAGCTTTTTAAAAGCTGGCTATCATTCTCAGGATTAAGCTAGATATGAACGAAATTAGAAATAACTTTTACAATATTTTCTGTATATGCTTACCGCGCCGGGATTTGAACCACAGATCTCGTGGTATTGCGTCGAGTGCCTTAGCTGTTGAGCCAATTCCAGGCACATTACGACTGCAGTTCATTTTTATGTTAAGTGCACTTGGCTTACCTCAGCTTTTTTTTTTGGCATTTTTATGCTTATTAATGATTTAAAAAAAAAAAAAAAAGTACAAAAGTAAACTATTAACATGTAACCCGTTTTTAAAAACCAAAAAAAAAAAAAAAAATTTCAAGTCCGCCGGGATTTGAACCCGATAATCGTACTTGAATCAAGAATTTCGTACTGGATTTAAGAATTTCTGGAATTATACTTGATTCAAGTTCTCTTATTCTTAATTCAAGAACGTTTGCACTTGATTTAAGTATTTTTAAACTCATTTCAAGTATTTTATTCTTGATTTAAGTTTTTGTATTTCATTTCAAGTATTTCATACTTAAATCAAGAATGAAATACTAGAATCGCTAATACTCAATTCAAGTACGTTCGTACTTAATTTTAGCACGGCTTTTTTCTATCAGTGTTCTCAAACGTAAACCGATTCATTTCGTTTAGCGGAGATAATATAGTGAATATTAAGAAGAAGAAGAATGAACTAAAAGTTGCCAGACTCAAACTACCTTGTGCTACAAATCTAAACAGCCAGATGGCCTACCTTTTGTATTTGCGAAAATTAATTTCACCCTTTTGTACTGAAACTGTCTAGGGGTATAAACGAACAACATCCGTCCTGGAATTCCGGGACACCGACACGAAATTGTCCCGGTTATCTATTGTTTCGATAAAAAAAAATAGACATTTTGACATAAAGCGATAAAAATCAACTCAGATCAAGTTCGAAATTTTGAGCCAATTGGTGAACTGATTTACTAGTGAACTTTCCCGTCATTTTGTCAGCAGTGAAAAAGTGAAAAAACTTCTAAAAATTTGTCCAATTGCTTAAAAGTCACTAGACGAGTACCGGATTTTTAAATTGCTGCAACTAGACGACGCGAACATTTTGTATGAAGAAAGTGTAGCGAAGTGTGTAGAATATTTGTTAAGTTATGTTATATAATTAATTGGAATTAATTGTTATGAATAAATATGTGAATATTATATTTTTATATTCTTAACCCACAAAATGGGTAAATAAGGGTATAATGGTTTTGTGCAAAAGTATGTAAAAGGCAGAAGGAAGCATCTTCGACCCCATAAAGTGTATATATTCTTGATCAGCATCAATAGCCGAGACGGTAAAGCCATGCCCAAGCAGTGAAATAACTAAGTAACTCACAAATGTGTGTGAGTAATTTCGTGCATTGTGGTTACAGAGGCTTTAACATAGCTTTCACTGCACAGACAAAGACAAATTGAAGATGCAAACTAAGCTGCCAGCGCCGGAGCTGGCTTGCCGCGCCGCACACATCTGCTTAGCAAGCGAGGGCAGCTTCTGATGCAGCTCAAGCAGATTCGATTCAATTACCTTAATGCAAACGTGAAAGTGTAAATATGTGTTTATAAATAAACGATCTACAGAAGAACTATTTAAGTTAGCTAAGTAACGTCTTCGAATCGAAAACATTGTGGGATCCTCTCCTTTCTGCCAGCTTTTTCAGTTCAAGAACTCTCCTGTCTTCATCCTCTCCAGTCTCCGAATAGCTTCAAGCATCCCACCCGAACGAAAACAAACAAGCAGTTTCGAGAAGCATGAACTGTATCGAAGTCGCAGCTGGGGCTTTTAAGCTTTGAAGCAAAAACAATTAAGACGGCTCTTATCGAGAAAACTCGAGTTACTCTGAACTCTATACTTTAAGTGTCTTTTCATTCATTGGACTTCTTTGCTACTTCTATATACCTTCTTGAAAATGCGAAGGGCTGGGAAGAGTGGGCGTTGCATCAAAATCAATGCAGATCTTACTAAGATTTTACCAGCTATCTTGCTGCCAAATTTGGAGGATCTAGCTTAAAAACTTTGAAAAATGGCATTCCGTTATTAAAAGGCGAATGTTGGAGTGAATGTGGCCTTAAAATTTATACTACAGGTCTGTGGGGTTAGTTATTTTCCTACCGAATGCAGTGATTCTTGAAAAGAACACTATAAAAAACAAGTAGGAAAGCTCTAGTCGGGAGAGCCCGACTACAATATACCCTGCACCCAGTTGCAATATGTTTATAAAATATATAAAAGTCTTTGGTTTTGGTTATTATGTATCAATTTATGTTCTTAAATACAATGGTTTTGCGCAAATGTATGTAACAGGCAGAAGGATGCATCTTCGATCTTATTAGGGACACATCTTTTTGATCAGCAACAATAGCCGCTTCGATTAAGCCATGTCCGCCTGGATGAGCGGCCAACCTGGGAGACTGTACAGGCTGTGGGTTATAGCACTATTGCTTGAACTTTTTGTTACGCGTGCAACACGCACTCATTTTGATACAAACAACGTCAGCACGCGTGAGCTCAAAGGTTCAGGGTATCTCATAGTCGAGGTTTCTCCTCAAGAGCCCTCTTGTTGTTAGTTTTTTTTTTTATGTTTCTATTGCTGCTGTTGTGATCATTGAGCGCAGTTGCTCACTTATCGCGAGAAGGGATAAACAAATGCACGCGCGAAAAATTCTAAAAATCAATTTACCAGTCTTGTTTTCTGACAATTCGCGACTGATCGAACTTTTCAATGAATAGGAAAGTGAAAGGGGACATTTTAACAGCTTGAATCACTAAGTATGGGGCGAAGATAGCTGACGACTTTCACCAAGATTAACATTTACTATAGTGCTATACTCATCATCAACTAGAGCTAATAAAATGCCCAGTTCAAAAATCGAGTAAGCTTGATCCTAAGTATGAAGTATGTGTACGTTTTTTTTTTTTTTTTTTTTTTTTTTAAATAGCAAGAAAATAAACAATTTATTGCAAAATATAATATGCAATATAGCTCCAGATTAATCGGTATTGATCGCCCAATGGGATCTCTATGCCCATTTTAATTCGAAATGTGCATGTATTTGACATGGTTTATTGATTCGTAATCCGTCGGACTTTTCTCAACAATTTTAATTCCTAATTCAAGTATTTCGACTCATAGCTCTTGTGTTAGGTATTGAGTAATTTAGTAATCAATTCCGGCTGAGCTTAGAATACTTTGCTTTGCATTTTGGCACGAAATCATCGCCAATTACAAGCTAGAAGATTTTAGTCGAGATAGCTCTTATTTGGAAATTTAGTTTTATCACACTAAAACACACGCATGCCTACTTGCTCAAACATACATCATCAGCAATATGGCATTACATTGCTTAAATCTGTCCTAAAAGCGTACATCATTAAATATCATTGATTGAAATTGTTTCTAAGAAAAATTACAAATGTGGGCTTAACCGTAACACAGCCAATGGCGCGGCAGCTACCACAGCCTGCCTTTGAGGAGATCGGCTATTGTTTTTTCGCGCTGTTGTTTACAAGTATCCAATCATTAAGATGTCCGCTTCCGATAAACTGATATTGCTACGCTATTGAACAATTTGAAATTGTACTGCTGCTGCTACATACAGGAAAAACCGTTTTAAAAGTTATTATTACCATTTGTTGACAATAGTTGATTTTTGAATGGTCTTACAAATTTTTATGAACGCCTTTCAGTTAATATGATTGGTTTGGTCTTAGTTTGTTTTTTGATTAAAAAAAACTTAGTATGTGGCCTATGAACGAAAACCAAAAAAAACGATGCCAAAATCATTCCACAACGATATTTTTAATGCTACCAGCTTCTGGTAGATTTATAAGGAACTAGAGGGTATCACCCGATTTTTCGTAAGGCATAGTGTATTTGGCATGTACAAATATATCTTTTATTAAATGTGAATCAACATAGATTTCTGAATTTGTTTCGCCGGCGCCACATGACATTCATGCCAGGTGAATATTCGAATTGTTGTCGAACGGTGTTCACATATTGATTATTCAACATGAATTTTAAGCATATTGAATGATAGATCAAATTCATATCGATCTTAAAAAAGCAATTGGCTTAATGTTTCTTTCATGGATTCCGAAAACCAATACAAAACACAACAAGCACAACCTTTTTTTTAATATTACAAGCTGTCCAGATCCCCAATTTCTGGAATTAAGGCCAACGACAGTATGTTTTTATGATGGCTCTAATTGTTAATTGTTAACTGTCCTCGTGCGTTTCCATCAGATAGCTTAGAGATTTGACATCTTACTAAATGCGATATATTATGGCGCAGGTCATCGGGATCCAAACCTGAAACTCTTGTTCCCTAAGTAGAAGCCTTAGCCATTTTATTATTATTTCGCATACAGTAAGTTTCATTATTAAACGAAAAAGATTTTGGGCGGTTAAAAAAAAAAATGAACGCTTTTTCATTAAAATACGGATTGTGCTTGTATTTAATATGAATAAAATATGGTTGTTATGAATTAAAAAACAAATATGTAGCATTTAATAAGCGTCATTCTTCAAGTGGGTCGCAACAGCACTAGGAGAAGACGCACGTGCGACACTCGATGCAACTCATTAGCCCTAACCCTAATTCCCGAACCCGATGCCAGGCTGGAGCAGCAGCTGTGGGAGCACTGGTCTGGGGTCGCCTTTCGTCTGATTCCGTTCTAAGAATAATACTTGCATGCGTTTAAAAATAAAGTTCAAAGTTCCAACACATGCTCTTCGAATAAAAACTGTCTAAAAAAAAACAAAAAAGAAAACTGAAATATGTATGAGTATGCTATGCTACATTAAAACAACTCTAATGACATAAATATTGATGAAAACTAGAAGGAAATTATTAAATCTCTTTTAATATATTATTTAAAAAATAAAAAAATAGTTAAAGCAACACATCGATATTTAAAAAGAATCAATAAATTTGTTTAAAAATATAATACTAGGAACAAAGGTGAAGCAATCAAAAACGTTAGTTGTATTTAAGGAATTACAATGCTGTAACCAAACAATTCCTTTTTTGTTGATCGGAATAAAAAAATTAACTCAGATATGGGATACAAATATGGTAAAATCTCTTTGAAAAAATTCGGGTGATTACAAGCCAAAAGTATTTCACTGCGGATTAGCTTTCCAAAAATGTGTTTTATGTTCGGATTCTGTTCGAATTCTGCTGCGAGCCGATTTCAAATAGCTCGTTTCGAAAAGGTGCTATTGAAGTTGAGCTACTTGGTGTGCGGAATACAAATATCTTCACTAAAAACAAAAACAATATGTTAAACAATTGTTTTCTGACGAAGGGATTTAAAGTACGAATATTTGTATCAGCCTAAAATGTCGGTTATTTAAAAACTTGACAGTAATTTAAAATTAATCCATAATGCGTATAAGCATGCAGTTAAATGAATAAATCAAAGCCGACTTCACACAGAAAAATAGATGCGACGTAAACTCAAAAAAAATTTAAAAAAATTTTTTAAATTATAATATGAGATTTACTTTTTCAATTTTTTTACGAAAATTTTTGATTGAAGAATTAATTGTTTTTTTCTCTATGGCAAAAAATCTGCTTGCTACGGAAAGTGAAGCTAGAAATTCTCACATTCAGTTTAGCCAGTTACTTTAGATAAGTCGAAATCGATTTCATAAATGCTCGAATGCTGATTTTTTTCACTTCAAATTTTTATCTGTATGCGTATATTAATATTTTGGAGCGTTTATCGAATAGCTTTGTGTATTTCATTGTGAGTTAAATTAATTAAATGAATATAGGAAAAAAAACTTACTTGCTACAAAAAATTACAAGGAAGTGGAGCTAGAAATTCTCACAATCAGTTTTGCCAGAGAGTGAATCCTCAAATGCTGATTTTTATACTCGTTACCGATGGTAAAGAGTATATTGGGTTTGTGCAACGTCCGTCATGGTGTCTGTCCGTCTGACCGTCTGTCTGCCCGCATGAACGCAACTTTTTTCCACACCCTTCAAGCTAGACACTTGAAACTTTCCAATTATCTATATCTATGGCAAAGTAAAACAAGTAAGAAGGCTCTAGTTGGGAGAGCCCGACTAGAAGATACCCTGAACCCAGTTGCAATAAATAAATTAAATTTATGTAAGACTTTGGTATACTGACTTAACTTCAATCGATTAAGTTCGATATCTCCGGGGTTTCTAAACCGATTTGGACGAAATTTTCAGAAAAAATCTATTATTACAAATTACTTCAACCCTCATTTCTAGATTTTCCACATTCGATATTTTTATCGATACCATGTGTATATCGGATACCATAATAGTTATCGATAATTTGAAGCAAACTTGTTCTGCTTATGGTATAGGAGAACTTATATCCCAAATCTGAAGTCTCTAGCTCTTGTTGTCTCTGAGATCCACGCGTTCAT
The DNA here is from genome assembly GCA_030179655.1 of Scaptomyza flava. Taxonomy (NCBI): domain Eukaryota; kingdom Metazoa; phylum Arthropoda; class Insecta; order Diptera; family Drosophilidae; genus Scaptomyza; species Scaptomyza flava. The sequence goes on along the minus strand of JARNME010000543.1, from coordinate 50,241 downwards.
ACAGACGGACAGACGGACGGACAGACGGACATGGCTATATCGTCTGATCAAGAATATATACACTTTATGGGGTCGGAGATGCTCCCTTCTGCCTGATACATATTTTTGCACAAAACCATTATACCCTTATTTACCCATTTTATTGGTTAAGGGTATAACAAGAGCCACCAAATTTGGTGATAGATGATAACGACCCCTAAAAACAGCACTAAAACCTCTGATGTCACGCCCACCCGTACCGGCTTAACTGCCAGCAACCCCTCCAACGCTTCGTTAAAAACAGGAATGCGTGTATCTTACATAGTGTTTGAGCCAGAGTCAACAAATTTGGTATGAAGATAGCAATTGACATTCCACACAGATCTGCATCAAAACTTTGGATGCCACGCCCACCCATACCGCCCCCAGCCCCCCTGTACCCACTTTCAACAATTTTCGAGCTAGAGTCACCAAATTTGGTATGAAGATAGCAATTAACATTCCACAAAGATCTGCATCAAAAATTTGGATGCCACACCCACGCATACCGCCCCCAGCCCCCCTTTCCCCACTCTTTACAAACTTCGAGCTAGAGTCACCAAATTTGGTGTGGAGATAGCAATTGACATTTCACAAAGATCTGCATCAAAAATTTGGATGCCACACCCACCCAATCCGCCCCCAGCCCCATTTTCCACAGCTCTTACAAACTTTGAGCTAGAGTCACCAAATCTGGAAGGAAGAAAGCTGGTGGCATCCCCATCTGCATCAGACAATCTTTGAGACAGCGTACAGCCCTGCTGCATCCGTGCCCCTAAGCAATCAGGCCTCTTTTACCGGTTTTAATACAGGTTTCGAGTAAACCGCAGCAGGTTGCGTTCGACTGCAACGTTTCCAATTGTTATTCCTACAAATGTGTAGATTATTTTTATACCCTTAAGGTCCGGTTCCAGTACAATAAAAAATTCCTGGCAGGAATTTGTGATATATTTTGGAAGCGTGGGCACAAGATTTTATAGTGTGACCATAGTCCACTAATTTGTGGTAAAAATATGGCATTTTGCCTTATATGGCTTAAGAGATACATGGTCACACTAAGACATCAAGTTTAAAAAGTAAACAAACCCACAAACACAACATAAAAGATAAATAGTGCGAATATGCTTATTCCGTTGTTGGTAGCATATTTTGTTCCAGTGTCAATACTTTCCCATGTCTGTCTCACCGAAATAAAGTCAAAACTTTTTTTTTCTGTCAACCTCCAAAGGCATGGCGACTCGACTGATTTAATAAGCAAAATCTTCCCCTCGTGACTAAAATTTTCCACCCGTTTTTTTGTTTTTCTTTCCATTATTATTTATAAGTTTTTATAAACGTTTTACAAAATGTGTTTGCTGGCCTGGGCACAAAAAGATATATGATTTGGTATTTCCTGCGCCCAGCGCCAGTGTGTACATATTAAATAAATCGATACTATCGATAAGTAGTTTAGTATTTTTTGCTACGTTGCTGGATACCAAGAACACACGTAGCCAAAAAAAAACAATTCCTGCTACGACGATTTTGTGTGAGAAATTTTATTTTCGCTGTACTGGAAACGGACCTTTAACCCATAAAATGGGTAAATAAGGATATAATGGTTTTGTGCAAAAGTATGTAACAGGCAGAAGGAGGCATCTCCGATCCCATAACGTACATATATTCTTGATCAGCATCAACAGACGAGACGATATAGCCATGTCCGTCTGTCCGTCTGTCCGTCCGTCTGTCCGTCTGTGTGAACGCGTGGATCTCAGAGACTACAAAAGCTAGGGACTTCAGATTTTGGATACGAGTTCTCTTATACCACAAGCAGAACAAGTTTGCTTCAAATTATCGATAGCTATTCTGGTTTCCGATATACACATGATACCGATACAAAAAATATCGAATTTGGAAATCTAAAAATGAGGGTTGAAGTAATGGGTTATGATAGAACTTTCCTGAAAATTTCGTCCAAATCGGTTTAGAAACACCGGAGATATCGAATTTAATCGATTGAAGCTAAATCAGTATACCAAAGTCTTACATAAATTTAATTTATTTATTGCAACTGGGTTCAGGGTATCTTCTAGTCGGGCTTTCCCGACTAGAGCCTTCATACTTGTTTTAGATAGCTAGTTTAATTTATTGATGTGGTTGCATTCGTTTTGTTCGTTTACTGATTAAATTCATAGACTGCTTTAAACCACTCACAATATGTTATGAGGCGAAATGCCGAAAAATGTATACTTACTTAACAAGTGAAAACGTTGAAGTCATTTGCAATCGTCTGCTACTGTACTTTTGTATTTAAACATTTGGTTGAGTCTGAGGACGGAAGTGGTGGTCGTGGCCTTTTAAATGCATTTTAGAGACGTCACAAGCTATCTTCTCAAAAAATTTCTTGACTTTAGCCTTACACTGAAGGAAATATCAAGTCATTAAACTGGGTACGAAATACTAAATACAAGAATTTTTAAAACCCGAAAATTCTTTATTTTAATCGTTTATAATCTTAATGGGCTTATTGTGATTTCTTATGTACTTAAAAGTGAAATGAGTGTTTTGATTTTTAATCCATGACTTGATCAACAATAAAAAAAAGATAGAAAACATTTTTCACATTTTGTAGTTTATGCAAGAATATCCTTAGTACTTTATGCAAGAATATCCTTTAAGTATGTACTTATATTAAGAACAGCAAATTGATTGAAGGCCATTTTACCACAATTCGTTCATGAAACTCAAGCCCCCTTTCAGATAAAATTAAGTCCAAAAAACTTAAACGTTTATTTTCCTGTTTATAAGCTGTGGAAGATAAAAGCATTTCCGTTTTTAAATGGCGAAAGCCTTATTGAGCGTAGCATTCACGTTTTCGGTACAGATTTTATGGGAATGTCACCAGCTATTCTCCTAATATAACGATTCAATCTCAGAAACTAAGGAAGATAAATACATTTCCGTTTTTGAATGGCGGGCTCAGGTGTCAATAAAATCGTTGATTCAAATCTTTGAGAAAATACACCAGCTATATTCGCATTACATTTTGTAATTTATGTTGAAAAGCATTGAGATTCGGATTTCAGTACGTATATTGTATGTTAATGTATGTACATACACATTACTAAAAGCAATTCAAATGTACGTACATAATTAAGAGGCTTAAACCAAAAATTTGTTCGTGTCTTATTGTTCGGATATCCCACAACTTTTAGTTTTTATAATCGTTACCGAAGGTAAAGTGTAGATTGGGTTTGTGCAATATCCGTATGGTGTCTGTCCGTCTGCATTTGTGCAAGTTTTTTCCACACCCTTCAAGCTAGAGATTTGAGACTTTTAAATTCTCTTTATCTATGGCAAAGTAAATTAAAGTGTCAAGATTGTGGTTCTACGATAACTCCATAATCCATAAATTTGATAACTCAAAACCCTTAAATCCACATATTTCGCACATCCTTACAGCTAAAACTACCAAGTTTGGTAAGAAGATAGCTTCTAGCAATCTTTAAAAATCTGCATCCAAAATTTTGAAGCCACGCCCACCCATTCCGCTCCCAGCCCATTCGAATTTTGAAACCAGAAAAGCCTATATCTCCCATAGTTTTTGAGCTAGAGCCACTAAACTTGGTGCCAAGATAGGTAATGATGACTCCCCAACAACTGCAAAAAAGCTTTGGATACAAATTTGGTATAAAAATTGCAATTGATATCCCACATAGATCTGAAGCAAAATTTTTGATGCCACGCTCACCCAGACCGCCCCCAGCACCCCTTTCGCCATCTCTTACAAACTTAGAGCTAGAGTCACCAAATTTGGTATGAAGATAGCAATTGACATCCCTTTCCCCATTTTTTACAGACTTAGAGCTAGGGTCACCAAATTTGGTATGAAGATAGCAATTGACATCCCACAAGGAACTGCATCAAAAATGTTGATGCCACGCCCACCCATACCGCCCCCAGCCCCCCCCCCCCTTTTTCCACTTTTTACAAACTTTGAGCTAGAGTCATCAAATCTGCAAGGAAGATAGGTTGTGGCATCCCAATCTGCATCCGACAATCTTTGAGATTTTTTAGACTTCAAAATGCGGGGGGCTGGGGGCGGAATGGGTGGACGTGGCTCCAAAGCTTTGATGCAGTTCTTTGGGGGCCGTTACCAGCTTATCTCCGACCCCATAAAGTATATATATTTTTTATCATCATCAACAGCCGAGTCGATATAGCCATATCCGTCTGTCCGTCCATCTGTCCGTCTGTATGAACGCGTCGATCTCAGAGACTACAAGAGCTAGAGACTTCAGATTTAGAATATAAGTTCTCCTATACCATAAGCAGAACAAATTTGCTTCAAATTGTCGATAACTATTTTGGTTTCCGATATACACATGGTATCGATAACAAAAATATCGAATTTGGAAAATATAAAAATAGAGGTTGAAATAATGGGTAACGATAGAACTTTTCTGAAAATTTCTTCCAAATAAGTCAAGAAACACCGGAGATATCGAATTTAGTCGATTGAAGTTAAGTCAGTATAATCAAAGTCAATTATAAATTTAATATATTTATTCCAACTGGGTTCCGGGTATCTTCTAGTCGGGCTCTTCCGACTAGAGCCTTCTAACTTGTTTTTTATATATAGATTGACTGGAGAGGAATGTTTATTTGTTTAATAACATTCATTAAATAATGTAATTTTAGAGGTTTCCATTGTGATGTCGTTAATAATTACATATTTTCCGCTTACATTGCAAACGCAGGATGAGCCATACGAGATCTATCAAAACATTGTACTTAGTATTGTAAAGTATTGAAAAGGTCTACAGAAAACTCCGTGATGGTATATGTCTATCTCTTATGGATATCCCACAATCAAATTTTTTTTTCATTTACATTTTACAACAAATAATGGCTTATTTTCGAAACAAGCGATTTTGTTTAATACTATGTAGTGATAAAGTAGACATCAAAAAGCACCACAGCAACGCGTGATTATTGTTGTCCAGAAATAAGTTATTGTTTTCCGCCAACTGAACACTTGTTACAAAATATGTATAATATAATATGATTTCCAATATTTTCATTAATAAAATATGATTTGACTTTCGTCAAATAACATTTGTAGCTCGGCTACTCTCCTTTTTTATGTTTAATAACGAAACTTGGGTATTGACGAATCCTCTTTGGGGAAGCAAACCGATGCAGATTCCAAGGAGGAGTGCTCTCTCCTCTAGTATGGAGCCTTGTGGTTAACGACACATTAAGATAATTTTAACGGAAATCTCAAAAGAAAGCAGCCTACGCCGACGACATCAGCTTGATTATGGACTACACACTATGAGAAATACTACCATAGCCCAAAAAAGCCGGTCTAAGTAATAATGTGGATAAGGCGTACCTCAATCTCTTGACAATGAGAAAAAAGGAGCCTGAATGGGATCAGCAAAAAATCAATGGCACGGAGCTGATACCAAAAGAAAGCCTCACATTTCTGGAGACTGTACTGGATCGCAAGTTGAGCTGAAAATCCAATGTTGGGGAAGGGGTGAAGAAATCCAACAACGCACTCTATGCATCGCAAAATATGCTGGGTAGCATTTGGCAACAAAAATTCTCATCTCAATTGTGCATTCTAACTTCTTTACGGAGTATGGATATGGTGGAAAGAAATGAAAAAGTCTAAGAACCATAAACTGATTTAAAAACAAGTTAGAAGGCTCTAGTCGGGAGAGCCCGACTAGAAGATACCCAGTTGTAATAAATAAATTAAATTTATGTAAGACTTTGGTATACTGATTTAGCTTCAATCGATTAAATTCGATATCTCCGTTGTTTCTAAACCGATTTGGACGAAATTTTCAGGAAAGTTCTATCATAACCCATTACTTCAACCCTAATTTTTAAATTTCCAAATTCGATATTTTTTATCGATATCATGTGTATATCGGAAACCAGAATAGCTATCGATAATTTGAACTAAAATTGTTCTGCTTATGGTATAGGATAACGTATAAACAAAACCTGAAGTCTCTAGCTCTTGTAGTCTCTGAGATCCACGCGTTCATACAGACGGAGGGACAGACGGACATGGCTATATCGTCTCGGCTGTTGATGCACAAAACCATTGTACCCTTTTTACCCATTTTATGGGTTAAGGGTATAAAAACCTCAGTGACATGCGCTTATATGAATCACGGGGCGTTGAGAGCAACACCAACAAAAACTGTAAAATCTCTACTGAGTGTTAGATGGAGCAGAGCAGATGGCTTTAAAATTAAGGAAGAATTCGGTGCAAACCAATGCCGCATTTTTCAAGCGGAAATATGAAAGCCCTACAGACCCACTGCATAAGCTCCCTGAATGTACTGGCGAGCAGGGAACATAGACGAAGTGGCTTCGCATAGCGCAATGGGTGTAGTGGCAGAATTTATAATATTTTGTGACACTACTGTCGTTTTGTATATTGCTAACAACGGTTGGTGTCTCCGCTAAATATGGGTCACACCGGGATCTCGGATAATCTCTCTCAATAAGAGTTAAGCTTTTCAGAGTGAGTCAAGCTTAGAGAACTACCGGCATGTAGCTCTAACGAAGAAGGAAAGAACGAGAGGGTGTTATGTATGTTGTGCGTCTGCTCTATGGCAGAATATTTAGCATTAAGCACTTAGCTTAAGAGGCGAGGTAAGGGAAATGGATCATAAAAACCTCTTGGAGTGGTACATCGCTGCAGAACCGAAATATATATTTAAAAAAAGACGTGGAAATTAACACGCGATATAACCTATATAAAGGTTAGGAATATTTTCATACTCGTTTATGCACACATTAATAATTGCGTATAAGTCCATTCACCTTTAAATAATAACGTAAGCCAGGTATACAAGCATAGCTAAATAAATATGTTTGAAGTGACTAATTATTTATGTATATACTTCGCTGCGCGGATAGTTGATATGAATTTTAGCAACAGAAGATAGATACAAAAAAAATAAATTAGAAAATATTTCACAAAATATTAAAGCAAAGTATTTAATATTCTCTTTTCCACGCCACCATTTAGGTAGAGAATAAAGCGCGTCATTTTTTATTGTGGTTTCCCCAGTAGGCCTTATCCATTTATTGAAGTAAATTTGCAATTATTAACAACTTTTAAGAGATTTTTTACAAACGACATTGATTGTTTTTCCGTCAGGTGCTAATACAAATAAACTTTTTGGTTAACTGACTCTTGAGCAGGCTACATAAAATTGGCCATGAGTAAAACAATCGTGTCTTAAGTCTTTAATACTTTTCACAACATGACACAAAGTTGATGGTAAAGTTATTTTGCCATCATGGGTTGGAAATAAACCATTTCCTATTTGAAGAAGCATTTCTGCAAATGCTATTACCTTTTAAGTGCACTCGCATATATTTCGTTAATGCAATTTTCTGTATTTTGGGTCACAAAATTGAAGACTTTAAGCACGCATTTATTTCATCTGCTCTCGTTCCTCTGGAACTGGCAGAGACCACCATTTAGTAAAGTGGCTGCGATACCGGAAGAAGCAACGCAAGCAAATGCAATTTTTTTACTTTGCCGTACGTTTGCCAATAATTAATTTAAAAGAAACGTTTTACCTGTTCCACCAGGTGCATCTAAAAAATAGATTTCTCCCTTTTCTGCTTCAACGCTATTTAGTATCTTTTCGTATACTTGTTTTTGCTCGGCAGTCAGGAGTAGTTCATTGTTAACAACAAAATTATCGCAATTTGTATAATTTGTTTCTCTATGATATTTATTATTTTTAACAATTTCCTCGGATCTGATTGGTAGTGGAAGTCCATTATAAGTCAAGTTTTGACCACCAATAGACAGTACTATATCTTCAATGTACATAAGACATTTATTAAATACATAATTCAATATTTATCAATATATCTGTCTTGTGAAAAATAAAAGGCTCTTAAAATATCTTCTGAGAAAAAGCATCAGAAATTTGACAAAATACTAAAATTATTGCAAAAAGTTCTCTCAGTTTTGTAGGATTTTGACATATGACAGCTTCGGCTATTGTTGAACCCCAGGGCTTATCATCATCTCGTAATCCTAGAGCTTTACTCACCAACTGAAATGATGCGTATGCTATACCATTCGGTTTTTATATTTGAAAATGAAGTTGGGCCTCTTACAAAATGTAGTAAAACAAGTACAAATGTAGTAACAACAATAAAAACATTCTGTATTATTGGCAAAATAGTTTAAACTCTTCCCAGAGCTGAATCTCTTTTAACTTCAGGAAAATTTCGCACATCATGCCCTCGTTTTCTTGTTTGAAATTATTTATTGTTCCATTTAAAATACGATGGAACTTCCCAATATAGAAGCGTTCTTGCAAACTCATTACGTGTGCATAGCGCAAAGAAGGCTGGCAAAGTGGTTTTGGGTATAGTGCTTAATCTGTCATGTAATTGTTGTGGATTATTGGGGTTAAAATATATTCGTTGACCATTATTTTATTGAACAGCTAAATGTGTAAAAGCCGGAAAACGTTCATGTATGGGATATGCAAGGATTCTCCATACCGTTTCTGAGCTACTTATATAACGGCCACTTTCGTACATATTAATTTCATTACGTTGGTCTTCAAGAGTAAATGATGCTTGATCACTGCCCTTGTTAACATATTTACAAATGTATTTAATAGACTTAACAGAACTACAATACTCAACATTTATGTGAGCTTCAATTATTCTCAAAAGTACACAGTTATAAGGCACAACCCAACGATTATCTATGCAATTACCATTTTTATTAATTGCATTACCACCATCTTCTATCGCTCTTCTACGATGTAGAGGGTAACTATTTTTTCCAGTCACAGTTTCTTTAAGTAATTGTCGAGAAAACCTTTTGGTACATTTTCCATTTTTCATGCATGGCGATTTATTATTAAATGCACCGCAAGGACCACGAATCATATTTGACTTAAGAATGTTAAATAACAAAGGATCCTCATCTGCGTTTGGTATTTCGGCACAGATAATCTTATCGATTTTATCTGGTCTTATTTTATTTTCTAACCAAAGTAAAATATGAATATGTGGTAAGCCCCGCTTTTGCCATTCCACAGAGTACATGAAACATTGCACGCTTCCAAACAAAGAACAATTTGTCAATAGTGACATTAAAGCTTTAACTTTTAAATGAAAAACTCGAGCTTTAATATCGTGACGATCATGCGGTTTCTGACCAGTTAATAAAACATTTTTTATGTCATACCATTGTGGATTGCATGTGAATGTTATGAAAAGATCTGGTTGCCCATAATGGCGAACATTTGTCATAGCATCTTGAGTCTTTTCATGCATATATCGTGCAGAGCTTGTAATAGAAGATAGTTAAATTACCATCTTGTAGATGTATATAGCTATCTGCTCTGAGTTTCGTTTCGTTGATTTAACCTTGTGAGGTAGCATTTTTGCTGGCCACAAAAACTGCCAGACGCAACACGCGACCGTGACACAGTCACTCGAAAGCGGGAACTTCACGTTTTTGGCATAGCTGTGGCCACCCGAAAAATTATTTGGCAAATTGTTAGCAAATCAGTTTTCGGGCGGATTTTAAATGAAGCAGGACACTTGTGAACACAAAAACCAGCGACCAACAACAACAACAGCAGGAAGAAGGCTACACACACATACAGACACACATAGGCATACGGACACCCCCATAAAACCCCGGAGCACCCACAGGCACACTCGCACACACCCAGCCACACACAGCCACACTCAGGCAGCTGCGCACGCACTGGAATCCACGCACACACAGGCTTCACACGCCCAGGCACACACAGCCACACTTAGGCAGCTGCGCACGCACTGGAATCCACTTACACCCAGGTTACGCATTCACCGTCACATACGGGCACCCACAGGCAATTGCGCGCGCACCGGCATCCACGCACACCCAGGCTACACACGCCCAGGCACACACACAGCCACACTTAGGCAGCTGCGCACGCACTGGAATCCACACACCCAGGTTACGCACACACCGTCACATACGGGCACCCAAAGGCAACTGCACGCGCACCGGCACCCACGCACACCCAGGCTACACACGCACAGTCAGCCATTGGCAACTGCGAGCGCATCGGCATCCACACAAACACAAACTTCACATACACAGTCACTCCCAGGCAGCTACGCGCGCATCGGCATCCACACGAGCCCTCAGGCAGCTACACCCGCAGTCATACACAGGCAGCTACACATACAGTCATACACAGGCAGCTACACACACACCGGCATACGCGCACACCCAAACTTCATACACACAGGCAGCTACACACACACACACACACCGGAATCCTCACACACCCAGGCTACACACACACAATCACACACAGGCAGTTACAGATACCATGTTGAATGCTTTTGCATGTGCGGTCGCGTTTTTCCTGTCACTCCGTTCTTGTAGTGTTTTCGAAGTGGCGGAGAATGACCCGTGCAACAGTATGTAACAGGCAGTAGGAAGAATCTCCGACCCCATGAAGTCTATATATTCTTGATCAGCATCAACAGCCGAGACGATATAGCCATGTCCGTCTGTCCGTCCGTCTGTCCGTCTATATGAAATCGTGGATCTCAGAGACTACAAGAGCTAGGACTTCAGATTTTGGATATAAGTTCTTCTAAACCATGAGCAGAACAAGTTTGGTTCAAATTATCGATAACTATTCTGGTTTCCGATATACACATGCTATCGATAACAAAACATATCGAATTTGGAAAATCTAAAAATGAGGGTTGAAGTAATGGGTAATGGTAGATTTTTTCTGAAAATTTCGTCCAAATCGGTTAAGAAACACCGGAGATCTCGAGTTTAATCAATTGAAGCTAAGTCCTTATACCAAAGTCAATTATAAATTTAATTTATTTATTGCAACTGGGTATCTTCTAGTCGGGCTCTCCCGGCTAGAGCCTTCTTAATTGCTTAGTAATGGATTTCATTGTGGTATATCCAGTGAATAGCCATCTTCGCTATAAGGAAATAGCAACCTATACGATGTAATTTATTATTATGGCTTTCAATAATAATATCTCGCTTTTCAAATTGCTGACCAAAAATAACCAAAGCTACTTCGCTTGATTGAGGTGCATTGTAAAGCCCTTTGTGAGCACAAGCGGGTGTTCGATCAGCATGTATAATCAATTTATAGTCTTTAGTACTTGTTGGTATTTTATTGAGAGCCATTTTTAGATCTTTAACATAACGATTATGTTGATGAAACATACATTGAAGATCCTTTACTACGCTTAAATCATAATTTGAAATATTTTCGCAACGTAGTTGAGCTTCCTTTTTATCATCACCAACAATATAAATTTGAAGAAACTGCATTTCTTCATTTGGCAAAGATCGGACACTACCAATTAAGTTTTACACTTGTCCTTGGACTTTAACGGTGGACCAACTTCCATTTATAGTTTTTGTACTTCCAAAAGAAGTCATTAGAAAGCAGCTGTTATATTTTCTTATACAATAAAATGATCATGCTTGGTATGTCCTCCAATTATTAAGCTTTTGAGTGGATCAGGCAAACTTTCATTTTGTGAAAGTTTAACTTTTCCTGTCTTGCAACAGATTCTCAGAGGTTCATTTCTCCGTTTTAAAAAATTACAATGTTTGCATATCACATTCATATTACCAAGTTGAGTAGTTTTATCTGTCTATTCAATCTTTTGTATTTATTTTAAAATCATAGTTTAAGCCAGACATGGCTTTAACACTCCATGCACGCAAACCCCTTTCTGGACGTGCATCAGTATTATTAGGATGATGTCTTCTCACTGCAACTGTATGAGCTTCAGAATTATTAACCTAAAATCTTCTTGAAGCTTCTATGCGCTTACCCCTATTGGTATCACGATATTTTTCAAATCAATGTTATCGTAAATTTTTTCTCTGTTTTGTCGGTGAACAGACGACGTATCAGAATCTTGAGTTACTACTTCCTCTAAAGGAATATAAACATCAAAATGTCCATTCATGAATAAACCGATAAAACGCAACCTTTTTACAGGATGCATAATATTTCCAAATGCTTGGCAAAAAATTTCTATTTTGAAAAACTTGAAAATTTACAGCATAAATTTCTGCTGCTGCTTGAAGCTCTCATGCAATACCATAAGTATATGAGTATGAGATAGCGCGCTCATATTGTTCAGAAGAGTTATACTCTTCATTAAAGTTTATGCTGAAGCAAAATAAAGTTTTCCAGTTGGTTACAACATGGGCTACAATATGTTGGCGTATTGTGCCATGGAAGCCTTGCCTACCAAATAAAAGGTAGGAAATAGATCTTAAAAGGCAGGCTCCATCACCAATTGTAGCAACAACTGAATGCGGCACCAAAACACCACTAATATCTAAAGTTTCAAAAGACATTGACTTCACTGTTCAATGATTGTTACAACGCTACAGTATCTATACGTAAGTATAGAATTCAATATAATTGAATGCACCAACTTATTGTTATTATAACTCATATTATTATAATATAATATTCAGACTGCTTAGTTTTATTTGATTTTTAAATGCACTAAAGCAGCGTTTATATAACTATTATATAAAATGCAAAATAAAAATAACTTTATATAATGTTGCTTCAGTTATTATTTTTGTTTTTATTATTATTAATATTATTTTTGTTTTTTAAAATAAAAAACAAAACAAACTATCAACTTAATTTAAAGTTAGTATTATAAATAAATAAATACTTAAAAATAAGTCAAAAATTGACTACTCTGTACAACGTTACAACGTATACACAAAGTATAGAATTCAATAAAATTTTATATACCAACTCATATTATTTTAATATTATTAGTATTCAGTCTGCTTAGTTTTATTTGACTTTTAAATGCACTGAAGCAGCTTTTATATAACAATTATATGATATGCAAAATATATAACAACTATATAATGTTGCTTCAATTATAATGTTTTAAAATCGACTTTATTTTATTGTGTTTAAAAAACAACATTAGAAATTAAAATACGTTGAACGTTATTTAAATATTTTAACAATAGCAATTAAATATTTTTTATAACTTATCATTTGAATGATCGAATAGTGAACATGACCGAACTTCTCAAGGCAATTTATTATTATGTTTATAAGGTATTCATGCCTTTAAGTATTCAGAACCAAACATGAACTGCCGCTCTCACTTCCGCGGCTCTCTATGCAATGCTAGCAACTCCTGCAACATTTGTTCTATTTCCATATATTTTTACATATTACGAACCATGTTCCACCTGCTTTTACTTTTTATTCGAGAATTACTTATATTGAGAACAAGTGATTTACTTCACGCATCGGGAAAATCTATTATTCAAGGGAATACCCAACAAACCACATTTCTACACTAAGGGATTTAGAAGATCAAAAAAGCCCACTACTACATTTTGGCCCTTCGAGCCAGATCAGTCTAAATCATCAACTCAGCAAGCATCGTTGGATTTTTCTTAACCTAAAAAGCACAGATTAGTAATATTTTCTCCATATTTATGTACTTTATTATTATTATTATTATAATTGGGGTGAAGTGCACTGCGACCTAAAAGATCTATTGTGCCCCCTTCTTGGCTTAAAGCTCTTCCATCAGACCCAGTCCTTGTACGAAGGCAAGTATATTTACTGGATCGATGGTCTTCAGGTCAGTGAGCTGAATGACATGTTTTCCTAGAAACCTGCTTCTCTTCCCCACTAAGGCTACACATTCTGCTATGATATGCAAGGAGGATTCCCTTTCCATATCGCAGAATCTGCATGTATCATTACTGGCGATTCCTAGCTTGGCTAGGTGACCCCTTAGTCTGCAGTGTCCTGTCAAAAGACCGGTGATTATCCTGAGTCTATTCTTTCCCATGTTTTTAATCTGCTTGAATCTTTTCAGATTGTAAGTTCCAAGAAGACACTTGGCTTGTCTGAGTCCTGGGGACTGCGCCCAGCTCATTTCGCGCAAGAGTTTCTCTTCACTCCTAAGTTCCTGCCGTATTGTACTTCTTCCTATCCCACAGTACGGCTCGGGCCCTATGAGGGGTGTCGCTGCCCCCAGCCTTGCTTGCTTGTCTGCCTCTTCGTTCCCAGCTATGTTAACATGTCCTGGGACCCATCTTAGGGTTAGCCTATTATGTAGTCCCAGAGTGTTTAGCTTGGTTCGCACCTCGCGAACTACCTTCGACCTAATTTCGATCTTGCTGAGTGCCATAATGGCTGCTTGACTATCTGATAATATAGCTATATCCCTATTCCGATAGTTACGCTTTAGATTAAAGTCCACACACCTCCCGATTGCACATACCTCAGCTTGGAATATGCTGGTGTGCATACCTAGGGGCTCGTGGTACATTAGCCGTGGGCCTACCACACCAAGACCGGAGCCTTGTTGCGTTAGGGATCCATCGGTGTACCATTTTATGGTGTGTGGCTTCATGTTGTGGACCTCTTCCAGAGATGTCCACTCCTTTTTATTACAGAGGTGAACTTGAAACTTTTGGCCGAACATGTGTTCGACTTTCATTTCGTCCCTTGGCTGTGCCAGTAGGGGAAGTTCACCCGATAGCATATCTGCCTCTACTCGACTAAGAATGTGTCCTTTCCCAACTCCTTCAACGGACATTCTTAAGAGGGTTGCCTTTTGTTGCAGCCTAATTGTGTGATGGAGTGGCGTTATCTCCAATAGAACCTCAAGCGCTGATGTGGGACAGGTCCTCATCGCTCCCGTGATTCCTACACATGCCATTCTTTGTAGCTTTTGAAGCTGCTTCTGCACAGTGATTTGCTGTGCCTTGTCCCCCCATGCAATTGCTCCGTATGTGAGCATGGGCCTTACTACCATGAGGTATAGCCATCTCAAAATTTTTGGAGAGGTTCCCCATGATTTCCCCGCTATTCTACGACATGTGTAGAGTGCTCTGCAGCACTTTAGAATCGTATTCTGAATATGGGTCCCAAAGTTCAATTTGCTGTCAAATGTGACCCCAAGGTATTTGACTTCCCTGCTTGTTTCTATTCGACTCCCCGCGAGCCTAATATCTCTCATCTTCTGCAACTTATACCTCCTGGTGAACGGAACTATGACGGTTTTTGTAGGGTTTAGGTTGAGTCCAACCTCACTACACCAGTCATACGTGATCCTAAGTCCCAGTTGGATAATTTCACACAGAGTTTCCTCATACTTGCCTCGCGCTATTATCACAATGTCATCGGCATAGCCCTGGCATTGGATACCCCTGCTGGCAAGTCTACTTAACAATTCGTCTACTAAGATACTCCATAGGAGCGGTGATAAGACCCCCCCTTGTGGACAGCCTCTTGTGGTTGTCACTGTTACGGTACTATCTTGTATAGTTGCCGTAGCTTGTTTGGACCTGAGTAGCGATGAGATCCATCTGCTAGTTGTCATGTCCAGACCCCTTCTATTTAGGGCAGCCTTGACGGCATCGTGTGAGGTGTTGTCAAAGGCGCCCTCAATATCTAAAAATGCACATATTGCTACTTCTTTGTTTAAAACTGCGGAACGCAAAGTGCGGTGCAGTTTATAAAGTGCCGTATCCGTAGATCGGCCTGCTCTGTATGCATGCTGCGTAACTTGCAGCGTACTCCGTGTCAGCAGAGTACTCCTAATGTAGTTATCCACTAGCTTTTCCAACGTTTTCAAGAAAAACGATGTTAAGCTAATGGGTCTGAGGGACTTTGGGTTGGTGATATCTGTCTTCCCTACTTTGGGGATGAAGACCACCCTAGCTCTACTCCAAGTGCTCGGTATATGACCGAGTGCTAGGCTACTGACTAGTATTTTCCTCAGGGTGGGTAGGAGTATGTCCTGCCCCTGCTGAAGGAATGCTGGCGATATACTGTCCAGACCGGGAGATTTATAGGGCTGGAAAGTTCCAATTGCCCATTGTGTCTTTTCCATTGTGACTACTGACTTGGCTTGCGCCCAGTCTAGAGCAGTCGGTCTGTGTCTGTCTTCCGTTTCGAGTGTTTTGCATGGGCCACAGGGAATACTTCCTGGGAAGTGCGTCTCGAATAGAAGCTCTAGTTTGTCCATGTTACTGGTCGTAAAGGTGTTGTCCCTACGTTTCAGGGCTAGATTCGCCTCCGGTGCCCGTTTGGATAATGCTCTGTGGAGCCGTGCACCTTCAGTCGTACTAGCTATGCTATCGCAGAAGTCCCTATAGTTCCTACGTTTAGCCTTTCGGATTTCCCTGCTGTACAAGGTGAGGCTTTCCCGATAGTTATCCCATGATCCGTCACTCTTGGCTCTGTTGAAGAGATGACGGGTGGATGTTCGTAGTCTCTCTAGACTATCGTTCCACCATGGGGCATCTATTTCTCTGCGCGTTTTGCCTAGTGGGCAGCTTTCTTCAAATGCGTTACTGATGCATTTGCCTAAATTCCGTACAACTCTATTTAGCTCACCTGTGCGTTTGGCTATTCCAAAACTTTCGGAGGCTAGGTTAAGTTTTAGGGTTGACCTAAACTTTTCCCAGTTGGTTTTTCTGGGGTTGCGAGTTGTAACGTTACTTTCCGTATTAAACTGAAGCTTAAAAAGGATGATCTTATGATCAGACATAGATTCTTCTGAGGAGACATGCCATTCTCTGAGATGTGGCCGTAAAGACCGACTGGTCAGGGTGATGTCTAAAATTTCCTCTCTTATTCTAGTTACGAATGTCGGTGTTGACCCGACATTTAAAATTTCTAAATTATACTTGAATATAAAGTCAGTGAGGCACTCACCCCGTGTGTTGATGTCGCTGCTGCCCCATATTGTGTGGTGCGCGTTGGCATCGCAGCCGATTAAAATTGGCAGCTTCTCTCTCCTGCAGTAATCCACCAGCTTATCCACTTCCGGTGGAGGGCATGCCTCATCACCCGCGAAGTAGGCGGATACCACTACTATAGGGGGGGCGCTTCCTTTGCCTTTAACGGCAATGGGCACGCAGTCCCTAGTAAGGAATTCTGAAAGAATAGTAAAGTTAATGCCTTTTCTTACCATGATACATGTCCTAGGTATCGGATCTCTGTGGTCCCAGATTACCTTCGAATTAGCGGTGTACAGGCCTTTGATGCCATCGTTTACCCATGGCTCCTGTACAAGGGCCAGCCCAAGATGTTGTTTGATAAACATCCTGGCTAGGACGGCCGAGGCCGACTTAGCCCAATGGAGGTTTATCTGGGCTAGCCCCGTGGTGGCGACGAGAGGCGTCACCATCACTTTACCGCCGCTCCGCTTCCTGACGATGAAGGCCCGGAGTTGCCCCCATCGTCGCTGCCCGTCATCGTCACGTCAGCTTCATTTTCTGCCTCCATCTCTGCAGCCAGCTCCTGCGACGATATTGGCGCCTGCTCGTCTAGCCCATCCTCCAGCATTTCTGGGCTGAGCGTCACGTCCGCCAGCTCCTCGTCGTCCGCCAGATCCAGGCACACCTCCGAGGCAGCGGGAGGGGGTATCACCTCTGGTGAGGGGGACGGTACCACCTCTGCTGGTTTGGGTGCCGGTACTGGGGCGGGGGCGGGGGCATTTTGGCCGGCGGTCGACTTCTTAAGGCCACTAACGGGGATGGTCCCGTAGCGGAAAGAGACCTGGTGGCCCTTCTCCACAATGGCATCCTTGGAGGCTTCATCGATGCCGATCACCATCAGCGCACCTCCACCCTCCGTTCGTCTCGAAATTACCTTCCACGCCTCGGTCTCGATCATGTTCTGATTCCTCAGCAAAATCAGTATTGATTCGTTAGACCGATCAGCGCTCCTTGGACAGTAGATGGTGATGGTATGTGGCGAGGGGATATCCTCACCTACCCTACAGTCAAGGGGTACTCCCTTCCACGTCTGCAACCTCGACGTCATGGTCCTCAGCCAATCTGCTGAGCCCTCGTCAGAGCATTCGATCACCAGGTGTCCCACCCTGAAATGAATGCCCGCGAACGCAACCGGGGTGCCCCATCCCGAGAGAATAATCTCATCGAGGATGGCCTCCTCCAATGCGGACAAGTCCCCGTGACTGAGCATTACCTGGGGATATTCCACAGGTAACACGGCCACTTTGACCCTTTTTGCCATCGTCGCGTAGGACGGGCGAGCCGCAGTGGGCACTGGAGGAGAAGGTTTCCTCACAGCCGTAGGGACGGAAGCAGCAGCAGCCTTCGACGTGCTTGGACGCTACTCCTGACACACCCTTTTGGGGGCCTCAGTAGGTGGCGTCAAAGTGTCATTCAGGCGTTTGGGGGCTGGTCCCCTTGCCTGCTGCGCCGTCTCTCTGCCGGTGGTCGCCTTTTTCAGCGCCTCAGCAGGGGGTAGTCCCTGCTGCAGATACCTGAGGTACCACTTCACCTTTGATCCACATAGGCCCTTCCTATTTGGATCGTCTATACCCCCGGCTCTCCGAGTTTCGGAAGGGTCTTCTTCGGCTGCTGACTCCCATGTGCCGCCTGACTGTGCCTCCTGACCGCATTAACCGTCGGCCGCGCCGGTTGGCGCATGCTTTCGGTTGCGGGGGTGGCGTCTCGACGGGGATGTCCCGTCGCGGCGCTGGTCGTCTGATGCCTCCTTTGCCTCTCCTTGGGGCGATGTGGGGTTGGTCCCACGCTGGAGGGCCGGTCTCCGTCAAGGAGGCGGTCCTCAAAGTGTCTCGCGTCACTGGCGGCAGGGATATCCTGCTGTACTTTATTGTTGTTGTGTTTCATGCTTGTTCCCACGAGTTGCGGAGAAATTATGGTCCGCCCGGGCAGAGATCCGCCATACCCGGGTAAGGCTGTATAGAACAGGCGGTCGCCATCTGCCTGAGCCCACCGTTAGAGACTGGGCTAGTTTTTAATCCGGGCCCCCAGCCAGGCTGACTCTCGGCACGGTCCGATTGACACCTTAGCCCAGCCCGGAGTGAGATGTGAGGGAAGGGATGTAGATGGGTATTTGTGGGGGAGTTGGGAGTGTGTGAGGCTATGATTGAAAGACGGCGACACAAGCGTCTTGTCAGTGCGATAAAACCTACCGCACCCGCTGTTTGTCCGGGACTGCTTATTCACGAGGATTTCTCGCTATTCGCAGCTGACCCCAAAGGGTCGTTCGCTATCCGCAACCCGCAACCCGCCTGGTGGCCTCAGCTTAGCCCCCTCCGAACCATCCCACAAGTTCATCAGACCAGGATTTATGCACTTTGCCAAGCGGCAACTTCTCCGCTAAAAAATATTTTATGTATCGTGCTGGTACTTACCTATCAGAACACTCCGTTCAAGTCCATAAATTATATTAATTCATAATTTTTCCCACCGCGTCCGAAAAAAAAAATTCAGCCGCCATATTTTCGTTGGCATATAAAAATGCATCACATAGCCTTGTACATAAGACGCCATATCGGTGAAAAGGTTTATATTCTGAAAATTGAAAGGTTTCACAAGTTCCAAAAAAAATCACAAGTTTATTGTAGTTTTTTTGTTTAGTTCATTTATTTATTTTCCTATGTCCATATATTATTATATTAAATGCATGTATGCCGGTAATTTTTTCCATTACTACAATAATTTCCACACATCCGTAATTATATAAAATATTTTAATATTTTCTATTGTGAATTCTTAACTGCCTTAAGTGGCAAAATAATATTTTTAACAACACAAACTGCAACCTACATACATACGGACATACATATCCACAAGCATATGCCGGCACTTGAGCGCAACTCAAGCGTACATACATACATACATAGCGTACGACATATGCAATTCATATAATATTTAAACACGCACAGATCAAAAAGAATTAAATATTTTTCCAAGCTCAAAACATAACTAATCCACAATGATAATATAGTGGGCTGGGTTTTCCTGGCTGTGTATGTGGCTTCAAAATGACTCCGTTGTAGCTTATAAAGATGCGGGTTGAATAAATATTCCAAAGACAAAATGCGCGTCGTTTCTTCTTCACTTATGTTTTCCAACTAATTATACATTTTGCTAAAGTTAACTAGCCTAGCTTACATGTTGCATGTTGCTGATATGAAGTGGATTTACGATGTATGCAGAAAGAGGATAAGAGAGCGGCAACTCCTTGTTCACTGCCTACTTTTAGGCATGAACATACCGCCCCCTTGCAGCATCATGCAAAAAAATAAAGAATCCAAAGGAGACCGGACTGAGTGGAGGCACGGTACCAAAATATTATTGGTGGGCGCAGGAGCCGGATAGCATCCAGCCCCTAACTAAGTTCTGGGCCAACGGCCCTCCTTGGCTTGGGATCAATCCTGGCAGGATGATCTCGGGATAAAGATCAGTCCCCAACTTTATGTTTGTCATGCTTGGCCGGAACCAATACTTATCCGCTAAGGCGATGTTGGCCGTGTTCGGACGTAGCTGTTCCCTTATGGGCTTGATAGAGGTGCAAATCCTGGTCAGCATGACCTGCAGGATGATTTCCTTTAAAAATCCGGAAGAGCGTGATTCGACAACGACCGTGCAAGCCCCCTCATGGCCCGAAGGCCGTTGCCGAGGACGTGTCAATTCGGCTTAGAGGGCAGCACGGGTCGACCACTGTGTCGAATGTTCTGGATCCCGTTTCAACACGAATGCTCACAGTCGGCAGCACTGTCGTCCGTTGGTGTTTCAGGATAGACGAGAGCGATAGTGTGGCTTTCCCTGTGGTGGGAGGTCGAGGTGGGACCTGTCGGGCAGGTGGTGTCGCTCGGGTGGGTGTTAATGAGCGTTTCTGCGTCTCGGGCATATGCAGAAAAGAATGGTGATCCCCCTGGCACACATGGCACCGATCTTCACGCCAGCACGTTGCCCCCGAATGTTGGTGCGCGAGGCATTTGAGGCAGTACTTATTTATGAGAACTGCGCATTATCTCTTTTCAGGTGCCAGATGCAAAAAGCGCGGGCACTTCCTAAGAGCGTGAAGATTAGAAATGATTGGATAGAATGATATTAAGACAGGTTACCGGTCTCTATTGGAAGGAATATCATCTTCGCGATTGGAGGCTTGATGACGCCGCGGGCAGTCAAGACGTCGCCTACTTGGACCTTCAAATCGACGCCAGGATATGTATTCTGGATACGCCCTAGACGCCATTCGTTAGCTGGGAGATTATCTTCTTTGATAATGACCAAATTATTTGGTTGAAGATCTCGCGATGGCAACTGCCATTTATTTATATCTTTTGTGGAGTTCCTTGAGGTATTTCTCTTTCCACTGAAAGCAGAAATGCTGGTGAAGGGACTTCAGACGCTGCCAGCGATTTAAAATAGATGCTGCGTCTGCGCCAATTTCTGGCTCAAGGTTGGATAGGAGTGGACCACCGACAAGGAAGTGACCCGGGCTCAATGCCCGGCGAAATTGGACGTGAGTTCAAGCATGCCTCAACTTTGGAAAGCAGAGTTGATAACTCCTCGATAAGGTATGGTTGAACGTGGCCGTGAATTTGTAAAAGAGAGTTTTAAAACTCTTCACTTCGGCTTGCCATAAGCCACCCATAAGTGGGGCACTAGGAGGGTTGAAGTGCCAGGATAAGTTCCGGTAGCTTTATTTGGAGAGGACAAGGTTTCTTGTAGCCTCAAGAAACTCACGCGACAGGACCTTGGCAGCTCCGACAAATGTTTTTCGCTGGACACCTACGCCTTGCTATGAATCTAGCAAATGCTGCTAAGAACTTTTCGGTCGTGAGGTCCAAAATAGCTTCTAAGTGAATTGCTTTGGTGCTAAAACACACAAAGACGCACACGTACCCCTTGGTTATAAGACATGCTCGGCCTGTATAATTCTTAATATCGAAGGGACCGGCAAAGTCTAAAAATGGGTTAGGATTAAGAAGACTGCTGAAACGCGGGACTGATTTCCCTTCGAGAAATCCCTTATATTCTTCCGGATACTCAGTTTTTTGCGCGAGAATGACCAGTTACTCTTGAGCTTTGGAGAGCTCCTTGTGATGCAAATCTGCTGACAATGGATCTTTGCTTCCCTTGCAGCGCGTTATAAAACGTAGCACATAGGCAAACACGCGTATAGCTTTTTCGAACTTGGAAAATCTTTCGAGAAAGCTGAATGCGGTACTAGCGGTTGCCACATTGACCTTGATCGGACGCTGTTCCAGTTCTGTGTCGAGAGGGAATTCTATGGAGGCTGTTGCGCAACTTGCAACCATTCTGGCCCGTGCACAGTGAACTGCCAACTGCTGACACTCCTCTGCTCGCGAGGTCAGCTGGATTGGACTTCGATCGTACGTGGCACTACTGCATTAAATCTGTGGTCTGAGTAATTCTGGTTACCCTATTCGCCACAACGGTTGACCACGCACATGGAGGCTTATTTAGCCATGCTAAAACTATTGTCGAGTCAGTCCAGTAGTAACACTCGGACTCTTTAAGCGCAAGTGTTGGAAATACTGCTGCTGACAATTCGGTTAACAACACGGCTCCGCACAACTCTAGTCGTGGGATGGACACCGTCTTTGTGGGAGCGACTCTAGTTTTTACGGTAACGAGGTGGACAGAGATTTTGTCCCTAGTTTCCCTGCGAACATAAAGCGCAGCGCCATATGCACGCTGAGACGCATCACAAAACCCATGAATCTATATCCGGAGCGTTGGCCGGGTTTCTACCCATCGTGGAATGCGCACCTTTTCGAGGCTCGCAAATGGTCGAGGAATTCGTGCCACTTCGAAATAAGGTCATCGGGTAGCGGATCATCCCATCCTAGTTCCCTGAGCCTCGGAGCTCATTATTCTTTGTTCGGAAAATGATTCTTTGGTATGGAGTGTGTTTGTGATCCACCAAACTCAAAGAATCGCCATTTTAGGATCTACATAGTCAGATCCGACTGGAGAATGGTTCCCGGATGTAGGACGTCGTTGAGATTTTTGCCGTTTGCAGACGGACTGGAGGCGTTTAGCACAACGCGAAGCTTTGTAGTTGTGCTATCTGGCTTATAGACAGCATGGTGCGGGAGACAAAAGTTGCCTGAGCCGTTTGTAGGGGGGACTGGTCTCATATGACCAAGGTCCGAATACTTCTGAAGGACCTTATCGTACTGCTCTTTGAGGGATCAGTTCTTATTCAAACGGTTCTCATTGCGAAGGAGCTGAGCCAGTGTGATAGATCTTGAATGACCTAAGTTGATGGGTTCATGATTCTTAAAAGAGAGGGTGACAACATATCTACCACTTTCGTTTCTGGTGATTGTCTGCTGAAACAACTTCTCACAAACTGCATCGGACTCCTTTATCAGTTTGACTGGGATATCCTCCACCTCCCAAAATTTCGTGAGAAGTTTTTCTAACCTAACTTCTTGGCTGTGCGAAATTCGAGTGGAGAAAGACGA
Source organism: Scaptomyza flava (assembly GCA_030179655.1). Classification (NCBI taxonomy): domain Eukaryota; kingdom Metazoa; phylum Arthropoda; class Insecta; order Diptera; family Drosophilidae; genus Scaptomyza; species Scaptomyza flava. The sequence continues at coordinate 26,871 of JARNME010000543.1, read as the reverse complement.
AATGACTTTGGTGCCAGTGTTGGAAATAGGACCCGTGATGGTCCAGCCAAAGATCGTTTCCTGGCCTAACAGGGTACCACAAATATTGGTATAGGACCACCTTAAGTAGTATTGAGGGAAGGACATCAGCCCCCAATAGGACATCTATCTGGGAACTCTTATAAGAAGTGGGGTCTGCCAGTTGTATATCAGGAAGACCTTCCAAAGAACTTTGTGGAAATGTGTAGGAGGACAGATTTCCTGCCAACTTTGAAAGTACGTAGGCCGAAGTTTCAAGCTGAATTCTTGGCTTAATTTGAGAGCCAATATGAAAATGGCATAAACGTTGAGCTGAAACGGCTCCTTTGAGCCCCGAAACTTGAGCGTCAACAGACCGATACTGGGGTCGTATCAATTTGAGCAGCCGTTCAGATATGAAGGCTGCTTCTGAACCAGAGTCTACCAATGCACGAGCTGTATATTTTGTTCCCAAATATATTATAGCCGTGCCGAGGAGAACGCCATGTGTGCTTGCCGAGAAGTAATTTTGGACCGTCGTTTGTGGGTGAAAAGTGGACTGTAAATTGACTGGAGTGTCCAAAACTGTTCCAGAACCACCTGTTTGGCAATTCGTTGGACGATTAAGGAGAGTGTTATGACGCCCCTTGCAAGTATGGCAATTATGCGCACTAGATGGTTTTCTTTGGCGCAAAGCTTGCAAATGTGAATATTGGCAGTGACTTTGGCTTCAAAAGAGGTCACTCTTTTGGAAGGGGGTTCTTTTCTGGTAGCCTTAACCGCCAGCTGAGGAGCTACCTGGGGCCTTACATCTTCAATTGTCTCTAAAGTTCAGTACCGCTCTAACAATAAATTATTCAGCTCACCCCAAGTCGGAATATCTGCAGTGCTATGGAGAGACTGTTCCCACACCGATAGTGTGAGTTTCGGAAGCTTTGACGAGCACATGAAGAGGAGACAATCGCAATTCACAGTGGAGATATCGGATAGTTCTAAAGCCGATAGGCACCCTTGCAGACTTGTGAGAAATTGGTTGTACGTTGAACAGAATTCGAGCTAGCTGTTGACTAACAGTCTTTTGTTCTCGAACCTGTTCACGAGTGCTTGCTTAGCTGATGCAAGGCCATCATTCGTGAGTAGAGATTTTGACACGATAGCTTTAGCATCGCCACTAGTTTTTGCATTTAAGTGGAACAGCTTTTCGACTAGACTTGGGTTGTTGATGTACACCGCTGTGAAAATGTCCCGGAACGTGGGCCATTTCAAATAGTCTCCGGAAATGACTTCGGTGTCAACAGGCGGTAAGCGGCAGCCTCTTGGCTGATAGGCACCATTTGAACTTGGGACTGGAACTGTAGCGTCCTTAATCTGTTAAATGAGCATGGATGCACAACGTTCGTACGCCGCATAGCAGTGGTCATATTTTGCCTGGAGTATCGCGGTATCGGAAGCACTGCTGTGTCCAGCAGATTCAACGAGCGCTCCTGAACAGCGCTCGAACTCTTGTTCAACCTTGTTCCACAAGGTCCGAATGTGCCCTTGACGGACCTTGACAGTGTTCAGTGACACATCAGAATTGGAAGCGAATTTAGACTCAAATTGACTCAGTCTGTCGGTCACCGAAATAAAAGTTGTCAGCGTAAACATGTATTATTTTTTTTTTTGCTGTAAATTGCTGGGCTTATTTATTGAATCATTTTTCTAGTGAATTAGAAAACTAACAATAAGTATACAAATCTTATTAATAAATCTTAGCTAACAGTTCATTTTATTTTTTGAGTGTATTATGAGTGCGCGTCTCTAAAAATCATCGCTGGGTTGGTAAGTCGTTACGACGAAGACGAGATCGGCTGCGCAGCCTTGTGAGACCTCTCGCGAGATGATTTGTGTGAGATGAGAGCTTACTAAAATATTTTACTTCTTGTTCCGCTATTTCCTCCTTGAGTGTTAAGATGTTTAAGACTTTATGAATTTTTTCGTTTGGAACATACCACGGTGCCCCGGTAATGGTTCTCAAGATTTTTGACTGGGCTCTCTGGACAATGTCAATGCTGCTGTTGCAGGCGTTCCCCCATAACTGGGAACCATAGGTCCAGATTGGTTTTAGAACAGAGTTTAAAAGCAGGAACTTGTAGCCCAAACTAATGGAAGGACGAGCATTGATGAGCCAATGGAGGCTATTGGCTTTCAGTTTGGGATGTGTTCTTTTAGCTTCAATATGTCGCCACCATGTTAGTCTTCTGTCTAAGTGTACGCCCAGATACGTTACATCGTTTGATTTTGGAAGTGTGGTGTTGTTTAACGTGAGCGGTGGACAATCTTGCCTGTTAAGGGTGAAAGTTACTTGCTTACATTTTTGTTCGTTTACCTTAATTCGCCAATCTGATAACCATTTTTCCACATTGACCAGATGAAGGGCAAGTTGCGCTGTTGCTTGTATTGGGCATCTTGAGCGGCTGAGAATAGCTTCATCATCAGCAAAGGTAGATGTTGTCAATCGGCTGCTTATTGGGATGTCGCTGTGAAAAGCACGTACAGTGTTGGTCCAAGTACGCTGCCCTGTGGAACACCAGCTTCGATACTGTGTTCATCAGACATTGCAGTGTTACATCTTACTGCGAACTTCCTGTCGTAGAGGTACGACTTAAGCAGCTTATGTGTGTTGTTTGGGAGCATTGTTTTGATCTTATGCATTAGACCTTCCAACCAAACTTTGTCGAATGCCTGAGAAACATCCAGAATAATTGCAGTGCAGTATTTTCTATTTTCGAACGCACTTCGTATCTCTGATGTTATTCTGTTAACCTGCTCAATTGTTCCGTGATTTTCACGAAAGCCAAATTGGTGTGACGGGATTATGTTATGAAGATTCAGGAATGGATTTATCCGGGACAGCAAACATTTTTCAAAAAGTTTTGATAGACACGGTAATTATCTTATAGGTCTATACGACGTGGGAGCTGTGTGATCTTTTCCAGGCTTTGGTATCATAATGATGATTGACTTTTTCCATCTGTCTGGATAGTGGCCAAGTTTGGTGATAGTATTGAAGGCTGGGCAATTATGCAGATCGCACAGTAAGGAAGCTCAATAATCATCTTTGGGGTTATTTGGTCACCTCCTGGAGATTTTTTTTTGGGTTCAGTTGCTCTTTAATGATTCTAACGATTTCATTCGGGTGAAACTTGATTGGATCATGTTGAAGCTGAGAGCCGTTTGAAGCAGTCGGTAGTGCAAACGTATTTGTTGCAGGGTTAGGTTGGAACACTTTTTGGAGATGAGTAGCAAATGTGTTAGTTTTTTCTTTATCGCTGCGAGCCCAGCCGCCTGCGAAGTTTCTTATAGGCATTACTGCTTCTGTTGGTGAGCTTAGAGTTGGGTGAGCTCTTCACAATGAGTTTTTCGTACTGGTGGTTGATAATTGCTCGATGTAACGGCGTTGAGCGCGCTCGTCCTCGATTTTTAACGCTTTGGTGAGTTAACATGTGGCGTCCTTTAGTTTTTGCTTTGCTGATGGCGATCTGTTCGATTGCCAGTCACGTCATAAGCGCCGCTTTTCAAGAACGAGCTGTTCAATTTGTAGATTTGTTGTCCTTTGGTTTTGTATTGTTTTTGGTGTTTGATATGTAGCGGTGCGAGCTGCGGCGACGAAGACCGTCTCCAGAGTGTTAACAAAACTATCAATGTCAGCTACATCAACGAGACGTGGCTTAAGCTCAATGTGTGAGCTTATATATTTTTTGTATCTGAGCCAGTTAGTTTTATGTGAAGTGAACTTACCGGGTCGATTTATGAATTCAGGGTGTCGTTGCAGATTTATTAGGACTGGCGAGTGATCGGATGATAGATCCGAAAGGCACTCTGCACTTATCAGTCTACGCGAAAGGTTTTTGGTAACTGCAAAGTCAATCAAATCGGGTAGTTTTTTTGGATCTGTCGACCAGTATGTTGGTCTGCCAGAAGAAACGTGGTAGAGCTTGTTTTTAGCTTTTATGCAATACAATGCAATTGTAGAGCTGCTTTCCTTTTGGATTCACTAGACGAGATCCCCTGTGTCTGTGCTTGGCATTGTAGTCTCCTGCTGCTATAAAGCATTCTCCTAGTGAGCTAAAAAATTCCATAAATTGGTCTTCAGATATGGTATAACGCGGGGGCAGTATACAGCGGCAAGAGTAAGTTGGTTCCCACTGTCCAAATGTATTTTTTGAGATGTGGCCTGTAGAAAGTTTTCAGCAAACTCTTTATAGTAGTGGTGCTTGAGGCGGCTTCTGATCAAAATACCAGTTCCACCGTGTGCCTTACCATCGGGATGATTTGTACCGTAGAATAAGTATCCACTTATGTTAAAGTTATATTTGTTTGTAAGGTGAGTTTCGAAAAGTAGCTTTACGTCGATGTGCTTATCGAGTAGGAATTGAGTTAATTCAAGCTTATGCTGTGAGACGCCATTAGCGTTCCACGTAGATATTCGTATCGCAGCCATTGATTATTTTGACTGTTGTGATACAAGCATTTGTATCAAGAGATTTTGATTACGCATTAGTTCTTGCACAGTTGTTTTCATGAATGACTTAAACTCGTTAATGCTCTGCTGCAGGGTACATATGAGTGCTTCGAAGTTGCTTTGTTGCTGTTCCTGTGCAGCGTTTGTGCTCACTTGTGTTGGTTGTAAGTACGGTGTGTTAGAGGCAGGAAGAGCCAGTCCAGATCTTAGGGCGCTTGCATAAGTTGCGTTATTGGTTGAGAACTCGGGGCCAAGTGAGGATCTGGCTGCAGATGAAAAGAAGTCGTCTGGGTTGTGTTTCGATGGAGTGAAGGTAGTCGGTGCGTGTTGCGAGCGTACAGTGGTAACGCGCTGATGGATACGGTTTTTAAGTTCCTTGTAGACTTGGCAGCCTCTGTAGTTGGCTGTGTGCTTGCCTTCGCAGTTGTTGCAGACTTTTTTGCTAGAGTCTTCTTTACTTGCTAGGCAACTTGCGGAGTTATGCAGTTCCCCACAGTATACGCATACCGAGCGCAGTGTACAGTAGGCTTTTGTATGGCCGTACTCTTGGCAGTTCATACATTGTACCGGACCGTTTCGTTTCTTTTGATATAAATGTAGCGATCCATACCAGTCTGCGTAGCCGGCTTAACATTTTTGCTGTTTGCAGTTTGATTTGCTGACGGGAAGTAGGTATCGGTGCAGTTGTGGTTGTACTCGCTGTTGCGGTACCTAGAGAGGGCGCAGCACTTGCAGTCGTTGCTAAGAGAAACGGGGAGCACGAAAACTTTCGGTCGCGTGCTGTGTGCAATACTTCATTTGTCGGGTTGTGTGTTACCGACCGCGCGTGGTCGGATTGCGTTGACTCGATAGATAACAGAGACGGAGACGGTGAGCAAGAACGTTCTCTGGAACGCGCTGTGTAAGAGAGTTCGATTTGCGGGTTGGGGTTAATTGACCACTCGGGCTGCTCTGAAACTACGGAGAAGTACACGTTGCTCTGCCGACGACGCTCGTCTTGCTCGCGTTGTCGGTGGCCACAATTCTCGCTTTGACTCATTGTCTTAAGCGAGGTGAAAAATTTGTTACTGCCTTTGTTTTATATGTTATTTTTTGTTCAAAGTCTATTGTTTTGTTTCAATTGCAGATTTTGTGCAGATACATGGCACTTAGCGTCTTTTCGCATAAAATATATATTTCATTAACTTCTTTATCACTGCACTTTTGCGTTTGGGAATTAATTAACCGGACCACGATGAGAAAACACGTCCGCATTCGACGACAGTTGAATCTTGCAAGTGGAATCAGCGTAAACCTGCTGTGCATTTTAAGTTTCTGTCTGACGGATCTGGTGATGGGCGGGACGACTGGGTCTGGACACTTTTCAGATGTGGATGCTCGAGGATCAATTTGTTCCTTGCTCAATGGGACACTAGACCCAACGAAATTGCTTGGCTCAGAACTTGTTCTTTTATGGAGCCCGACCGGACCAGCAAGGATGTTAATTTTGTCCTTGGTCTCGTCAATGGGCATGCTAGGATCTTAAGCAGTCAGAAAATATATAAAAATATATATATACACATATGCCAATAAAAACAGAAAAGTTCGGATCAGTGCACACAAAAAAAAAAACAAGTGGAAACGTTGCAGTCGGACGCAACCGAGTGGGTAGGCGTGGCTCCAAAACTTTTATGCAAATCTTTGGGGGTCGTCTCCAGCTATCTTAATACCAAATTTGGAGGCTCTAGGTCCACAACTCTGGAAGATACACGCTATCCCGTTTTTGACGAAGCATTGTGGTGGATGGGGGCGGCTAGGGCAGTATCGGTAGGCGTGGCATCCAAACTTTTGATGCAGTTTTTGGGGGGTCGTCATCTTCTAACTTGGCACTACATTTGGTGGCTATAGCTCAAAAACTGTGGGAGATATAGGCTTTGTTGACTTTAAAATGCGGGGGGGCTGGGGGCGGAATGGGTAGGCGTGGCTCCAAAAGTCTTGATGCAGTTTTTTGTTGGTTGATAGTAGCTATCTTCTTACCAAATTTGGTAGGTCTAGCTGTAAGGATGTGCGAAATATGTGGATTTATCGGTTTTGAGTTATCGAATTTATCGATTTGCCAGCCCCCCAGTTATCGTAGAACCCCAATCTTGACACTTTAATTTACTATCCCATAGATAAAGAGAATTGCAAAGTTTCAAGTCTCTAGCTTGAAGGGTGTGGAAAAAAGTTGCGTTCATACAGACGGACAGACGGACAGACACCCTGACGGACATTGCACAAATTCAATATACTCTTTACCTTCGGTATATAGTATAAACATAGTGGCGCATTGTTAGTTTTGGCTATACCAAGACTATGATAGCCTGCATACAGCCAAATCAATGCTCTCCTCTCTTATTTATGTTTCTGTGCAGTTGTTGGTAATTTTTCGCTCCTATTTTTACTCTTGAGCCTCATTTACTTGTTCGTGTGCGACAACAACAACAATTTGACATGTAGGTACTTGAAAGTGCACGACAGAGACAACAATTGATAGTACGATATGGTCAATTTGTATGGTGGCTATGTCGTAGAATTCTCCGAGCGGGATGAAATTTCATAGTGAACAAACCCGACATGATCTAAGCAATCTGTAGTATTGGCCGGAAATCGTGTTGAAACAGACAGACGGACGGACACGCTGAAATCAATTTCTGAGCTCGTCCTGATCATTTTGATGTATAGTTTATGGGGTCTCCCATCATTCCTTTATGGCGTTACAGATTCATGACAAACTCAATATATCCTGTTTCACATGTGTGAAGGGTATAAAAAAACGTATTTTTTATAAATTCGAATTAGGAATTTCTTTTTAAATAAACAACACGATTTATTTAATAACCTCGAATCGATAACAATAAATCACGAGCATATAAAAATAAGAACGTCGGATGCGGAACGAAGTTGCGATGCTAAACGAAGAAACCGTTTAGTACTTGTCGATATCGATCTCGCCGATAGTTTGTATTAGCATACGAATGTTATTACAAAGAACTTGCAATGCTTTGTAAGGAATTATGAATAGATGAAGCATGTGGTATTTAATTGTTTTAAGTAGTTGTAATTGTGTTTGTGATCGAACGCCTTATTAAAAATGTATTTATTTATTTGTCTCATTTGCCAATGGAGGCTATTGGCTTTCAGTTTGGGATGTGTTCTTTCAGCTTCAATGTGTCGCCACCATGTTAGTCTTCTGTCTAAGTGTACGCCCAGATACGTTACATCGTTTGCTTTTGGAAGTGTGGTGTTGTTTAACGTGAGCGGTGGACAATCTTGCCTGTTAAGGGTGAAAGTTACTTGCTTACATTTTTGTTCGTTTACCTTCATTCGCCAATCTGATAACCATTTTTCCACATTGACCAGATGAAGGGCTAGTTACGCTGTTGCTTGTATTGGGCATCTGAAGCGGCTGAGAATAGCTTCATCATCAGCAAAGGTAGATGTTGTCAATCGGCTGCTTATTGGGATGTCTGCTGTGTAAAGCACGTACAGTGTTGGTCCAAGTACGCTGCCCTGTGGAACACCAGCATCGATACTGTGTTCGTCAGACATTGCAGTGTTACATCTTACTGCGAACTTCCTGTCGTAGAGGTACGACTTAAGCAGCTTATGTGTGTTGTTTGGGAGCATTGTTTTGATCTTATGCATTAGACCTTCCAACCAAACTTTGTCGAATGCCTGAGAAACATCCAGAGTAATTGCAGTGCAGTATTTTCTATTTTCGAACGCACTTCGTATCTCTGATGTTATTCTGTTAACCTGCTCAATTGTTCCGTGATTTTCACGAAAGCCAAATTGGTGTGACGGGATTATGTTATGAAGATTCAGGAATGGATTTATCCGGGACAGCAAACATTTTTCAAAAAGTTTTGATAGACACGGTAATTATCTTATAGGTCTATACGACGTGGGAGCTGTGTGATCTTTTCCAGGCTTTGGTATCATAATGATGATTGACTTTTTCCATCTGTCTGGATAGTGGCCGAGTTTGGTGATAGTATTGAAGAGCTGGGCAATTATGCAGATCGCACAGTAAGGAAGCTCAATAATCATCTTTGGGGTTATTTGGTCACCTCCTGGAGATTTTTTTTTGGGTTCAGTTGCTCTTTAATGATTCTAACGATTTCATTCGGGCGAAACTTGATTGGATCATGTTGAAGCTGAGAGCCGTTTGAAGCAGTCGATAGTGCAAACGTATTTGTTGCAGGGTTAGGTTGGAACACTTTTTGGAGATGAGTAGCAAATGTGTTAGTTTTTTCTGTATCGCTGCGAGCCCAGCCGCCTGCGAAGTTTCTTATAGGCATTACTGCTTCTGTTGGTGAGCTTAGAGTTGGGTGAGCTCTTCACAATGAGTTTTTCGTACTGGTGGTTGATAATTGCTCGATGTAACGGCGTTGAGCGCGCTCGTCCTCGATTTTTAACGCTTTGGTGAGTTAACATGTGGCGTCCTTTAGTTTTTGCTTTGCTGATGGCGATCTGTTCGATTGCCAGTCACGTCTTAAGCGCCTCTTTTCAAGAACGAGCTGTTCAATTTGTAGATTTGTTGTCCTTTGGTTTTGTATTGTTTTTGGTGTTTGATGCGTAGCGGTGCGAGCTGCGGCGACGAAGACCGTCTCCAGAGTGTTAACAAAACTATCAATGTCAGCTACATCAACGAGACGTGGCTTAAGCTGAATGTGTGAGCTTATATATTTTTTGTATCTTAGCCAGTTAGTTATATGTGAAGTGAACTTACCGGGTCGATTTATGAATTCAGGGTGTCTTTGCAGATTTATTAGGACTGGCGAGTGATCGGATGATAGATCCGAAAGGCACTCTGCACTTATCAGTCTACGCGAAAGGTTTTTGGTAACTGCAAAGTCAATCAAATCGGGTAGTTTTTTTGGATCTGTCGAACAGTATGTTGGTCAGCCAGGAGAAACGTGGTCGAGCTTGTTGTTAGCTTTTATAATTGCATTGTAGAGCTGCTTTCCTTTTGGATTCACTAGACGAGATCCCCTGTGTCTGTGCTTGGCATTGTAGTCTCCTGCTGCTATAAAGCATTCTCCTAGTGAGTTAAAAAATTCCGTAAATTGGTCTTCAGATATGGTAAAACGCGGAGGGCAGTATACAGCGGCAAGAGTAAGATGGTTCCCACTGTCCAAATGTATTTTTAGAGTGTAACGACGTAAATCTGGGGCTGGGGTCGGCGTCTCAGTCGCGCCAGGGTCGCTTACAGAATATTTATAAGTTGCTGGGACACTGGAGGAGCTGTACCGGGGCATACCCAGGGGTAGTGTCAATAGAGGAGGGCGTAGGTGAAGAGAGAAGGGAGTCGTGAGCATGCCTTACGCGCTGGCGACGATTTGGGAGTCACTCGAAGGAGTATGCTGGTTAGTCCAGAGTATTACTCGGAGAACTAACCAACCGTTCCCCGAATGGCTCTTCGTTGCCGACCAGAGCGTCGAGTATGGTTCTGTGGGCACGGGAGGGTGAGAGTTAAACAGCTAGCTGGTCAGGCTGAGGGTAAGACCCGGAAGCCTGTGCACCAACTGCCTAATCCCATCCACCCGCGCCTATCACCGGCCGCGTCCTTGAGAATCTCTCGGACGCGTATGAGAGATGCGAGTGAGAGGATTCGTCGCGCACAGAGTAAGACTCGGAATGCGTACTCGTCCCCCCACTCGATCTCCCACAACGGCAACGCCTGGGTATTACCCACATGTCGCTACACGTGGAACATACTCAAGAGGCAGGCGTCGCAGAATCTAGAGTAAGACTCGGAAGATTCGCTAACATACCCCTCAAGTCTGCCCCACGTGGGCCATTTGGTGAGGCGCACCTAACCACCATTTCTCCACCCGTCGCTACCCATGGGACCCACCCAAGAAGCCGGCGTCGCAGAATCTAGAGTAAAACTCGGAGGATTCGCTTGCGTACTCCTCAGGTCTGCCCCACGGGAGCCACAGGATGAGGTGCTCAATAGCTAAAAAGGGGTAGAGGGGAATAAATAGAATACACAAACACTTATACGTTTAAATATTTATTTATTTTTTTATTTAACAATTATCACTAAACATGGCCCTAGACCGCACCAAATCTACATGTAGTTGCCTGAGCAACCGTTTTTTTTGGCCCATCGCAGATGGCTGACACTTACCCCAATCTGTGTGTAAATGTACGAACGGTGTGTGTGCTTGTGTGTGTGGATGTGTAAGCCTGTGTGTCGATGCCGGGTGTGTGTGTGTATTAGCCTGGGGGTGTGTGTAAGCCTGGGTGTGCCTGTGGGTGTGTGTGGATGCCTGTGCGGGTGTGATTGAGTGTGTGTGCCGGTGTGTGTGTATATGTGCCTGTGCGTGTGTGCGGGTGTCGATGCCTGGGTGTACGTAAGCCTGGGTGTGCGTGTGTGTGTGCGTAAGCCTGGGTATGCGTGTGTGCCTGTGTGGGTGTGCGTAAGCCTGGGTGTGCCTGTGGGTGTGTGTGGATGCCTGTGCGGGTGTGCTTGAGTGTTTTTTTTTTTTTTTTTTTTTTTATTTCATTTATTGCTTATCTAAGTAATATATATGTACACATTGATTAGGGTAAGGTATACGTAAGCGGAACTTTGCAGTAGCGGTACGGCCGTGAGGTATTGCGTCGCTACTGCCGAGTTCCACCTATTCTACTTGTCCTCTACGCTCTCGCTCAGCCTTCCGCAGATCCGTCATGACTGCCGCCGCAAACGCGCTGAACGCCAGCCAGTTGGCGTCGCTGTCCAGCATCAGTGACACGAGGCTGCCCACCTCGATGCTACAGCCTAAAACCCTCTCCAGATCGCTGCGAAGCCCGGAGAAGCGTCCGCATTGAAGTTGGACGTGTTCGGCATTCTCGACAAAACTGTCGCCACAGGATGTGCAGAACGGGGCGTCCTCATGCCAAATCGGTGCAGGTATTCCCTGAAGCAGCCATGACCACTTAATAGTTGGGTAGTGTAAAAGTTTAGCTGCCCATGCCGCCTGTTTATCCACGCTGAGATGCTCGGAATGAGGCGATGTGTCCAGCGCCCTTGCAAGACGCATCCCATTGCCTCTGCCAGTTCTCCTGGGTGCGCGTTTTGGCTGTAGTGCGCACTGCCTTCTTTTGGGGAGCGGAAAGAGCCTCGCCATGCGTTCCCTCGAAAATCTCCGCGGCTTCTCTAGCCAGCTCGGCTATGGGTGCTACTCCAGCCAGAACCAGGCAGGCGTCGTCCGAGATGGTTCTGAAGCCGCTGCAGGCTCTGATAGCTCCAAGGCGGTGTGTGCTCTCAGTCCGCGGGTGTAACTAACAAGCGGCATCCTGGTTGCCATATCGGCGCCGCGTATAGCATTGTCGCTCGTGTGACGCTGGATAAGAGGAGCCTCTTGAACTGCTTTGGGCCTCGCGAATTAGGCTGATTCGCGAGATTGCACGATTTGTTAGGGCGGCCTTTTTACTAGCGTACTCCAAGTGCTCTTTAAAACATAGCGGAATCCAGCATCACGCCCAGGTATTTAATTGCCCTCTTAGAGGTGACCACAGGTTGGCCCACCATTATGGTAGCTGTCTCCACAGCTTTCCGGCTGCTAATGAGCACTGCCTCCGTTTTTGGGGTGCTATCTGCAGCCCTACTGCAGATAGCCACTGCAAGACTTCCGCGATGGCTAGTTGCACTTCCCCTCCACTGTCCTTAAGTTCCTTGGCGACGACCACTATTGCACGTCGTCAGCAAAGCCCACTAGTGAACATCATCGGCATCAGTAACGAAAAACGCCGTCATACATAGGCGTTCCATAATAGAGGTCCCAGAACCGACCCTTGTGCACGCCTCCAGAAACTTCATGCTCCTCTATCGCCTCGCTGGTGTCATACTTCAGGATTCTATCCTTGAAATAGCTTCTTGTGATCTAAGTAGGTACTCCGGGACGTTGAGCGCCTCGAGGGCATCCAGGATGCCAGCCCCATTTAGCCGTGTTGAAGGCATTTTTGACATCCAACGTTGTCACTAGGCAGTACTTCTTAGCGCCGCCTTTCCATCTGCATCCGGCTATCGCTCCCGAGGCTAGGCCGACTCGCATCCAGCGTAGATCTCGACTTTGCGGGAAGCCATACTGCTGCGGTGAAACTCCACCAGCAGCTGCAATAGCGCCGTCAACGCCGGGTGCAAATCAGGTGCTCCAGTAGCTTACCGCCGTATCGATCAGGCAGATAGGGCGATATGCAGCTGGATCATCGAGCTGCTTGCCAGGCTTCGGTAGTAGGACCAGGTGTGCTTGAGGTGTGTGCCGGTGTGTGGTGTGTGATCCTGTGCGGGTGTGCTTGAGTGTGTGTGCCGGTGTGTGTGTGTATGTGCCTAAGCCTGGGTATGCGGTGTGTGCCTGTGTGTGTGTGCGTAAGCCTGGGTGTGCCTGTGGGTGTATGTGGGTGTATGTGGATAGCCTGTGCGGGTGTGCTTGTGTGTTGTGTGCAGGTGTGTGTGTGCATGTGCCTGTGTGTGGGTGCGGGTGTCGATGCTGGGTGTACGTTTGTGGTAGGTATATTCCTGATGTGTGCGTCGACTTGGCGCTGCCCACTGTCACTGGTCAAACCCCTTGTTGTTGTGTGTTGGTCCCGGGCCTGCTGTGGCGCGCTGCTATTGCCGGCTGTATTGTGTTGTTGCAGTGGCTGCTGTGGTGCGCTGCTATTGCAGACTGTGGTTGTTGTTTGTTGCAGTGGCTGCTGTGGCGCGCTGCTGTTGCCGGCTGTGGTTGTTGTTGTTGCAGTGGCTGCTGTGGTGCGCTGCTATTGCAGACTGTGGTTGTTGTTGTTGCAGTGGCTGCTGTGGCGCTGCTGCTGTTGCCGGCTGTGGTTGTTGTTGTTGCAGTGGCTGCCTGTGGTGCGCTGCTATTGCAGACTGTGGGTTGTTGTTGCGGTCGGCTGCTGTGGTTGCTACTGCTGTTGTTTGTTGTTGTTGCTGTCACTATCCGTCGCGGGAACTTTTGACTGTCACGTTTAACATCAAAATCAAGACTCGCGATCGCAATATGCAAATCATCATTTGCTCGCCGTCTTCTTCTTCTCTTTCTGGGTCCCCACACGTCGTTTCTCTGCTGGTTCCGATAGTGAACCAGCGCTCACTTTTCGCGTCGCGATTGCGCAAATGTGCGCGGAACATGCATGGTACGCACAACACGAGGTAACATATATGGAGTCACGGTACGGAAGACATAAATGTGCCGGTAGTTTTCTGCTACCTCACACCCTCTCCTTACTTCGGGTGGCGATGACGGACAGTAACTTCCCGGCTTTGGTCACCTGGACCTGGAAAGCATGGCCTTCCACCTCCATCAGGTACTTGGTCCCGTTAATGGTGTTGGCGCCGCACCGCCACCTCGACGCTGTCCAGGACGTCTTGGGGAAGCAATCCCCCCGTTCCCTCTACCGTCAGCTCTCCGGGGCCATCACCCAGTCAATGGTGAAAAGCGGCAGGTCGTTGAGCCCAGCGTCTCGAGGGTGAGTGTATTTAGCACCTCCTCAACGGCGTCGTCTGACAGCCATCCCGGGTCCCCATACTTAGGTCTCTCCAGGGGGTCCATGGCGGGTAGGGGTCGCTTCCACTAGAGTCGGGGGTGTCCTCAGGTGGTTCGTAGATGTCGTGTTCCTACTATCATCGGATGGTATCCGTCAGGATACAGGGATTGACGGCCTGTGCCCCTCCGGATCGAACAGGATGCGGCCTTCTGCTTCGGACATCTTCTCGCTATAATAAGATGGGTGGCGTTTAGTATATTTGCATCGCCTACCATACAGTGCGGCTTGTTGGGGGGTCTGGAAGGACTTGACACAGTGATGGGGAAGGTGGACTTGGTTCTAGGGCAAGAGTGGTGTCTGGGTGGTCCTCGTCGGGGTCAGTGCGAACGGCTTCAGATCTGCTAGGCTAGCCATCCGACGCCGATTTGTCTCCATATGTTGGAGGCGTACCACATTCGGGGAGACGAATTTCTTCACGACGTAGGGTCCGTCGAACTTTGGCGCCAACTTTGCTGCAATCCATTCGGCGGCGTTAGACAAAGACGTGATGTTTGGGCCATACCTGAGTGCCCACGGTTGGTCGCCAGTCTCGGTGCGTAGGTTGTATTGTCTTGCCTGGTCTTGGGACGCCCTTTGTACCGTCTGTTGCACTGCCTCGAAAACCTTTCGTAGCTCGGTGGCGCGTGTCTCGGGAGTTGTCTCTATTCTTCCACTTCCCGGGGTAACCTGGTCGTATAGTGCGTTCGGCAGACGGGGTTCGCGTCCTTGGACTAGGAACGCTGGGCTGAATCCGGTCCGTGTCCGAAGCGCTGGTATTTATGGCCAACATTATCTCCGGGAGTAATTCATCCCACGAGCTCTGGTGTCCCTCGATGTACTGGGCCAGCATGGTCTTTATCGTCCGATTTGCTCTCTCCGTCGGGTTCTGTTGGGGGCTGTAGGGGGCGGAGTGTGTTGTAGCTCCATCCCGAGTTTCTCGCAGAATCGGGGAAAAGATCTGCTCGTAAACTGGGTCCCTTGTCACAAACGAAACACCGCGGTGTCCCGAAAGCGACAAAGGATCCGTTCTCGGAAGGCTCGTTCCAAGTGGGCAGTCGTAGCTTTGCGCAGCGGGACTAACTCCCCCCATTTAGAGAATAAGTCGAAGAACACCAGGAGCATGGTGTGTCCGTGTTTCGAGCGTGGCAGGGGACCAATGTAATCCGAGCGGACAGTCCCGAAGGGTTCCGCTACTTGTCTGGTCAACATCTTCCCCGCAGGCTTCATCTGGCTCACCTTGTACGCCTGGTTTTGGTACATCGTCGTACGTATCGGGTTACGTCTCGAAACAAGCCGGGCCAGTACTACCGTTTGCGTTACTCGACTCGTATTAGCCTGGGGGTGTGTGTAAGCCTGGGTGGCTGTGGGTGGTGGATGCTGTGCGGGTTGCTTGAGGTGTTGCCGGTGTTTTGTGTAGGCCTTGCTGTGTGGGGTGTCGATGCTGGGTGTACGTAGCTGGGTGTGCGTGTGTGGTGCGTAAGCTGGGTATGCGTCTGGTGTGTGCCTGTGTATGTTGTGCCTGTGCGGGTGGTGAGTGTTGGGCATGGTGGTGTGTGTAGCTGTGTGTGTCGAGTGTCCGATGCTGGGTGTTCGGTTGTGTAGGTATATTCCTGAGTGTTCGTCGACTTGGCGCTGCCACTGGCACTGGTCAACCCTTGTTGTTGTTGTTGTCCGAGCTGCTGTGGCGCGCTGCTATTGCCGGCTGTAGTTGTTGTTGTTTGCAGGGGCTGCTGTGGTGCGCTGCTATTGCAGGACTGTGGTTGTTGTTGTTGCAGTGGCTGCTGTGGCGCGCTGTTTGTTGCCGGCTGTGGTTGTTGTTGTTGCAGTGGCTGCTGTGGTGCGCTGCTATTGCAGACTGTGGTTGTTGTTGTGTGCAGTGGCTGCTGTGGCGCGCTGCTGTTGCCGGCTGTGGTGTTGGTGTTGCAGTGCTGCTGTGGTGCGCTGCTATTGCAGACTGTGGTTGTTGTTGCGGTGGCTGCTGTGGTTGCTACTGCTGTTGTTGTTGTTGTTGCTGTCACTATACCGTCGCGGGAACTTTGGAACTTTTTCTCGGTGCCGTAGGTGGTATTGTCTTGCCTGGTCTTGGGACGCCCTTTGTACATTCTGTTGCACTGCCTCGAAAACCTTTCGTAGCTCGGTGGCGCGTGTCTCGGGAGTTGGTCTCTATTCTTCCACTTCCGGGGTAACCTGGGTCGTATAGTGCGTTCGGCAGACGGGGTTTTTGCGGTCCTTGGACTAAGAATGCTGGGCTGAATCCGGTCGTGTCGAAGCGCTGGTATTTATGGCCAACATTATCTCCGGGAGCATTCATCCCACGAGCTCTGGTGTCCCTCGATGTACTGGGCCAGCATGGTCCTTATCGTCCGATTGCTCTCTCCGTCGGGTTCTGTTGGGGGCTGTAGGGGGCGGTGTGTTGGAGCTCCATCCCGAGTTTCTCGCAGAATCGGTGAAAAGATCTGCTCCGTAAACTGGGTCCCGTTGTCACAAACGAAACACCGCGGTGTCCCGAAGGCGACAAAGGATCCGTTCTCGGAAGGCTCGTTCCAAGTGGGCAGTCGTAGCTTTGGCGCCGCGGGACTAACTCCACCCATTTAGAGAATAAGTCGAAGAAACCAGGAGCATGGTGTTTTCGTGTTTCGACTGTGGCAGGGGACCATGAAAATCCGAGCAGACAGTCCCGAAGGGTTCCGCTACTTGTCTGGTCAACATCTTCCCCGCAGGCTTCATCTGGCTCACCTTTGTACGCCTGGTATTTGGTACATCGTCGTACGTATCGGGTAACGTGTCGAAACAAGCCGGGCCAGCAATACCGTTTGCGTTACTCGACTTGCTGTCTTCCGTATTCCCAGTGACCAGCGGTGGGGTTGTCGTGACAATCCTTCAGGACGCGGGAGCGCTGGTCCGATGCTACGCATAGCTTCCAGGGGACGTAGTCCGCTTCCTGGGGCGATGACCTAGGTGTCGGTACACGTGGACCGTTCTCCAGCGTATAGTCCGGGTGATTTCTTGGGGCACTCCTCGATGCGCTTTGTCAATTTGAGGAGCCATGGGCACGTGATGGTTTCGGTTAGTACCGTCTGTAGTACTTCTTCCAGGGGTTGCCTCGACAGCGCATCAGCCACGACATTTAACTTCCCCCGACGGTAGTGCATGTCGAATTGGTATTGCTGCAATTCCAGTGGCCCACCTCGCAATTCGGCAGTCGGGTTGTCAATGCTATTAAGCCACTTAAGGGCTAGTGGTCTGTGACCACATCGAAACGGTAGCCCTCGAGGAAACATTTCAGCTTGCGATGGCCCAAACAATCGCTAAACATTCCTTCTCCGTCGCTGAGTAGTTTCTTCGGGCTTCGACAACCGTCGGCTGACGTACGCTATCACCGCTCTCTGCCCCGTCCATTTCTTGTGTCAACACTGCTCCCAACCCAAAGTCACTGGCGTCCGTTTGTAGCACAAACTTGGCCGAGAATCTGGGCAAGAAAGGATCGGAGCTTTGGTAAGGCGTAGTTTTCAGTTCGTGGAACGCGGCCTGTTGTGGTTCACCCCACCCCATCGTTTGCTCTTCCGGAGCAGTATCGACATCGGTTGCACTACCTTCGCGAAGTTTGACACGAACCTCCCGGTACCCACGAGCTATCCCCAGGCACCGGCGCAATTCCCGGACGTGGTTGGGGAGTTAGTTTTCGGACGGCTGCGATCTTCTCGGGGTCGGGTGTGTATCCCTTGTTCGCTGACGACGTGGCCTAGATAAGCAATGCTTTTTGCGGAAAGAACTTGCACTTGGCTTTGTTCATGCGCAGATTTGCTTCGCGTAGACGGCGAAGAACTTCCGGAAGGTTCCGGAGGTGGTCGTCTAAACCGAGCCCGTTGATGATGATGTCGTCGAGATACGCGAAGGCATGTGTTCCATGTCGGGGCCTATGACCTCCATCGAGTGCTCTTTGGAACGTGGCTGGTGCGGAGTGTAAGCCAAAAGGCATGACCTTCCAGTGGAAAAGGCCACGTCCCGGCACCGTGAACGCCGTGTATTGACGGCTGTTGCGTGCCATGGGGATCTGCCGTACCCCTCTTCAGATCCAATGTGGGTAATGTATTTCGCGTTACGAAGTCTCTCCCAGATGTGATGAATCCTCGGCAGCGGGTACGCATCCGGAACAGAGCGTGCATTTAGCTGCCGGTAGTCAATGCACATCCGGATGTCTCCTGTCTTCTTTCCTACCAACACAATAGGCGCACTGTGGGGACTCTTCGAAGGCTCGATGCAGTCGTTTTTTCAGAAGTTCATCTACCTGGTCGTAGAGGACCTTCTGCAATCGCCGGGTTCTTCGGATAATATCTCTGTTTGTGATTGGTCTCTCATCGCGCATGGTGATCACGGTGCTCCGCGATGTGTGGACACGCCCTTCAAACCATCAAACAACGCTAGCCTACGTTCCAGGAACTCCCGTACCCGAGGGTCTGTTCCACTTCATGGTCGTCTTCCATCTTGCCTGGGTCTGGTAAATCTTGGGCGACTGCGAAATGTTCGCTTCTTTTCCCCGAAGGGGAACGAGGACGTTGGGGTGGTACGCCACCCTCAAGTGGCCCTCGTGAAATATCGCCTTCCTGTCGTACAACCCTTGCTGCTCTTCCTCGTCGACGGTCTTATCTCCTTATCCGGAGGCAGCTCGTTGACGCCCTAAAGGTCACCTCACGAATGTAGACAGCTGGTGGCTCACGGGTGCTCGGGTCTTCCTTTAATTGGTCGGATCTCGGGCTGGTGTGGGTGGTTCCTGGTGGTTGTTTTGCTATTTCTGCTCTCGGGGCTGGTGTGGGTGGCTCCGGGTGGTGGTCGGTTGTTCGTACCCTCCGTCGGCCAGTCGGGCTCTGAAGCATCCCGGGCGTCAGCTGCAGTTCCATGGCTCCGAAAGACAGGGGTGGCTTCCACCGCGCACAGGAAGTCGATCCCCAGGATGAGCTCATCAATGATCGTAGGTAGCACCAGCAGCGGCAGGTGGACATGCTGCTCCCCGAACTGGCCTTAGTGACGGTGGTACGAGATCCGTCTGCTAGGCTACTCCCACTTGAATGTCCTGTGTCCCGTTGCTGTCAACTTTCGTGCCGACTTGCCTCACTGATGAAACTTCGCGTCGCTCCGGTGTCGATAGTAGCCAGAAAGGGTTTCCCTTCCAATTCTCACTCTGGCTACTATCCGCGCGTTCTCTAGTCGTATGGCTCCGGTTATTTCTGTGGCTGGCTGTTCATCGCTCCCTGGTCCGGATTCGAGGAGGGAGGCATTCCGTTTCCCGACGGCTGGGTGCAACACTCATCGTCCTCACGCCTCGTTCGTCCACACTGCCAGCAGTGGAGCACTTGTGGGTTTCTGCAATCCCGGTTGAGATGTCCTGGTTGCCCACCGCGTCGACAGGCGGTCTGGACGGTCTATCAGTGTGTCCGTCGGGTCCGTTGCTGGCCCGGGGGCACTGTCGCGAAACGGGTTGCGATGTCGAGGTGTCGGGGTGGGAACTTCTGGATTTGCTGTGGCTGGTTTATGCACCGAGTGGGGTCTCGTAGGTGCCTTCATCTGCCCTTCTCTCTCACGGACCATCTCATAATGTGTGGCCAACTGGGTAAGTTGAATCAGGCAACTCACCTCATGACTCGGATGTACAGCTGGTATTCCGGTAATAAATTCTCGTAGACCGGTCAAGCTCCCTGTCGCCCGTATACCCGCACGCGGCATCATAAGCCGCAAGCTGTACCATATAGCGCTTGAATGTTTCTCCGTTTCGCTGCAGGTGGGTGCGGATCTGATCTTCCAGCCTCTCGAAGTACCGTGGTGGCAGGTAGAAATCCAAGAACTCCTTTTGAACCTGGTCCAGGTTTCCCAATCATATGACGCCACCCTGAAACCAACTCCTCGGCTTCCCCAGTCAAGAGCTCTCGAAATGGCCAGAGGTAAGCGATTCAGCTCGATTTGATGTGCTGCCGCCCTTTCCTCTACACGCTCAATGAAGCTAAGCGGGTCCGTGGTCCCGTCGAAAGTTATGCCCGCAGCGGTGAACCTTCTCCGCCAGCATTCCATATGAGGGCTTCTGGTCTGGTGCCTGTGTGACTTGCGGCGAGCTGTGCCGGGGTCGGCAGAGGTGATCGTCCTGCTAATCGTGTCGGGTCGGGTCTGGGGACAGCTCCATCGGTGTTAGTCACCACTATCTGGGGTTGGGCTGGGGCTACCGGGTTGGTATCGGAAAGTGAAGGACTCCTTGAGCGTTGTTTCCTTTCCGGATCAGCTGGTGAGCTGTCTCGGTATTTCGCCTCTAGCTCTGAGAAGCGTGCTAGCAAGGTGTCTGGGTGTTCGCTCAGAGATACGAAGCCCGCTACGCGACTGCGTAGCTCAGTCACCGTGCCCTCGGCGTCGAGCCCGAACTCGCTGGCCATGGACATGAGTTCGTCCTTCCTGCGGTAGTAAATCCAGCTGACATTTACCATGATGTTATCTACTGTGGAAAAATTTAAATTTTTTTTTTTATTTATTTTTTTTCGATAAATTTTATTTATTTTATCCTTCGGCAGGATTATAAAAAAAAATTATTTATTGTTATCCTTCGAGAGGATCTGTAGATTATTATTATCCTTTGAGAGGATCTGTGGATTATTATTGATTATTATCCTTCGAGAGGATCTGTAGATTTGTATTTATTTTTATCTTTCGAGAGGATCTGTAGATTATTATTATCCTTCGAGAGGATCTGTAGCTTTATTTATTATTATCCTTCGAGAGGATCGATGCGTCGCACTGTGATGTGTTCACTCGGTGACCGGGTCTTGAACTACCTACTCTGGGCTCGCGGTCCGCCTTATTAGCGGCTCAGCTCTGTTGGTTGTCGGCAGCGCAGTCCTTATCAAGCTTGGCAGTGCTGCCCGTATTAGGCGTCAGCAGCGCTGCGCTTATTGGGCGTCGGCAGCCTCCGCGCCCACGGCTGCGGAGGCAACAAAACGTAGACTGCTGCGGCAAAGGGGGGGGTCGGGCGCTGAGGGTTTTCAAGGGACTTGCAAGGGGGTGAAAAGACTATAAATAACATTTTGAGGGTTTTGACAACAAAAGGACAGAAAACAAGGGACACAAATATCACAGAAATACACAAGGAGGGCGACCCAGGACTCCCCAGGTACTATGCGGTGGTGGGTCTTTAAGCCACAATGATGTTGTGCTCACAAAAAGTGTTTCCAGTGTCCCTGCTCGGGCGCCATCTGTAACGACGTAAATCTGGGGCTGGGGTCGGCGTCTCAGTCGCGCCAGGGTCGCTTACAGAATATTATAAGTTGCTGGGACACTGGAGGAGCTGTACCGGGGCATACCCAGGGGTAGGGTCAATAGAGGAGGGCGTAGGTGAAGAGAGAAGGGAGTCGTGAGCATGCCTTACGCGCTGGCGACGATTTGGGAGTCACTCGAAGGAGTAGGCTGGTTAGTCCAGAGTATTACTCGGAGAACTAACCACCGTTTCCCCGAATGGCTCTTCGGTCGCCGACCAGAGCGTCGAGTGTGGTTCTGTGGGCACGGGAGGGTGAGAGTTAAACAGCTAGCTGGTCAGGCTGAGGGTAAGACCCGGAAGCCTGTGCACCAACTGCCTAATCCCATCCACCCGCGCCTAGCACCGGCCGCGTCCTTGAGAATCTCTCGGACGCGTATGAGAGATGCGAGTGAGAGGATTCGTCGCGCACCGAGTAAGACTCGGAATGCGTACTCGTCCCCCCACACGATCTCCCACAACGGCAATGTCTGGGTATTACCCACTTGTCGCTACACGTGGAACATACTCAAGAGGCAGGCGTCGCAGAATCTAGAGTAAGACTCGGAAGATTCGCTAACATACCCTCAAGTCTGCCCCACGTGGGCCATTTGGTGAGGCGCACCTAACACCATTTCTCCACCCGTCGCTACCCATGGGACCCACCCAAGAAGCAGGCGTCGCAGAATCTAGAGTAAAACTCGGAGGATTCGCTTGCGATACTCCTCAGGTCTGCCCCACGGGAGCCACAGGATGAGGTGCTCACTAGCTGAAAAGGGGGTAGAGGGGAATAAATAGACTACACAAACACTTCTACGTTTAAATATTATTTATTTTTTTATTAACAATTATCACTAAACATGGCCCTAGACCCGCACCAAATTACATGTAGTTGCCTGAGCAACCGTTTTTTTTGGCCCATCGCAGATGGCTGACACTTACCCAATCTGTGTGTAAATGTACGAACGGTGTGTGTGCTTGTGTGTGTGGATGTGTAAGCCTGTGTGTCGATGCCGGGTGTGTGTGTGTATTAGCCTGGGGGTGTGTGTAAGCCTGGGTGTGCCTGTGGGTGTGTGTGGATGCCTGTGCGGGGTGCTTGAGTGTGTGCGTTGGGTGTGTGTATGTGCCTGTGCGTGTGGGCGGGTGTCGATGCCTGGGTGTACGTAAGCCTGGGTGTGCGTGTGTGTGTGCGTAAGCCTGGGTATGCGTGTGTGCCTGTGTGGGTGTGCGTAAGCCTGGGTGTGCTGTGGGTGTGTATGGATGACTGTGGGGGTGTTGCGTGAGTGTGTGTGCCGGGTGTGTGCGTATGCCTGTGCGGGTGTGCTTGAGTGTGTGTGCCGGTGTGTGTGGTGTATGTGCCTAAGCCTGGTATGCGTGTGTGGCCTGTGTGTGTGTGCGTAAGCCTGGGTGTGCCTGTGGGTGTATGTGGATGCCTGTTGCGGGTGTGACTTGAGTGTGTGTGCAGGTGGTGTGTGTGTATGTGCCTGTGTGTGGTGTGCGGGTGTCGATGCCTGGGTGTACGTTTGTGTAGGTATATTCCTGACGTGTGCGTCGACTTGGCGCTGCCACTGTGACTGGTCAACCCCTTGTTGTTGTTGTTGTCCGAGCTGCTGTGGCGCGCTGCTATTGCCGGCTGTAGTTGTTGTTGTTGCAGTGGCTGCTGTGGTGCGCTGCTATTGCAGACTGTGGTGTTGTTGTTGCAGTGGCTGCTGTGGCGCGCTGTTGTTGCCGGCTGTGGTTGTTTTGTTGCAGTGGCTGCTGTGGTGCGTGCTATTTGCAGAATGTGGTTGTGTTGTGCAGTGGCTGCTGTGGCGCGCTGCTGTTGCCGGCTGTGGTTGTTGTTGTTGCAGTGGCTGCTGTGGGTGCGCTGCTATTGCAGACTGTGGTTGTTGTTGCGGGTGGCTGCTGTGGTTGCTACTGCTGTTGTGTTGTTGTTGTGCTGTCACTACCGTCGCGGGAAACTTTTGACTTTCACGTTGAACATCAAAATCAAGACTCCGATCGCCAATATGCACATCATTTGCTCGCCGTCTTCTTCTTCTCTTTTCTGGGTCCCCACACGTGGTTCATCTCTGCGCTGGGTTCCGATAGTGAACAGCGCATCACTTTCCATCGCTCTTGCGACGCCTGTGGCGGCACGCAATGGATCGCAACTGCCGCGGAACGGGGTGCTAGGCGTAACGCACAACCACGAGGTAACAATATCTGACGTCACGGACCGGAAGACATAACATGTCGGGCGCTGCATCAAAGCGAGGTTTTTGTACTCCCAGAGATGTGGGCCTGTAGAAAGTTTCAGCAAACTCTTTATAGTAGTGGTGCTTGAGGCGGCTTCTGATCAAAATACCGTTCCACCGTGTGCCTTACCATCGGGATGATTTGTACCGTAGAATAAGTTTCCACTTATTTTAAAGTTATATTTGTTGTAAGGTGAGTTTCGAAAAGTAGCTTTACGTCGATGTGCTTATCGAGTAGGAATTGAGCTAATTCAAGCTATGCTGTGAGACGCCATTAGCGTTCCACGTAGATATTCGTATCTCAGCCATGGATTATTTGACTGGTGTGATACAGCTTTGTATCAAGAGATTTGGATTACGCATTAGTTCTTGCACAGTTGTTTTCATGAGATGACTTAAACTCGTTAATGCTCTGACTGCAGGGTTACATATGAGTGCTTCGAAGTTGCTTTGTTGCTGTTCCTGTGCAGCGTTTTGTGCTCACTTGTGTTGGTGTAAGTAACAGTGTGTTAGAGGCAGGAAGAGCCAGTCCCGATCTTAGGGCGATTGCATAAGTTGCGTTATGGTTGAGAACTCGGGGCCAAGTGAGGATCTGGCTGCAGATGAAAAAGACAGTCGTCTGGGTGTTGTGTTCGATGGAGTGAAGGTAGTCGGTGCGTGTGTGCGAGGTACAGTGGTAACGCGCTGATGATACGGTTTTTTAAGTTCCTGTAGACTTGGCAGCCTCTGTATTGGCTGTGTGCTTGCCTTCGCAGTTGTTGCAGACCTTTTTGCTAGAGTCTTCTTTACTTGCTAGGCAACTTGCGGAGTTATGCAGCTCCCCACAGTATACCATACCGAGCGCAGTGTACAGTAGGCTTTTGTATGGCCGTACTCTTGGCAGTTCATACATGTACCGGACCGTTTCGTTTGTGCGGTTTCTCTACGGTGATTCTTCGGTGAAGTAAAATCTGAAGTTTGTATATTGAGTGCACCTGGTTTTTTTTAAGCATCTTCGTTTCTGGTTCAAGTTCTATTTAAAAATTTGTTTCGGCATCCTGTTCCTGTTTAAGATGTTTACCACGGTTTTTGCTCGAAATCCTTTCTCCTGCAGCGCCTGTTTTATTTCTTCTGGTGTTACATCAGGTCTATGCCTGTTATTACGGCCTGCATGCCCTTGCAGCTTTTTAATTGATACGTAGATAATTCTTTTTTTTTTCGTTTGAGTACTGTATGAGAACTCTGTAATTATCTTCCGACTTTGTCTGGACGTTAATTTCTTGATTTTACCCTGTACGAGAGGAAACTATGTAGAAATATCTTGCCTATGAGCTCGATAACTTTGTTAACAAAGCACTAGAGCTTTTCTCGCGTATATCTATTGGGGGTGGCTCGGCTTTTTCGTGACAACCCAAACGGCTTCAGAAGGCAGATCATCTGTGTTTTCTGCCAAGATGTGAATATATTGCTAGTGTATGTAGTATCATTCGAGGGTATATTAAATTGCTACGGGTCATTTTTGGTTTATTCGTAGAATTTTGCGGACTTAGCTTTCTTTTGATATCAATGTAGCGACCATACCAGTCTGCGTAGCCGGCTTAACATTTTTTTTTTGCAGTTTGATTTGCTTACGGAAAGGAGGTATCGGTGCGTTGTTGGTTGTACTCGCTGTTGCGGTACTAGAGAAAGGCGCAGCACTTGACGTCGTTGCTAAGAGAAACGGGTGAGCACGACAAACTTCGGTCGCGTGCTGTAGTGCAATACTTCATTTGTCGGGTTGTGTGTTACCGACCGCGATCGTGGTCGGATTGCGTTGACTCGATAGATAACAGAGACGGAGACGGTGAGCACGAACGTTCTCTGGAACGCGCGTGTTAAGAGAGTTCGATTTGCGGGTTGGGGTTAATTGACCACTCGGGTCTGCTCTGAAAATACGGAGAAGTACGCGTTGCTCTGCCGACGACGCTCGTCTGCTCGCGTTGTCGGTGGCCACAATTCTCGCTTTGACTTATTGTCTAAGCGAGGTGAAAAAGTTGTTACTGCCTTTTGTTTTATATGTTATTTTTTGTTCAAAGTCTATTGTTTTGTTTCAATTGCAGATTTTGTGCAGATACATGGCACTTAGCGTCTTTTCGCATAAAAAGATATTCATTTAACTTCTTTATCACTGCACTTTGCGTTTGGGAATTATTAACCGGACCACGATGAGAAAAACCCGTCCGCATTCGACCGACAGTTGAATCTGCAAGGTGGAATCAGCGTAACCTGCTGTGAATTTTAAGTTTCTGTTGACGGATCATGGTGATGGGCGGCGACGACTGGGTCTGGGACACTTTTCAGATGTGGTGCCGAGGATTAATTTGTTCCTTGCTCAATGGGACACTAGACCCAACGAAATTGCTTGGCTCAGAACTTGTTCTTTTAATGGAGCCCGACCAGACCAGCAAGGATGTTAATTTTGCCTTGGTCTCGTCAAGGGCATGCTAGGATCTTAAGCAGTCAGAAAATCTATAAAAATATATATAGACACCTATGCCATAAAAACAGAAAAGTTCGGATCAGTGCACACAAAAAAAATAACAAGTGGAAACGTTGCAGTCGGACGCAAACCGACTGCCGCATACTCGGTACAGTAGTTAAAAACGCTTAAAAAGAGGCCTGATTGCAAAGGGGTACGGAGGGGCAGGCGGTTTTACGCTGCCTTAAAGATTATCCGATGCAGATGGGGATGCACCAGCTTTTCCTTCCACATTTGGTGACTCTAGCTCAAAGTTTGTAAGAGCTGTGGAAAGGGGCGCTGGGGCAGGTATGGGTGGGTGTGGCATCTAATTTTTACTGCAGATCTTTGCGAAATGTCAATTGCTATCTCATACCAAATTGTGGTGACTCCAGCTCGAAGTTTGGTAAAAGGTGGTGGGAGGGGTGATGAGGGACTGGCGGCCGGTACTGGGTGGGGGGGGGGGGCATCCAAATTTTACTTCAGATCTGTTTAAATGTCAATTGCTGTCTCATACCAATATTGGGTGGACTCTAGCTCGAAGTTTGTACAAAAAGTGGGGAAAGGGGGCTGGGGCAGCAAGGTCAGAGCTGGACTTCGGGCGATGCCAAAATGCCAGAATTTTTGAGCAGAGCTTTGTGGAGTGTCAATTGCAATCGTCCTACCAAATTTGGGGACTCTAGCTCGAAGTTTGTAAAAATAGCGGAGAAAGGGGGGCTGGGTGGTATGGGTGGTTGTGGCACCCACAGTTTTGATGCAGATCTGTGGTGGGATGTCAATTGCTATCTTCATACCAAATTTGGTGACTCTAGGCTCGAAGATTGTAAAAGGTGTGGAAAGTGGGGAAAGG
>JARNME010000542.1:0-15868 GCA_030179655.1 Scaptomyza flava | reverse complement strand
CTTCTCCCTCTAACACTCCCCTCTCACACCTTCTCCCTCTAACTCTTTATAATCTATATGAGTAGTAGGGAACTGCCGGTTCTAACTCAAAAGGATGCCGACAATTTATGACCCCATTAATTTTATGACCCTTTTATCGCCCCCTTGATCTTTGACCCTTTTTTTAACACTTTTATTACCCCCTTCCATATCATAATTTATGACCCTTTTTCCCACGATCGTATCCCTCCTTTGATTAGCCTAATGTGGAGAACAAAGGATTTACATTCCTAGGCCACCACTTTACCAGCAGCATCTGTGAGAATTAGTGATCAAAGGATTTGGAGTGAAGTGCGCACCTCTTAAACCTGCGTTGCATTATACACCTGCAAGCAGGTGATCAGAGGAACAGATTTGGCTATTTACCTAACTAGTGTTAGAGTCAATTGTGCGCCTCTTTGACGTGCGTGGCATTGTAAATCTGTTTATGGTCATGAGGTGCAGTGTGCACAGGAAGAAAGGATAGATAAGAGAGAGTCGAGAGGGCGCCTGTTTGACGTGCGTTGCATTATAAACCTGCAACACACGTCAAGAAATGAATGTTTATGATCATGAGTAGCAGGGTGCAAAGGAAGAAAGGATAGATAATAGAGAAAAGCAAACGCTTGTTCGATTTACTGGGGTTCTGTGCACAAGGCATGGGAATTTTCCTACGCAGCAACAGCACCAGCACCAGCAGCAGCAGCAGCAGCGGCAGCGGCAGGATCAATACATTGCTTCTAAGCAAGAGTATTGATTCTTGTTGATTAAGATTAAAATGTGTTAGAGGGGGAAAGAGTTAGAGGGAGAAGGTTTAAGAGGGGGAGTGTTAGAGGGAGAAGGTGTAAGAGGGGGAAAGTGTTAAAAGGGAGAAGGTGTTATAGGTATCACCGTCCGTGAGGTTCAGTGAGCAAAGTACATTGTCTATGAAACTATTAAATGCTAGAGTCAAGTGTGCACAGGTTACTTAGCTACAAGTTAGTAGATAAGAGAGAGAGAGAGAGTCAACTGTGAGCAGGTTTCTTAGCTACGAATAAGTAGATAAGAGAGAGTCGAGAGGGCACCTGTTTGACGTGCGTTGTCTTGCACACCTGCAGGCAAAACATTAACAATGAATGTTTATGATTGTGAAAACCAGTGATCAAAGAATAAAAGGATTGAGACAAGATTGTGCTTTTTTGAAGTACGCTAGTCAAAGGACAGTACATTCGTAGGCCGCATTGTTATGATCAAAAGCAACACCATCAGCAACAACAACTACAACCTTCGTGGGGGCGTTATGTGTGCAATGATGGGAATTTTCTTTCGCAGCGGCAGCAGCAGCAAGATCAACACACTGTTTTTAAACAAGAGTATTGATACTTGTTCATTTAGATTATAAAGAGTTAGAGAGAAAAGGTGTAAGAGGAGGAGTGTTAGAGGGAGAAGGTGTAAGACAGGGAAAGGATAGAGGAGAAAGTGTTAGAGGGAGAAGGAAAGAGTTAGAGGGGGATAGTGTTAGAAGGATACTGTGTGCAAGAAAGTATTAGAGGGAGGAAGACTTAGAGACAAGTTTGTGCATGCTTGATTGTGCTTTTTTGAAGTACGCTGGTCAAAGGGCAGTACATTCGTAGGCCGCATTGTTATGATCAAAACCAACACCAACAGCAACAACAACTACATCCTTCGTGAGGCTCATTGAACAAGGGATGGAACTTTTCTTACGCAGCAGCAGCAGCAGCAATGTCGATACGTTGAGCCTTATGGTTGTGATAATGACAGGATCAGTTTTTGCTATTGAACCAATTAGTGTTAGAGTCAAGTATGCTACTGTTTTAAATACATTGCTCTGCACACGTGAATTGTTATTGTCAACAGCAACAACAACATCCTTCGTGGGGGGTTATGTGTGCAAGGATGGGAATTGTCTTTCGCAGCAGCAGCAGCAGCAAGATCAACACATTGTTTTTAAACAAGAGTATTGATACTTGTACATATAGATTATAAAGAGTTAGAGGGAGAAGGTTTAAGAGGGGGAGTGTTAGAGGGAGAAGGTGTAAGAGGTGGAAAGGATAGAGTGGGAAAGTGTTAGAGGGAGAAGGTGTTAGATACGAATAAGTAGATAAGAGAGAGTCGAGAGGGCGGCTGTTTGACGTGCGTTGCCTTGCACACCTGCAGGCAAAACATAAACAATGAATGTTTGTGAAAACCTGTGATCAAAGAATAAAAGGATTGAGACAAGATTGTGCTTGTTTGAAGTACGCTAGTCAAAGGGCAGTACATTCGTAGGCCGCATTGTTATGATCAAAAGCAAAACCAACAAGAACAAGAACAACATCATTCGTGAGTGTTATGTAAGCAAGGGATGGGAATTTTTTCGCAGCAGCAGCAACAAGATCAACACAAGAATATTGAGACTTTCAGATTTAGTTTGAAATATTATAGGGGGAAGTTGTAAGAGGAGGAAAGTGTTAGAGGGAGAAAGAGAGAGTTAGTATTAGAGAGAGTAGGTGTTAGAGGAGGAAAGTGTTATAGGGGAAAGTGATCCTGCTTGTATTATTATATTAAAACACGCTCCGTTATGCGATTCTATACACGAGCGTCTATGAAATGCAGGTGGTATGTTTATTGATTGTCCCTCCTTCTAACGAACACCCAACTTATTCGCTACTTACGTTTCTAACCTTTATTTGCATATATCTGTTTTGATTATTGCACTGACTTCTGTTACTTTTATAGAGCTAATTAGTATAACTTTTTAATAAACCAATGAACATTTTTTAAGTTGGTGTACTTTGTTAAGAAACTATCAAATTATGTTTTCTTATGGGTATGTTTTAATTTTATTTCATGTATATATATATTTTTATTTTTTTTTTTTAATAGATTTTTGTAGTATGTTAAATTTAAGATTTATATTAAGCTTGTTCCGTTGAGGGATTTAGCAAACACAAACACCGAACATTAAGATTAATGACAAGCCGGTAGAACACACAAGTCATACTCCATGATTTTGTTTCGGCTTTATAAAATGCTTTTTTAAGTCAATATTATAAGCCTTAGTTCTAGTACTCACTTGAAAGCTTAACGAAGTTCGTGTAGCTGGTATAATAAATCATGTTTTAACAAACTAATTTGATCTTAATATTTGTACTTTATCGTTTATTGAGATTATTGTTATTATTATTTTTTAATCCCCATATATTGGATTTCGTTCTATCTCAGTAATAATTTATTTTGCTTATACATTCTTTAAATTCCTTAAGGTAATCTTTTAGGCTTATCAAATAATCATTTCCTTAACTTTTCCTCTGCTCGCTTTAAGATTTTCATCAAATGACACTTTTCATATTTAAGATATCCGTCAAACTATTTCTTATACTCAACTAAAATTATTTCATGAAACTCACATATCAAATCAATTTCTAAAATAAAGAAAATGAAAACAGTAAGATGTTCTTAGCAGCTTGATTTTTTTTTTATAAACGGGTTTTACCAACTCTTTCTCAGTATGCTACCTACGATAAAAATGTATAAAGAATGTGTTTTGTACTCATTTACTGACTTCAAAAATTCTTCTATTGACGTTGTATGATAACCTATCTTAATTTGTGTTATATTTAATCGTTTTCTTCAACTTAGTATTCTACAGATTTTTAAACATTTTATGTTATGTAGTTAGCTATTTTGACTAGGCTTTACGCTTAAAACGAGATAGATTGTATTATTGTCCTTAACAAGTTAACTTAATTTTAACAGGGAAATCGATCGGACATTGATTTTTAACTTATAAATAATAATAATAATCTAACTTTCGTTGGTGACGGTTGTGTTTTTGCGTACTCCCAGTAAATTTTCTGTTTTCTTGTGATTGTGAACGGTGTTTTCATTGGTAACATTTGTAAACATTTAGTAAAGTGATCGCAAGTGTACTTTGTATGTATTTACGTGTATAGTTATAAAATTGCCGGCTTAATATTGATTTTTAATTTGTGGTCGAACAGCCGCTGCGTTGCCTAAAATTACAGAAAACACACGTACATCCATACATACTTATATTTGCTTTTGTATATTCTGTAATTTCGTCTGCTAACGCCAAGCACTTTGTCTATTTTCTTGCTCTCGCTCTCCAACGTCAGTCCTCCCCGCTCTCGTCCGCTCTTATCAGTCGTTCTTGCAGTTATAACTGCTTACGCGCTCACGCACTCTCGCCTAAGCGCTCTTTAGATCTTTACCGTTTTATCGTGCTCTTTGCATTGATACGTTTTAACTTATACATACCTGCACCCTACCTTTTTTTTGCTAAAGCATATTACTTGCATGATGCTTGTCTGTTGCAGTGAAAATTGCAAATTGGTTGGTTCAACCAACCAAGATTTTATTTTGTGTGGTCTATGTGATAACATCATCCACATGAAATGTGTTGGCTTTACACCCAAAATCAGGGAATGTCTGCTTGCCGACACAGGCCTTAAATGGTATTGTGGGTCTTGCAAAGAGGCGGTGAAAGAGTCTTCGCAATTTATGAGGCAGACTCACGAAGGCTTTAAAGCTATGCATGTTGCTTTTAATAACCTGCAAAAGTCTTTCGAGCAGCTAGAGTCAAATTTCAAAAAAGGCAAAGTGATAACTGAATCCCCGAAGCGTAAAAAGACTTCGGGACCTCATCCAATAACTGTCCCACCTGTCCTGCCCACTAAACCGCTTCTTGTGCCTAGCAATAATCCCCCATGGGTACTATTGCTAGCTCATTAATTTTATTTAACTCCCGGCAAGGAATCTTAACAATAACCTTGCCACTAATAACATAATTTGTGATCCTATAAATGAGTCCTC
Source organism: Scaptomyza flava (assembly GCA_030179655.1). Taxonomy (NCBI): domain Eukaryota; kingdom Metazoa; phylum Arthropoda; class Insecta; order Diptera; family Drosophilidae; genus Scaptomyza; species Scaptomyza flava. The sequence goes on along the minus strand of JARNME010000542.1, from coordinate 11,035 downwards.
CGGTCCAACAGCTAGTGTGCCTATTGATTCTACTGGCGTTACAATTAGGGCACACAAGCCTCTGGTTGTTGTGCCACTTAATAAATTTGTTTTTGTTTCTAGGCTGGCATCCGATACGTCATCGGATGATGTTGCAGCATATGTAAAAAGTAAAATCGATTCCCCACTTATTGTTGTTGAAAAGTTTAAATTTAAACATGCCAGAAGTATATCTTCTTTCAAGTTGGGTGTACCGCCTGAACTTTTTTCGACAATTTGCTCTGAAAAGTTTTGGCCGCCGCAGCTTGTCGTTAAGGAGTATACGAATAGGCGAATTAATAATAATAATGGTTTAAGGATCAATAGTACACCGCCTGTTAGCCATCCTGTTGCCTCCACCTCGGCGGCAAAAAACTAACTGAAGTAATTAGCTTGGCCTATCAAAATGTTAGAGGCCTTAACACTAAACTGGCTAAATTATATATTAACAGCTTATCTTTTGATTCTCAAATAGTTGCACTCACTGAAACCTGGTTAAAACCTGATATTTCTGATTATTCCATTTTCCTTCTAAATATAACTTGTACAGATGCGATCGCACTTCCCGCAAGGGGGGTGGTGTTCTCATTGCTGTTGACTCTTGTTTTTCTTCTGAACAGATTCATTCTCATGATCTTCCGGACATAGAGTTTTTATGTGTTAAAATATTACTAAACGGCCGTTCACTTTATGTTACTTGCTCTTATATTCCTCCTGATTCTGATACTAACATTTACTCATCTCATATTAGTGCCCTGCAACTTGTTTCGTCATTGTTGACAGATATGGATAATCTGATAGTGGTTGGTGATTTTAATCTGCCACATGTTGTATGGTCTGTGAATGACACATCTTCGGTGGTAATACCAGTCACTTCTGATGATTTTATCGATGGCCTACTGGAGTTAGGCCTATCGCAAGTTAACAGGGTGCATAACTGTAGTGGTAGAATGTTGGACTTAATATTTGTTTCTTACTCAGATTGCAGTAATGCTAGTAGAATACCCCCTCTAGTGCTTCCGGAAGATACCTACCATCCAACATTAGAACTATCCATCGAAATTCTTAACCCTAGTTCAGTATCTAATAATACTTTAAAAACACGTTGCTTTCGTAAAACTAACTTTACTAAATTAAATTATCTTCTTCAGCATACTAATTGGTCTCGGCTTTATTCTTGTACTGATATAGAAACTGCTATTGCCATATTTTATGGGACCTTGAATTCGCTTTTGGATATTTGTGTTCCCCTCACTTGTTCTTCAAGTGATAATAAACCACCTTGGTTTACGAGGGAACTATCGCAATTGAAAAACGCGAAGACAAGATCATATAAAAAATTTAAAAAATCGGGAACTACCTTAGATTTATCTTCGTATTTAGTAGCAAATCTAGTTTTCTTTCTGTTAACACATCTTGTTATAATAATTATCTTAATCGTTGTAGACTAAACTTTTCACGTGACCCTAAACAGTTTTATAAATTTGTTAACTCTAAACGTAAGTCTTCTTGCTTACCGTCTTCAGTATACCTTGATAATACAAAAGCAAGTTCTGATCAGGCAGTAGCCGATCTATTTGCTGAGTATTTTCAATCAGTATACTCATCGAGTATGTATAGTAGTAGTAATTCCTATCCTTTTCAAGTTCAAACGTCAAATTGCATATATGTCCCAGTAGTTACTGAGTCTACGCTCCTGAGTGAATTTAACTCTATTAAACCTGGCTACTTGCCTGGTCCTGATGGAGTGCCAGGTTGTATTCTCCGATACTGCGCGGATTCTCTTTGTAAGCCCTTAAATAAATTATTTAACTTGTCTGTTGACTCAACTGTGTTTCCTGATATATGGAAGGAATCCTTTATAATTCCACTCCATAAAAATTCTTCAAAATCAAACGTTAAAAATTATAGGGGTATATCCAAGTTGTCTGCCATACCAAAAGTCTTTGAAAAAATTATATGTTCTCAACTGCAACACGGATGTAGTTCAATTATATCGCCTTACCAACATGGTTTTGTTAGGCGTAGATCTACTACCACTAACCTTCTTGAATTCACTTCGCTTGTTATCAAAGGGTTTCAGGAAAAAATGCAAACTGACGTTGTTTACACCGATTTTAGTAAGGCATTTGATTCTGTTAGTCATTCTCTGTTGCTTAAAAATTAAATATTATTGGATTTCCATCAAAACTCGTATTGTGGCTTTCGGAGTACTTGTGTGGTCGAACACAAAAAGTAGTTTTTAAATCGTCGGTATCTAAACCTATTTTGTTACCTCTGGTGTTCCCCAGGGTAGTCACCTTGGACCTTTGCTATTTAATCTGTTTATTAACGATCTTCCAGCTGTTATTACTAACTCCTATGTATATATGTTGCTGATGATGTGAAGCTATGTTTCACATATAATGACGCTTCCCTGTGTAATTTACTACAGTCGGATTTGGGTGCATTGTCGGCCTGGTGTCGTTTTAACTTACTCAATTTAAATTGTTCTAAATGTAAAGTCATGTCTTTTTGTAGAAGTACCCCTCATACTGCTCACTACTTGCTTGATGCTTCACCACTTGACCGCGTGTTTGAAATTAAAGATTTAGGCATTATTCTTGATCCTAAATTAAAGTTTGACGCTCATATTTCGTATATGGTCAATAAGGCCATTAATGTCCTTGGCTTCATCAAGCGGTGGTCGAAAGAGTTTAATGATCCCTACACCACTAAAACGCTTTATACATCCCTAGTACGTCCAATCCTGGAGTATGGATCTTGTGTGTGGTCCCCACAATACTCGATTCACCAGGATAGAATTGAATCTGTGCAGAAGAAATTTCTTCTTTTTGCCCTTAGAAGTTTTAACTGGGTTCCTGGAGTTGACTTACCCCCGTATTCAAGTAGACTCCTTTTAATAAATCTTCCCTCCCTGTTAAACCGTAGAACTATGCATGGAGTATTATTTATTACTAACCTACTTAATGGTGAAATCGACTCATCAGTTCTTTTGAGTCGAATTAAATTTAATGTCCCAATTAGATCTTCACGTAACTTTTTACCCCTTAGCCTTGATCGTTGCTTCAGCAACTATTTAATTCATGAACCATTTCGTGTTATATGTTCTGACTATAACAAACTTTATTCTCTTGTCTCCTTGGAGGCCTCAACTCCAGTACTAAAAAGATCGATCCTTTTTGCTTTATCTAATCGTAACCACTAATTACTAATCTAACGCTGGTCTGATTGGGTTTTTCTGGGTTTTTCCCAATCCTTGCAACAAATGTTGGACTACTCAATTTTTTATTGAATTTCCCAGAGCTTTAACGTTAACTTTTAATTATATTTTCAGATTTATATATTATTCTATATTTACTTAATTTAATTATTTTAACTATTTTTAATTTAAATTAAATTTGATTCATTTTAATGTCAGCTGCTCTTAGCTGAATTGGTGTTTTTCCGTCATGTGCTAATACAAATAAATTTTTTGGTGAATGAACTCTTGAGAGGCTCATAAAAGTGGCCACGGAAACACAATCGTTGTGCGTAAGTTTCGTCCGGCTACATTTAAGAGTGGATCCCTGTGATTTAGTAATTGTTAAGGGCAAGCAAACTTTTTAAAGAAATTGCCCATCTTTTAAATTGCCCCTTGGCCAAATTCAATAACACTCAGAATCAGAAGGTAATTTAATGGAATTTGTATAAAACACCGTTCCCCTATCCCCTATTGCCGGTAAAGATAATTGCTCGACAACATTCTATGACGGGACTTTAACTTGCAATCTTGTACATGCGACAGGTTTGGCGGCTTCAAGTGCGACATCACCAGTACAGGTGAACCAACTCTTTCCAGTAATTATGTTGAGGGCAGGGCCAGCCGGATTCATGAATACCCCACGCACCACCCCACACTCGAAGGGGTTAATGAAACTGCATCTTAGATTCCGTACAGAAATATGTAATTTCTTCACTTTTGAAATTGATTTCTGTTTAATAAAAACTGTATTTCACAATGCATTTTCATTCTCGCGCAAAATAGCCGTGCGCGCAAAACCATTCGAGTGTTTTGCGGAGATATCGACTAACCGAAAATTTTGAGAGTTCGTTGCTTCAATCTTTCCCACAACATGACACCCAATAGTGGATGGAAAATATTTTGCCATCTGGGTTGGCACAACAACCTCATTTCCATTCTGAGAAGCATTTCGCAAAGCACCCCAACAAGTATGTATCACCTTTCAGTGCACTGATATTTTTTGTTAATGCATTGTTCTGTATTTTAGGCCACAAAATTGAAGATTAAAGCAGTATTTATTTCATCTGCATTGGTTCCTTGGGGATCACTGGACGAGGTTTGGTCGGAAATCACCACGCTAAGAGAAACCGTTATGGCAACCATAGGTATTCCCTATGCGACGTCTTTCAAAGATTCGATCTACCAGCTTAAACCCGCACCTCTATGGGCTCATAGTACACTCATCCCAAACAAGTAAGCTTGCAATCTTGAGACAAGCAGCAATATTAGAGGCTTTGAAATGAGCAATGTGGTGTTCTCCAGAATCAAATTAACTGGAATTTAATGTAGGATAGAATGAGCGGTGCGACCACCATCTTTAGTAACGGCAGCCCTGCGATCCGGAGGAAGCAACGGCCATGCAATGTTTTACTTTGCCGTTACCTTGGCCAATAATAAATTAAACAGACGTTTACCGGTTCCCACCCACGGTGCATCTAAAAAAATAGATTCGCCTTTTTCTGCTTCAACGTAATGCAGTAACTTTCATATACTGTTTTGCTCAGCAGTAAGGAGGAGTCCTTATCAACAACTAAACTTATCGCAATTTGGCATAATTGTTTCTCTATGATATTCATGAGTTGAACAATTTCCTCGGACTCAATTGTAGTGGCAAGTCCATAGTAGTCACGTTTGACACCAATAGAAGTACTATATAAAGTAAAAAATATCAAAACTTAAGAAGAACCTTCAATGTACACAAAAATATTTATTAATACATTATCAGATTACTTTGATAATATTTCGGTCTCGGGAATATGAAAGACGCGTTAAAATATCTTCTGAGAAAACGCCTCTTATAAAAATATTCCAAAGTTTAAGAGATCTGAAACGCGCTGCGACACACACACTACTAACATTATGTTAAGTCCCTCAGTTTTTGGTTTTAGGGGATTTGAATATGACAGCCTCGGCTATAGTGAATCCCAGTGCTTAAAATCTTCTCGGACACGCCACGAAAGCTTACACGCCAAATTGAGGCGTATGCATATAACATTAGACTGGTTTTAAGATTTGAAAATGAGTTGGCCTCTTACAAAATGTAGTGTAAACGTCTACATAAAAACATTCGTAATGGGATGAATCGTGTAAAATCTCCAAAGATGAATCCTTTCACTCCAGGAAATTTGGCCCATCATGCCTTGTTTTCTGTGTGAAATTCTTTTATGTTCCCTGTAAAAGCCGATGGAACTTCACCAGATAAGAAGCGTTATTGCAAAAATCATCAATTTGGTGGGCATAGCTCAAAGATGGGGCTAGCAAGTGGTTTTGGGGGTGGTAGGCTTAACTGTAAGGAATTGTTCGGATGATTGGGGGTGTAAAATATATTCGGGAACATTTTCTAAATGAACAGCTAGTGTGTAATAGCCGGAAAACGTGCAGTATGGGAAAGGCAAAGATTCCCATACCTTTGCGCTATTATCTCAAGGTCACGTTCGACATATTAATCATTACGTGGGATTCAGGTAAATGAGCTTGATCACTGCCCTTATTAACAATTTACAGATGTATTTAATAGACTTTATCAGTATACAATACTCAACATTATGTGAGCTAACAAATGTTCTCATAGTAACGTGTAGGCAACAACACCCAACGGTATCTAGGAATTACCATTTTCATTATTACATACCTCCATCTTCTATCGCTCTCTACGATATAGAGGGTACTATCGTTTCCAGTCACAGTTTAGTTAGTAGTTGTGAGGGAACCTTTTGGTACAAATTCCATTTTTCATGCATGGCGATTTATTAAGAAATGCACCGCAAGCCAGAATATATGTGACTTAAACAATGTTAAATAACAAACGGATTCCATCGGCGTTGGTAATTTCGGCACAGATAATCGTTATCGCCCCAATTTATCTGGGTTTTTTTTATTTATAACCAAAGTAAAAATGAAATGTGGTAAGCCCCCGCTTTGCCATCACAGAGTACATGAAACATTCCACGTTCCAAATCAAAAGAACCTTTAGCAATAGTACATAAAGCTTTACTTTTACAATGGAAAACTCGCGCTTATATCGGACGATCATGTGGCTTTGACCGGTAGTCCAAACCACTTTTGAAATGTCATCCATGGGGATGCAGGTGCAATGTTATGAAAGATAGAGATTCGCCATAATGGCGACACATATGTTAGTAACTGGAGTCTTTTCATGCAATATCGTGCAGAGTGGTAAACGAAGCTGTAAAACGACCATCTGACCACAGTTGAGTTGCTTCAACATCTGGGGCCTTTATTCGCACTTGTAGCTGTATATGTATCTGCCTGAGTTTCGCTCGCGCACGCGATATAATCATCCTTCGTTTCAATTGGGATACCATCAACCAAAACGACTAAAAAGGGACCGACAATAAATTAGTTGATTTATCCAGATTGACGAATCATTATTTATAGCTGTAGAAGAGTACGCAGAGATTCATTTTGTTTTGTTTTGGATCCCTTCTTTTACAATGGATCCATTGTGGGTTTTTTGTTATAGCCACTGAATGCCATCGTCGCCATTAAGGAAATAGCAAATGGTACTGTAGGCATCTATGACGATCACCTCACTAATGCGATGTATTATGATTATGGCTTTCAATAATAAGATCGAGCTTGCAAAAAGTGCGACCAACAATAACAATAGTACTTCGCTTAATAGAGTGCATTGTAAAGCCCTTGGTGCACAGCTGGGTGTGTCGATCGCATTTGTAAACCAATTTTACCAACGCCAAGTACGATTGGTATTTTATTGAGAGCCATTTTTAGATTCTTTACATACGATTAGATGATGAAAACAATACATTGACAGATCCTGGTACGCTAAATCAACATTTGGAATTATTTTTGCAACGTAGTGAGCTTCCTTTCATCATCCACCAACAAATAATTTGAATGAAACTGCATTTCTTCATTTGGCAAAGTTCGGGACACTAACAATTAAGTGATCACGGTCCTCTGACCTTTAACGGTGACTCAACTTTATTATAATTTTGTACTAACAGAAGAATTTTGGAAAGCAGCGGTTATACGTTCGATACGATAAATGAACTGATCATGCTTGGACGCTGCTCCACCAACTTATAAGCTCTTATAGTGGCAGTCAGGCAAAACTTGCATTTGTGAAAAGCTTAAATTATCCTGCTTGCAACAAGATTACCCAGAGGCTATTTTTCCTCTTAAAGCATTAACATGTTTGCATATCCAAAATTCATAATACCAACTATGAACTATTTCAAAATCATGTTTAGGCCAGACCATGCCTTGTAACACTCCAATGCAGCAACGCCTTTCTGACGGGCATAGGAGTATTAGGCACTGATGTCGTATCACTGCCATCTTATTAGCTGGGAGGATGATCAAGCTGATGTCTCTCTTTGCAGCTATGAGCTTATGGATTATTACCTGAATCTTTTTGGTTCTATGGATTACCCTTATTTTTTTAAGATATTTTTCAATAAATGTTTTCTACCGTTGTGTGTTTGTTTTGGCGTAAACCGAATACGTGTTTAACGGGATTTAAAATTTTTTGAACATTTTCAGTTTATACATTCACTTGACGTATCGGTATCTTGAGTTAATACTTCTTAAAGGTATAAACATCAAAATGTCCATTCATTAATTTCGTGGGCTTTCAAACGCAATTTTTCACGGATGATATCATTTCTAATGATAGAATTAAGTTGCATTTAGAAAAAAACTTGGAAATGTACAGCATAAAGTTCTGTGCTGATGAAGTAAATGCAGTACCATAAGTATATGCATTGGCATAGTGCAATCATATTGGTCAGAAGAAGTATAACACTCTCCATGTAAGTTCATGCGGAAGCAAGCAAAAGTTTCCAAAGTGGGTAACGACATGGGTTACAATATGTGGCGTATGGTCCATGTGCAGCCTTGCTACCATATAAAAGGTAGGAAATAGACGCATAAAAAGGCAGGCAGCCATCACAAGATGCGAACAACTGAATGCGCACCAAAAAACACTATATCTAAAGTTTCAATAGACCATCTTTCATTGGCGTGAGGTCACTTGACTTCACGTTAAAACGATGACACGTTACCGTGTCTAGAGGTAGTAATAAAGATTCATAAAATGTTATATGCATTATTCTAAGACTGATATTCTTTTAAAAGCATATCACATACGCTAGTTTTATTGGAGTTTTAAAAGCACGGAAGCAGAGTGCTATATAACTCTATATAATGTGCAATTAAGAAGATCCAACTATATATAATGGGGCTGCAAATAGTAAGTCTAAAAATCGATTCGTGTATTGTTGTGTTTAAGTAAAAACCACAAGAAATGAAAATTACGTTGCAGCGTTCAGTTTTTTTTTTTTTTTTTTTTTTTTTTTTTAAATGCTGGTCTATATTGATTGAATCTTTTCTAGCGTGAATTAGGAAAATAGGCATAAGTATACAACATCTATAACTTAATCTTAGCGGATCAGCTTCCATTTTTGTTTTTGACTGTAGTCTGAGTGCGCGTCACCTAAAAAAATGATCGCTGGGTTGCGCTACGTCGTTACGAACGAAGACGGAGTCGGCTGCGCAGCCTTGTGTGACTCCCTTCGGAGCCCGAGATGATTTGTGGGCGGCATGAGAGCTGATTAAGATATTTTACTTTTGGTCCGTCTATTTCATCCTTGACTGTTGAGATGTTTAAAGTCTTTATGAATGGTTTCGTTTCGAACATACCACGGGGGGTGCCCTCGGTGAACCTGTTCTCAATATTTTTGAACCGGGCTCTCGGACAATGTCCAATGCGGCGTGTTGCTAGCGGTCCCCATAATCCCCGGGAAACCATGGGTCCAGATTGGTTTTAGACAGGGTTAGTTGTAAAGCAGGACTTGTAGTCCAAACTAATGGAAAGAGCGGAGCTATTGATGAGCAGCGAGTGGAGGCGATGGGCTTCCGTTTGGAGATGTGTTCTTTTAGCTTCAATGTGTCGCCGCCAGGGTAGGTCTTCGGTCCTAAGTGTACGCCACAGATACGTTACCTCGTTTGCTTTTGGAGAAGTGTGGTGTTGTTTACCGTGAGCGCTCTCGCGCACACAATCTGCCGGTTAAGGGTGATTGAAAGTTACTTGCTTACATTTTGTTCCGTGTACCTTAATTCGCCACTCTGATAAACCATTTGCCACGGTTGACTCAGATGCACGGGCTAGTTGCGCTGTTGTGCTGTCTTGGGCATCGGAGCGGTGAGCCAAGGGGTATCATCAGCCAGTAGATGTGTCAATCGTGCTCTGCTTATTGGATGTTGCTGTGAGGAAAAGAAGTACAGTTGTGGTCCCAGTACGCGGCCCGTGGAACACCAGCTTCGGATATGTGCGTTCAGCATGGCAGTGTTATCCTCTTCTGCGAACTTCCTGTCGTATAGGTACGACTTAAGCAGTATGGTGTGTTTGGGAAGCATTGTTGATCTTAGCATTAGACATTCCCAACCAAACTTTGTCGCATGCCTGAGAAAACATCCAGAACTATGCAGGGCCGTATCTATATTTTCGAACGCAGAATCGATCCCTATGTTATTCTGTAACCTGCTCAATTGTTCCGTGCTTTCACGAAAGCCCAAATTGGTGGGAGGGAATTTATGTTATGAAGGCGTCAGGATGCACTTATCGGGACAGAAAACTTTTCAAAAGTGTTTGATAGACACTCGTGTAAGACGCTGATAGCTATACGACGTGAGGAACTGTGGGACGACATCTTTTCCGGTTGGTATGCATAATGGATAATTGAACTTTTTATTGTCTGGCAGGGCAAGTTGGGTGATAGCATTAAGAGCTGGGCCAATGATGCAGATCCACACGATACGAAGCTCCAATAATCATCTTGGGGTTATTTGGTACCCTCCTGGAGATTTTTTTTGGGCTTCCGTGCTCTTTATTATTCTAAACGATTCCTTCGGGCGAAACTTGATTGGACCATCTTGAATGGTGAGAGGTTTGAAGAAGTCGGTAGCCTAGTGCCAAAACGTATTTGTTGCAGGGTAGGTTGGAACACTTTGGAGAGAGTAGAAAGAGTTAGCGCTTTCTCACGCTGGAGCCCAGCCGCATGCGAAGTTTCTGATAGGCTGACTGTTTATGTTGGTGAGCTTAGAGTTGGCGTGAGCGTCTACACAATGAGTTTTGTCGTATGGTGGCTGATATTTGTCGATGTAACGGCGTTGAGCGCGATCGTCCTCGATTTAACCGCTTTGGAGTTTCGTTGTGGCAGTCTTTTAGGTTTGCTTTGCCGAGGCGATCTGTCGATTTGCAATCACGTCGTAAGCGCCGGCTTCAAGAACGAGCTGTTCAATCTGTAGGATTGTTGTCCCTTGGTTGGATTTGTTTTGGGTATTGAGCGTTCGGGCGCGAGCGCGGCACGACGAAGAAAGTCTCCAGAGTGTTAATAAAACTGTCAATGTCAGCTACATCAACGAGACGTGGCTCTTAAGCTCAAGGGTGAGCTATTATTTTGTATCTGAGCCCGGTAGGTTATGTGAAGGTACTTTATGGGTCGTTTATGTATTAGGGGTCGTTGCAGGATTTATGAGGACGGGCGAGTGATCGGATGATAGATTCCGAAGCACTCGCACTTATCAGTCTACGCGAAATGTTTTTGGTAAAAACGGCAAAGTCAATCAAATCGGGAAGTTTTTTGGGAATCTGCGGCCAGTATTGTTGGTCTGCCAGGAGAAACGTGGTCGAGCTGTTGTTAGCTTTATAATTGACTATTTGTAGTAGAGCTGCTTTCCTTTGGATTC
>JARNME010000541.1:0-18562 GCA_030179655.1 Scaptomyza flava | reverse complement strand
CTAGCCGCCCCCAGATGCCCCAACGCTTCGTAAAAAACGGGAATGCGTGTATCTTCCAGAGTAGTGGAGCTAGAGCCACCAAATTTGGTAGGAAGATAGCTGGTAACGACCCCAAAAGAACTGCATCAAAGTTTGGAGCCACGCCCACCCATCCCGCCCCCAGCCCCCCCGCATTTAGAAATCAGAAAAGCCTATATCTCCCACAGTTTTTTAGCTAGAGTCACCAAATTTGGTGCCAATTTAGCTGATGATGACCCCCCAAAAACTGTTCCAAAAGTTTGGATGCCACGCCCACCAATACCGCCCTAGCCGCCCCAGATGCCCAACGCTTCGTAAAAAACGGGAATGCGTGTATCTTCCAGAGCAGTGGAGCTAGAGCCACCAAATTTGGTAGGAAGATAGCTGGCAACGACCCCCAACAATCTGCATCAAAGTTTTGAAGCCTAGCCCATCCGTTCCGCCCTCCTTTCCCCACCTTATACAAACTTTGAGCTAGAGTCACCAAATTTGGTATGAAGGTAGCATTTGACATTCCACAAGGACCTGCAGCAAAAATTTGGATGCCACGCCCAACCATACCGCCCCCAGCCCCCATTTCTCCACTTTATACAAACTTTGAGCTAGAGTCACCAAATTTGGTATGAAGGTAGCATTTGACATTCCACAAGGATCTGCAGCAAAAATTTGGATGCCACGCTCAACCATACCGCCCGCAGCCCCCCTTTCCCCACTTTATACAAACTTCGAGCTAGAGCCACCAAATTTGGTATGAAGATAGCAATTGACATCCCACATAGATCGGCACCAAAAATTTCAATACCACGCCCAACCATACCGCCCCCAGCCCCCTTTCCCCACTTTTACAAACTTTGAGCTAGAGCCACCAAATTTGGTATGAAGATAGCAATTGACATCCCACACAGATCTGCACCAAAAATTTCAATACCACGCCCAACCATACCGCCCCCAGCCCCCTTTCCCCACTTTTACAAACTTTGAGCTAGAGTCACCAAATTTGTTATGAAGGTAGCATTTGTCATTCCACAAGGATCTTTATCAAAAATTTGGATGCCACGCCCAGCCATACAGCCCCCAGCCCCCTTTCCCCACTCTTTACAAACTTCGAGCTGGAGTCACCAAATTTGGTATGAAGATAGCAATTGACATTCCACACAGATCGGTATCAAAACTTGGATTCCACGCCCACCCATACCGCCCCAGCCCCCTTTCCCCACATTTAACAATTTTCGAGCTAGAGTCACCAAATTTGGTATGAAGATAGCAATTGACATTCCACAAAGATCAGCATCAAAAAATTTGGATGCCACGCCCACTCATACCGCCCCCAGCCCCCTTTCCCCACATTTAACAATTTTCGAGCTAGAGTCACCAAATTTGGTATGAAGATAGCAATTGACATTCCACAAAGATCTGCATCAAAAATTTGGATGCCACGCCCACCCATACAGCCCCCAGCCCTCCTCTTCCCACATTAACAATTTTCGAGCTGGAGTCACCAAATTTGGTATGAAGATAGCAATTGACATTCCACAAAGATCTGCATCAAAAATTTGGATGCCACGCCCACCCATACCGCCCCCAGCCCCCCTTTCCCCACATTAACAATTTTCGAGCTAGAGTCACCAAATATGGTATGAAGATAGCAATTGACATTTCGCAAAGATCTGCAGAAAAATTTGGATGCCACACCCAATCATACCGCCCCCAGCCCCCCTTTCAACAGCTCTTACAAACTTTCAGCTAGAGTCACCAAATTTGGAAGGAAGATAGTTGGTGGCATCCCTATCTGCATCTGAGAATCTTTAAGGCAGCGTACACCCTTGTCCCATCCGTACCCCTTTGCAATCAGGCCTCTTTTTTTTACCTGTTTTAATACTGGTATCGAGTATGCCGCAGTCGGTTGCGTCCGACTGCAACGTTTCCACTTGTTTTTGGATTGTTATGACAAAGACTTGTTCTCTTGCGAAATTATTAGAGCCTGCTAACATATATTACCTTTGTTCCGCTATGACCTCCTTGACTCGGATATGTAAGTCTCTCTTAATTTTTAGTTTCTAACAAAACAACGTTGCCCCGGTGAAGGTTCTCAATATTTTTGAGTGAGATCTCTGGAAAATGACGATGTTGCTGTAGCTAGCGTTCACCCAAACCTGGGAACCAAAGGTCCAAATGGTTTTTAGAACAGAGTTAGGAGCAGGGCCTGCAGTCCCGTCAAAGGGAAGAGCCAGCGTTGATAAGCCAATGTAGGCAATCGGCTCTCAGCTTAAGAGTTTTTTTATAGCTTCAATGTGTCATATAAGCCATGTAAGTCATCTATCGGTCTATTAAGTTAAGGGGTTGACAATTTCGCCTGATTAGGGTGAAAGTTACTTGCTGGCACTTCCAACTTCCTGCCTTAGATAAACGACTTATGTTATGTGTGTTATTGAGAGAGTCGCTTTGATCTATGCATCAGACCCTTAAACCAAACTTTGTCGAGTTCCTGAGAATATCCAGATGTTATGCAATGCAGTATTTGCGACTTTCGAACGTGCTTCGTATTTCTGATGTTACATGATGACTGGTTCTATAGTTCCAAGGTTTTCACTACATCCAAAGTTTTTATTTTTATTTTTCATATTGTTTATAAAGGCATACTGGGTAAGCCGGAACCCGTCTGGGCGCGCCGGCTAACTATAGTTAGCTGTAACAATATCAATATCAATAAAAATAATTATAATAATAATAATAACTAATAAACAATGCAGTAATAAATAAACAAAAAATGCAAAGATACGTCACCTTCTGCTGACCCTCATCAAAGGGATTGAAGTATGAGATCCTTCGGTTGTCGCCTGTTGAGCGTCCTCTGTTTGCCAGCCGATTTCTCTGTGGCCCTAGTCTATCATAGTTACGACTGAATTCTGGTTTATTTCGTCAAAGACCGTGGCTAGTTCCAGGTCTCTGTGGTGTTCCGTACAAAACACTCGCAACCCTGTTCTGGTCGAACTGGATTCTTCGAATTTTGCGATCGCAAGCCAGGCCCCAGATTTGGCACCCGTACCTCCAGATGGTACTATAAATGCTTGTTAATTGTAACCTTGTTGGAGAGTGTTAACTTACCGAGCAGAGTTGCCAATAATGCTTTGCCACCGTAGCACGTATGCGCTTTATAATGGCAGTTACTTACTTAGAGTAGGTTGTAGTAGTAATTCCAAGATATGTTGCTGCGTTAGACTGTGGTACAAGGGCAACCCTAAAAAACCGTTCTCTGCTTAAGACTGTAGCCAATGTTGGTGGATTTGCCGCTATTGGTGCAGTTGTTCAAGCGACTTGCCAATTCCGCAAACTTTGCAGTAAAGTCCTGGATGCTGTCGGTTGCATCATGTTTGCATCGGGACCTGTAGGTGACGCACAGCTAGCATTGATGTCGCCTACAGACTTTCATCTTGGTGCGGCATGTCGTAGCTGTGCAGACAGTAAAGCAGGGGGCCCTAGGACACTTCCCTGTGGTACTCCAGCTGCCACATCATGCTCAGTAACAAATGCCGAGTGAAATGGATCAAGATTCATCCATACTAGGCCGAAAAAACGGCGCGTATGCTTAATTTTAGTAAAATTCCGGTGTGCCACACTCGATCCGAAAGCCATACAGTTCTCATGGGATTGTGTCATGAAGATTCAGTACTCTAAAAATAAAAAAAATTGTGATCGTGCCTTTGAATTAGGAAAAATAATGATTACTGATGTCAATGGATAATATATAGTCATCATGCACTAATTTTTTACGCATGCACTTAAGCACCGCACTTAACATCTCCTGGGACCCGCCCATCCCAGCTTATTAATTAATTTACATCATTTCGTATGTCATAATGATGTATAATTTTATTTTAGTTTTTTGTTGAATTTCTGATTTGTTTAAGTGGCCCAATAAGGTAGCAGGACACTTGTCCCGTAAATATATCACATTTTTTATTAAAAAATATAAAAAAGAACGGGAGAGCCCTACTTGAAGATACCCTGAACCCAATTGCAATAAATAAACAAGTGGAAACGTTGCAGTCGGACGCAACCGACTGCGGCACACTCGATACCAGTATTAAAACCAGTAAAAAGAGGCCTGATTGCAAAAGGGTACGAACTAGGCAGGGATGTACGCTTTTTTTTTTTTTTTTTTTTTTTTTTTTTTTTTATTTTTTTTTTTTTTTTTATCTTGTTATTTATTAAGGCATACAGGGCAATCCAGGAGCCCTTTGTGTCCTTGGTGTCTATTCATTCAGCCCATTTGGGCGCGCCGGCTAACATAAGTTAGCTGTAACAATTATAATAACAGTAACAATATAATAACAATAACAATAAAATAACAAATATCACAGATATACAAATGCTGCAAAGATGCGTCAGCTTCTTCTGACCCTCGTCACAGGAGATCGAAGTATTAGGTCCCTCGGTTGTCGCCGGTTGAGCCTCCTAGGTGGGCGATATCTGGTGAGTCCGTTTGCTAGCCGATTTCGGTGTCGCTCTAGCCTATCATGGTAACGACTCGAGTGCTGGTTGATTGTGTCGAAGACAGTGGTCAGTTTCAGGTCTCTGTGTAGCGTGGTGGTCCGGATAAACCACTCGCAACCAGTAACTATCCTCAATGCTTTATTCTGGACAACCTGCACTCTTTGGATTGGCTGTCGCATGCCAGGCCCCAGATTTGGCACCCGTATTTCCAGATTGGTGCCACGATCTGCTTATAAATTGTCATTTTATTGGAGAGTGACAATTTACTTCGCGAGCAGAGAAGCCAATAATGCTTTTTACTGAAGCACGTATGCGCGTTTTGATGGCAGTCACTTGCTTAGAGAAAGTGAGTCTGCGATCCAGGATTACTCCAAGATATTTTGCTGTATTCGACTGCGGTACAGGGGCCCCTTCCACAGACACGGCCGGTGGCGTTCTCCTCTTGAGGGTGTAGCAAACATTGCTCGATTTGTCGCTATTGATGCCATATTCCAGCGCCTTGCCCATTCCGCAAACTTTGATGCGTAGTCCTGGATGCCATCGGCTGCATCGTATTCGCATCGGGACGTGTAGGTGACGCACACATCATCAGCAAATGTGGCTAGCATTGATGTCCCGTACAGGCTATAATCTGGTATCGGCATATCGTAGCTATACAAGCAGTAAAGCAGGGGGCCAAGGACACTTCCCTGTGGTACTCCAGCTGCCACATCATGTTGGGTAGAGAGTGCCGAATGAAAACGGACCGCGAATCTCCTTCCCTCGAGGTATGACTTAAGAAGGCCGAAATATGGCGCAGGCAGCGTATGCTTAATTTTTAGCAGAATTCCGGTGTGCCAAACTCGGTCAAACGCTTCCCGGATATCCAGATAGAGGGCGTTGCAGTATTCCTTATTGTCGTAGGCCGTCAGAATTTGCTCGACAACCCGATGAAGCTGTTCGACAGTACTATGGCCAGCGCGGAACCCGAACTGATGCTCAGGAATAATCCCCTTAGCTTCCATGATCCTGGCCATCCGGGCGGCAATCAGTCTTTCAAACACTTTGAGATCGAAGGGAGGAGGCTTATCGGCCTGTAGGAAGCGGGTTCCCTTTCCGGTTTGCCTGATTTGTGGATCATGGAGATTATCCCGAGCTTCCACTGAGGAGGGAAGTATTGCAGCCTCACAATAGCGTTGAACACCATCGCTATGTAGCGAATCGCACGGCTGGGCAGTGCCTTCAAAGTAGCATTGCAGATGGCGTCATGACCTGGCGCTCTTTTTATGTTCTGGCTTGCAATGACATCAGCTATCTCACTAGGGGCAAATGGCTTGATAGGCAGGTCCATTTGAAGAGCTTGAGTCAGCTGGTCGTGTGTCTCCTCAACATGCTGCAGACTTGCAAGATTAAACGGCTGAAAGCGCTCGGCAAGGTGCACAGCAAACACCTCCGCTTGCTCCAAGTCAGTACGACACCATGTCCCGTTACTGTCCACCAGTGGCGCTTTTCTTGCGCAACGCCTTTTAATAGCGCGCGTGGCTTTCCAGAGTGAGTGCGTCGCTTCGCTTGCAACCCCAGTGTTGGCTAGCCTTTCGTCAAACCATGCAGATTTGTGCTCCACTAGTGCACGACGGAGCCTACTCTGCGCTCTGTTCCAATCGGCTTTGTCCAACGGATGGCGAGACCTCATCCACCTCGCGCGTAAGCGCCTCTTCTCAGTGATGAGAAGAAGAATCTCCCCGGTTAACGGTATCCTATCTGCTGCGGGCCTCCGAGATGCAGTGCGAGTAGCCATTCTAGCTGCTGCCTGGACTGAGTGGGTGAACGAGTCGATAGCGTCATCGATGTCCTTTTCGGTGTGAATCGCAGAGTTAAGTTGCAGTGAGGATTCGAGGTGCTCTTGGAACCATTCCAAGTTAGTACGCCTGGTGATTAGCCGCTCCGTCTTGGGGTAAGATATTGCTGACGCATTCAGCGTAATGACAAGGGGTAGATGGTCGGAGCTGAGCTCAACAACCGGCCGTATATCAGCATGAATGCCCATGATCCCCCTAGTCAACGCAAAATCAATATAGCCTGGTGAGCCTCTGCTGCCGTACGGGTATCTCGTTGGGCCACCTGTTGCTAGCGAGTTTATCTCCGAATTCAGGACGAGATTTGCAAGCGCATGACCTCTTTGGTTGCACCTTCCTGCTCCCCATAGCCAGTGGGACGCATTCCAGTCGCCCGCAACGATGAATTTGGAACGATGCTGTTCCAAAATCGACTTAAATTCATCCGTTGTCCATATAAACCTCGGGGGACAGTATACCGCTCCAAAATTTATATAACCGAGTGCCGTCTCGATAGCTGCTGACGCTAGTTGCACTTTGTTAGTGGCTGTTGGTTCTAGCGGGAAGTGGACCAGGCTTGACCTGATCATGATCGCTGCACCACCTTTAGCGTTGCCAGCGCTGGGATCATTGGCAGTATAGGCCTCATACCCAAATAGTTTGGGTGCCTCTGACCCTTTGCAGTGTGTCTCGCTGAGAAGCAAGACATCTATATCATGTCGCCGCACAAAGCACTCTACTTCGGGCAGCTTCGTGGAAACGCCGTCGGCGTTCCACACAAGGATGCGCAGCGGCATCATTATGGTGTCTTCTGCGCTTGGAGAGCAGTGAGCAGATTAAGAATCTGCCCTGCTGCTGTGTCTGTTGTTGTTGCTGCTTCAGCATCATCATCATTAATTCCATCTGCTTCTCTTGGAACGAGCGCAGAGAGTTAATGCTTTCATAAGCGATTGCAGAATTGTTTCGATGGTGCTGCTGGCTCCCATCGACTGCTGATGTGGATCCCTCGTCGTCCTTTGACGGCTGCGGCTCCTGTTGTTAGACTGTTGCTGATGTTGGTGTTGTTGTTGGTCCTGCTGCTGTTGCTGCTTTGCTACATCCGCATAGGAGACGCCGCTTCGAAGAGTGGCAATCGGCCTACCACCAGAGGTACTCCGTAGCATAGAGCGCTCGTTGCTCATGCTTCTACCGCCCAGTCCGCTTCTGGGCCTGGAGCGTTGTAGGAACGCTTGATATTTATTGCAGCCTGAGTAGTTGGCAGGGTGCTGTTCACCACAGTTATAGCAGTGCATAGCTCGTTGCGTGGTCGAGTACAATCTCTGGCAGGGTGTTCTCCGGCACATTTAACACAAATGTGCGCCTTGCGACAATATTTAGCAGTGTGACCAAACTGCTGGCATCTATGGCATTGCACGATAGCAGTGCGCTTGCGGAGTGGTTCAATAACAACTCTCATATGGCATAATGTTTTGACAGCCAGGATAGCCTTGTTGTTGGCCGCTGCAGCAATATTCAGGAAAAACATATTGACTGGATTGTCTTTGGGGTGCCTGGCTCGCTGCGCCTCTTGGGCGTATGGGCATCGATCACCTTGTGGCCAATTTTCTCCAGTTCGGCTTTGATCTGGCTAAGCAACGTGCTGTGGTGCAAGCCTTTTACGCAGACTCTGTATGGTCTGTCTTCTTTTAGCTGGTAGCAGTGAAACTCATACTGCTCAGACTCGAGCCAGTTGACAATACTGCGGAATGTGGCAGCATCGGCCGTGTAAAGCCTCATGACACCACCCAGAGAAGCCCTTGCCTCTACCTTGCTCACGTCAGTAATTCTTTTAATGCTTTCCATTAGCAAATTTACATCATTTATTCCCTCCATCACTATTGGTGGTGGCTTGGGCTGTGTTTTGACGGGAGTATCAGAGCTCCCAGCTATGTCAGCAGTAGCAGCTTGGTGGCTGGTGCTTGGCTGCTCGCACAGCACGTCAATTTCGTTTTCGGCGTCCATGTCAGCAGGAGTTTGCGCAAGTGATCCGAAGCGGTTTGAGCTGCCGTTGTAACTAGCTTGAAGTGAGGGAAAGTTACCACCATTCTGGACAAGGTTCGATTTTTTCCTCAATAGCTTCGGAGAAGCGGCTAAACTCATCTTGCGCTTAATTTAATTTTTTGAAAACGCAAAGCTACGTCACCTGAGGCAGAGTTTTGGTTGCTTGTGGGGGTCTCAGCTGAGGCTCCGTTGACGCTTGAGAAGGCACCTGGTGCAAATGTCGATGTAGTTGCGGCAATTCCAGCTGCACCGTTCATCTCATTAGCTGTGGGTTCATTGACGGCTTTGCTTAGTGCCTCGCCAAGAATCGCTTTGTTCTTAATCTTAGTTGTTGTTGCAGTTGTTGTGGTGGGGCTACTGCTTTCGGTCGTATTGCATGAAATGCGCTTAATTTCATAAGGTGATTTACCTGCTATTGAGAATATTTTTCCGCGAGCAATCTGCTTATTTCTGAACTGAGAGTTCATTTTGCGCACTAAGGTGATGTGCTGCCCAGACGGCAAAGAAACAAGTCTGGCCGCACTACAGATATATTTTGTTGTTTTCCAACTGCCGACACTGTACGAGACAGTATCCAAAGACTTAGAATGTGAAATCACTGCACACAGAAAATAAAACAAATTTATTTGTTCTGAATTAAAAAAAAAAAAAAAATTTTTTTTTGATAAATTTTTGATGTTGCCTGTCAGACGACCTGACAGAGACTGGATGTACGCTGCCTTAAAAATTCTCCGATGTAGATTAGGATGCCACCAGCTATCTTCCTTCCAAATTTTGGTGACTCTAGCTCAAAGTTTTTAAAAGGTGGGGGAAAGGGGCGGTATGGGTTTCAAGTCTCTAGCTTGAAAGGTGTGGAAAAAAATTGGACACATACAGACGGACAGACGGACGGACATCATGACGGACATGGCACAAACCTAATATACTCTTTACCTTCGGTATCGAGTATAATTAAATTATAATTGACTTTGGTATACTGACTTAGCATCAATCGATTAAATTCGATATCTCCGGTGTTTCTTAACCGATTTGGACGAAATTTTCAGAAAAGTTTTATCGTTCCCCCCACTACTTCAACCCTCATTTTTAGATTTTCCAAATTCGATATTTTTGTTTTCGATAGCATGTGTATGTCGGAAACCAGAATAGCTATCGATAACTTAAAGCGAACTTGTTCTGCTCATGGTATAGGAGTACTTATGTTCAAAATCTGAAGTCTCTAGCTCTTGTAGTCTCTGAGATCCAGGCGTTCATACAGACGGACAGACGGACGGACAGACGAACAGACAGACGGACATGGCTATATCGTCTCG
The DNA here is from genome assembly GCA_030179655.1 of Scaptomyza flava. Lineage (NCBI taxonomy): Eukaryota > Metazoa > Arthropoda > Insecta > Diptera > Drosophilidae > Scaptomyza > Scaptomyza flava. Next base: position 8,883 of record JARNME010000541.1, on the reverse strand, counting down.
GCGGTTGATGCTGATCAAGAATATATATACTTTATGGGGTCGGAGATGCTTCCTTCTGCCTGTTACATACTTTTGCACAAAACCATTGTATCCTTATTACCCATTTTATGGGTTAGGCCTTTAACCCTTAACCCTTAACTTAAGAGTATAAAAAGTGAAAACGTTGCAGTCAGACGCAACCGACTGCGGTATACTCGTTACGGGTACGGATACGGGACTGGATTACGCGGTCTCAAAGATTGTCAGATGCAGATGCCACCAGCTATCTTATTTCCCAATTGGCGACTCTAGCTCAAATGAAGGAGAAAGGGGGCTGTGGGCGGTATGGGTGGGTGTAGAATCCAAATTTTACTGCAGATCTTAGTGGGATGCACCAGCTATCTTCCTACCAAATTCGGATACTCTAGCTCAAAGTTTGTAAAAAGTTATGTAAAGCGCGGCTGGGTGGGCGTGGCATCCAAATTTTTTATGTAGATTTTTAGGGATCGTTACCCGTTATCGTTATCCTTGGTGGCGAAACCAGTTTTTGAATGGTGGGAAGGTTTGGGCTGGGGCGCACTGGACGGGCAAGGCATCAAGAGCTTGGGAGTTTTTACCTGGTATCTTCCTATTTAAATTTGGTGGCTAAAACTCAAAGACTGTGGTAGATACACGCATTTCCGTTTTTAATGAAGGAGCGGCTGTGGATTTCTAGGGTAATATTGGTGGGCGTGGCATCCAAAGTTTTGATGCAGTTTATTGGGGGCGGTCTTCACCTATATCGGTACCGAATTTGGTAGCTCTAACTCAAGAACTGTAGAAGTTATAGGTGTTTCTAATTTTATGTTGCGTTGGGTTGTGTGAATTTTGGTGGGGAGGGCGGGGGAGGGGGTGCACCAGCCGGCTGGTTCCAAAATTTTTATTGCAGCATTTTGGGGGTAGTAGCTATCTTCCTACCAAATTTGCTAGTTATAGCTGTTAGGATGCACAAAGTAAGCGGATTATCGATTTTGAGCTATCGAATTTGCCAGCCCCAGAAATATCGTTATAACCTTAATCTTGACACTTAATCATTCCCGGCGAAGACAATGATATTTAGAGAGATTCAAGTCTCTAGCTTCAAGAGTGTGGAAAAAAGTTGCGTTCTTACAGTCGGATGAAATGACGGACAGACACACACAATGATGGACATTGCAAAAACCCATTATACTCTTTACCTCTGGTATCGAGTGTTAAAACTAACAAACAAACGATGACTGTAAACATTATGTCTAAAAGTATGCAATAGAAAATATTGCTAAACAAGCACCAAAATCACAGATATATTTAAATGTATATTTTGTGGAGCATACTTTTAGATTTTTTTTATGCCCTTAAGCTTAGTACGCAGGAACTAGAAATATTTCTAGTTGTGTCAAACTCCATATAAAAACAAGTAAGAAGGCTTTAGTCGGGAGGAGCCCGACTTGAAGATACCCTGAACCCAGTTTCATAAATAAATTAAATTTTTTTTAAAATTTAAATTTAATGTATTGAACCAAAAAACACAGTTAGTTTTATTACAACACAGTGATCTTCATTAGTAAATTCGGCAAGCCTGGTTGACTTCAGGCGTAGTTGTGGGTCTTGTGGATGAGGTTGACTTCCTTTGGATCGTCACCAGGCTATTGTATTAGGTTTCAAATGGACCTGCGCGTAAGTCTTCTAACGACTCTTCTCCCCGCAAGCTCTCTAGCCAGCCGGCTTCGGTGCTGCTGCAAACGTGCGTTGTATCTGATGGAATAAGCTCCAACTTGGCTGTCTATGGTAGTCAATCTGAGGTCATTGTGCAAGGTTGAATTGCGTACGGACCAGGCAGCACCAGTTATTCGACGCAAAGCCAAATTCTGGAGTTTCTGGATACGTCGTCGACTTGTCCGACACGCAATGCCCCAAATCTGTATACCATATCTCCAAGTCGGAGCAACCAAAAATTTGTACACTGCCCGTTTGCAGCGCAGCGGCAAGGCGCTATTGGCGTTATCATCCAATTAACTTTTGACAGCTTGTACCGACATTGCTTAAGGAGCCCATCAAAGTGAGAGCGAAAACAGAGCCTTTTGTCCAATGTGATCCCCAGGTATCGAGCATGATTTTCAGGCTGCAAGGGACTCCCATCAAGCCAGACTACCGGTGCTTCTCCACGTCTCAGTGTAAAGTTGACAGCTTGGCTCTTCGAGGCGTTGAGCTTGATGTTCCACCTGCGATCCCAGCTCTCAAGGATGTGGATATACTCCTGGGCTCCGTCAGCAGCCTCGTCCTCGCAAGAGGCAGAGTGGAATACTGCCACGTCGTCAGCAAATGTGGCAATGAGAAAATTACATGCTGAGGCGAGGTCTTCAAGATCATCAGGAGTGGGTATGTCCGCCGTGTACAGGTTGTATAGAAAAGGGCCCAGTACGCTGCCTTGCGGAACGCCCGCCTTCATTTCCCGCGTGGTAGAGATCGCAGCCCTCACCTTGACTTCAAACCTGCGTTCCGTTAGAAGATACCCTGACCCAGTTGCAATAAATTTTATGTAAGACTTTGGTATACTGACTTAGCTTCAATCGATTAAGTTCAATATCTCCGGTGTTTCTCAATCGATTTGGACGAAATTTTCAGAAAAATTCTATCATTACCCATTACTTCAACCTTCATTTTAGATTTTCCAAATTCCAAATTTTTTTTATCGATTCCATGTGTATATCGGAAACCATAATAGCTATCGATAATTTGAAGCAAACTTGTTCTGCTCAAGGTATAGGAGAACTTATATCCAAAATCTGAAGTCTCTAGCTTTTTTACTCTCTGAGATCCACGCGTTCATACAGACGGACAGACGGACATGGCTATATCGTCTCGGCTGTGATGCTGATCAAGAATATATATACTTTATGGGGTCGGAGATGCTTCCTTCTGCCTGTTACATACTTTTGCACAAAACCATTATACCCTTATTTACCCATTTATGGGTTGAAGCTTAGTACGCAGGAACTAGAAATATTTCTAGTTGTGTCAAACTCCATATAAAAAAAACGCTAGAAAGAATTTCTGGACATAATTTCTAGAGACATTTCTAATGAGTAAGGAGAAGCCCTAATAGTGAACACCCTAAGGTTTTTGGGATATTAAATTGTCAGAAATCAACGTCAAGCTTAGCTGTTGGTATCGTAGGAAAGCTAGTTCAATTGCCCATCGATCAGTGTAAGGCATTATGCACATTTCATTCGTTTTTTGAAAGATATATAGTAGGATTTAATGAAAAAAGTCAAAATCACGATTTTCGATAAAGTGCCCTGTAGTAGTCACTCCCCTTAATCTTGTCAAAATAGAGCCAATAAAATGAAATAAAATGCCAAATCATTGTTTTTATTTATGCTTTTGTATTTTATGCAATTAAACACTCAAAAACAACCGAATTTAATAATTTATTAAAATTTATTACTCGTAAAAAACAGTATCGCCAGCGATACAGCGATGTATCGATTAAAGTATCGATTTATGCATCGCAAGCTCAACATCGCACACACAAGAACAATAAATTTTTAGATTGCCCAGAAACTTGTTTATGTTGTGCGCAGATGACGTCACAATGCATGTGTTGATATTTGCCTTGGTAATATGCATCATATGTGACGTCATCTGCGCAATGCGTTATCTGTCTTAATTGTGTCATGTTGCTATTAGGGCGCAAACTTTTAAGCAAATCTACAAAAAATTAAGTCAAGTTTTATGCCAACTCATAATAAATTCATTTTATTAATTTTTCTTCATTTTTCTTAATAGAACTTTTTCTTGCTCTTCTTGCAAATCATAACAAATTCATTTAACATTGTTTTAACTAAATAATAATAAAATTTTTCTATTCTTCTTAAGTCAACACGCATCTGTTCCTTGTGTGAATTTGACACAATTTTGAAATTCGGCTTTTGCGGCTTTTCTACTTATCAAATGTGAATTTTGGTTCACTGAACAAATTTGAAGAATTTTCAGATATTTTGAAATTATGATTTTCTGATTAAGAGCAACGCGAGAGACGCAAAGTGATACGATAGTCGATACAAATATCGATAAGTGTTAAAGTGTATCACATCGTATTTGACCAGAACACGCAGAAACATAATTTTACATTTATTAATGTTAAACCCAAAATATTGAACAGAAAAAATTTTGGATTACAGATTATGAAAGGGCAAGAAAAAACGATTAAGAAAATTATTATTTCCCTTTGCTGAAACTTGAAATAATACAATTCCAACGCGTTGAAAAGTTACAAAGCTTACGTCGAAATATCGGTATTTTAATTTTAGTCTCTGGTGCATCCAAAACTTAGTATAAACACCATTAGACTACATAAAAAGCAAGCCGGCACTAAGAGCTATCAATCACAGTGATTTTTTTTTTATTGAATTTGAATTTTATTCCTAGTGCTACAAGTGGGAGTACTTATAAATTAGTGCACTAGTCACATTTAAATAATCCTATAAAAATTTAAACAGAAATTATAAATATGATTAATACAAAGATTATAATAATAATAATACTTCTTATGTACTAAACATTAAATGGAAATAAAAAATTGTCTATAATTATGGGCATTACTCTCTGCAACCTCACTCACAATGTTATTGTTATCGTTATCACCATTATTATTTTTATTTTTATTACTAATGATAAAAAATCAACATCATTAGCTATGTTGTTGTAAATGTCTTTTTAGCCTGATTCGAAAACTTGATGTGCTTCTAATAGTCTTAATCTCAAGTGGCAACTGATTCCAAAGTCGAGCAACCCATATAAAGAAGTGCCTGTCGGAGGATGCAAGTTTAATTCTGGGACAAACAATATTGCAGGTCCTTAAAGATACCGCAAAGCGTAATTTGTCATATAAGTAATCAGGCGTTTTTGTACTTATGATCTGATGGAGCAAAGTTAAAGTTTTATATCTAGTCCAGTTTTTTAAGTCTAAGTCAAAATACGATTTGTAAAACATGTAACATGGTCATATCGTTTGAGTCCAAAAACATAACGTGCTATACTATTTAAAGCTACTTTTAGCTTCTGCTGACTAGCAATATCACAGTTGGCAAAGATTTCAATTCCATAAAACAAAACTGGTGTAACTAAAGCTTTCGCTATAGTCATTTTTGTATTAATCGGCAGCCAGGGCTGTGTTAGCACAAGCTGCCGGAGAACACCATATGTCTTACCCACAGCTTTATTGACCTAGTCTTTCCATGTTAGTGTATTGTTAAATGTTATTCCTAGATTATCAGCCTTTTCCACATACGCAATATCTACATTATCAACACAGAGTTTACTTAAATTGTCAACATTTAGTTTTTTCTTATACATTATGATACATTTACACTTTGACGGGTTCAAACGAAGGCCATTACTACTTGCCCATTTACATACACGTAACAGATCATTATACATAGCATGATACATGGTTAATCTGACTAGTAGGACGACTTACATATAATTGGACATCATCAGCGTACATATGGGCTTCACACATGGACAGAACACTTGGGAGATCATTAACATAAATTGTAAAAAGTAGAGGACCTAGAATTGATCCCTGTGGAACACCACGTGTTGTTACCACAAGGTCGGAGGTAGAATCCTGAACAACTACAGCCTGTTTTCTATTTCTTAAATATGAGTCCATTAACTTAACTGCAGTTGTGGAGAAGTTATAAAGCCTGCTTAACTTCGTTGTCAAAATTTCGTGGTTAACCGTGTCAAAAGCCCTACTAAAGTCAAGAAGTGTTAATAGAGTAACTTCACTATTGTCCATATGACTTCTATATCCTCAACAATTTTTAAAATTGCGGTTATACAACTTTTCTTTTTCCTAAACCCAGATTGCTTGTTGCTAAGTAAAATGTTGGTGTCCATAAAAGTTGAAATTTGGTTTGCCAATAATTTTTCAAAAACTTTAGACAAGAATGGCAATATAGCTATCGGTCTAAACTCATCTTTGCCTTTTGGGATGGGCGTAATCTTAGCGATTTTCCACATCTCAGGAAATGTGGACGTGGTGATTGCATAATTTAGAATGTGCGTTATATGACCTAAATTAGTGGAAGTATTATTTTTACAAATTTTGGGTTAATATCATCTAATCCACACGCATTTGACTTAATTTTAAAGATTGACTCAAGAACATCACATTGACTTACACCAACAAAGTTAAAACAGCTAGTACAATTATTAAACGACACAGAGTTTATGTACGGATTACATGTTGCTGGACGAACATTGACATTTACAAAACTACCATTAAGAACATTTACATCCAAGTCATCATTTATCACAGATTTTGCCTTTCCAATTCCAACGTTCTTCAACTCCTTCCATAATTTTTTCGTGGAATTTATATTGTCAAACTTTAAACCATAATGTCTACGCTTAGCACTACTGATCAAGTCATTTACATTACGCCTAGCAGTCTTAAAAAGTTGGAATATTTGGTCAGTCTTATAACGTTTCCACCTCTCGTAAAGCTTGTCCCGGTGTTTTATTGCACTTGTTATATCACTGCTAAACCATGGATTTAGCTTCGGCTTAATAACTAAGGTCCTAAGCGGTACATGCTTATTGTACAAATATTCAATATTAGTTTGTAACAATCCTAACTGGGTGTCAACAGACGGAAGGAAGTATAGACTATTCCAATCACAATTATTACAGTCACTGAACAACATACTTTATCTACATTTTAAAGTCCCTGTATTGAATAATTTGATTATTAGAGTCAAGTTGAGTGTCATAAGAAAGAAAAATTAGGTCATGTTTGGAAAACTCAGGTACTGATATTTGGTCATACAACATTACTCTGTTTGTTTTGTTTACAAAGATAACATCAAGTAAAGTATTTGTGGTTGAGAGAAATGAGTCGGTGTAGATTCATTTACAAGTTCAAGACCCAGTGCATTAAATTCTGCTGATAAATCTTGGTTCTGAAGCATATTGCTGTTTAGGTCGCCAACTATAATAATATCAGTGAATTTCAGTGATAAGTTTGCTATTGTATCAATCATGTCAGAGTAACCAATGTGGTTATGTGCCCTATACACACATCCTAGAAGCGTCTTAATATTTTATTAAGACTAATTAATTCTAAAAACAAATATTCAATTGGGCTGTCAAGGGGATGACTTAGAACAACTTACACTTAATTCTCTTACTACATACACTGCTACACCACCTGCATGACTTACACGATCAGAACGAAAAACATTAAAGCCATCACAAATAATAGACAAGTCACTTAATTCTGGGAAAAACCATGTTTCAGAGACACAGACAACATCAACATTAGAATTCACAAAAATAAAACGAAACTCATCCATCTTCTTAACCAGACTCTGAGCATTAATATGGCAAATGTTTAAACCGCTGTTTTGCTTACAAAGAACTCTAACCATGGCATGGGTGCTCGACTTGGATGTTATTAAAGATGCGGACATCTAAAAAGCTTGATTTTAAAACCTAACAGAAGCACATCAAAAAATTGTATATTACCTAACGCTAAATATGAAATAATAATAATAATAACGACAACAATAAAAATCAGCTGGACATCAGACGCATTCAAATATAAGAGATGAGAGCCCTCTTTTAAAAGATTCGAAATTGTAAAACGAGAGAAATTACTTAAAATATGAAAGAAAGAGAAATTACTTAAAACATGAATTAACATACGTTTTGACAATATTAAAGCGCATAACTTAAGAGCGAAAAAGCTCCGCCTGATTGGTCGGTTGTGTTGACGTGGCGACTGCAGATGAGCTTTGTAAGGGCACGAGCTTTTGCGGGTTGTCTAGTCTGACTACATCTCCCTTCTCGCTCTGTCTGACGTGGACGATGCCCTGGCGACAGAACACAGCTGTCAGCAGCTTTTGCCTCTTCATTTGCATTGCTTTCTGAAGATCTCATAGTTCTCTTTGCTTAATTGCTCATTAAGGTAAATTGGTACATTGCCATGTGCTTCAAAGCCCAGCATGTGCAAGTTTAGTTGCGTGTTGTTGTTTCGCCGGTATTCTGCTGCCGCTCGCATTATTTTTATTTTGTCGTGCGTGCTATCAAACTTTACAACAATTTCCGGGTCGACTACCGAACTTGCTCTGCCAGATCGCCTGATCCTAAAGATCTCATTAAGTCTCGGTGCCGGGGTGACCCCAAGGGAGAATGCTAATGCGTTGAAAATAGACCGCAGCTGCTCACCCTCTACGAGGGGCACACCATGTAGCCGAACATCTTTGGCGATGGATGCATTGGCTTGCGCATTGAGCTTGTCTTCAAGCGCCGCAACTTGCACGTGTAGTGCTCGAGTACCCTCCGCAGCTTGCTCCAGATTTTGCACCCGCTGCATAATGCTGTGAAGCTCACCGTGCATGCCATCCAGCTTCTCATTTAGTATGCAGAGCAGGTGTTCCTCCGACTCTCTCATACGGCTTGATATTAATTCAGCCTGTTCATCAAAGCGTTGGTTAATCAGCTGGACGAGCGAGTTGTAGTCGGTCCCCTTTCCAGCCTTCAGATCACCAGTGGAGTTTTCGCGCAAACGTTTTGGAACAGGTGCCATTATTGTGCAAATAAAGAAAAAGCAGTAGGGAAAAGTGTTGTCGTGCTGCGAGCAGAGTAGTTTTCGTATGCTTTGTGGAGAGCAAGAATAGCTCTCAGCTTCCCAGAAGTGTTGTTGTTTACTGTGTGCGCGCGGTTTTTTTCGCAAATAGTGATCGTTTATTTATTAAATAGAGTAGAAGTTTTAAACGAATGCAGTGTCCGTAAGTTTTTTTCCAATTTATTAATTTATAACAAAAATAATGCCGGTGTATTGCTTTAAAAAATATTTGTAGCGGCCGGAGAGCT
>JARNME010000540.1:0-56091 GCA_030179655.1 Scaptomyza flava | reverse complement strand
ATGCAGTCTGTGTGGAATGTCAATTGCTGTCTTCATACCAAATTTGGTGACTCCAGCTCGAAGTTTGTCAAGAGTGAAGACAGGGGGGCTGGGGGCGGTATGGGTGGTTGTGGCATCCAAAGTTTTGATGCAGATCTGTGTGGAATGTCAATTGCTATTTTCATACCAAATTTGGTGACTCTAGCTCGAAGTTTGTAAAACGTGTGGATAGGGGGGCTGAGGTCGGTATGGGTGGTTGTGGCATCCAAACTTTTGATGCAGATCTGTGTGGAATGTCAATTGCTATCTTCATACCAGCTCGAAATTTGTAAAAAGTGGGGAAAGGGGGGTCTGGGGCGGTAGGGGTGGGTGTGGCATCCAAAGTTTTGATGCAGATCTGTGTGGAATGTCAATTGCTATCTTCATACCAAATTTGGTGACTCTAGCTCGAAGTTTGTAAAACGTGCGGATAGTGGGGCTAAGTCGGTATGGGTGGTTGTGGCATCCAAACTTTTGATGCAGATCTGTGTGGAATGTTAATTGCTATCTTCATACCAGCTCGAAATTTGTAAAAAGTGGGGAAAGGGGGGTCTGGGGCGGTAGGGGTGGGTGTGGCATCCAAAGTTTTGATGCAGATCTGTGTGGAATGTAAATTGCTATCTTCATACCAAATTTGGTGACTCTAGCTCGAAGTTTGAAAAAAGTGAAGACAGGGGGGCTGGGGGCGGTATGGGTGGTTGTGGCATCCAAACTTTTGATGCAGATCTGTGTGGAATGTCAATTGCTATCTTCATACCAAATTTGGTGACTCTAGCTCGAAGTTTGAAAAAAGTGAAGACAGGGGGGTGGGGGCGGTATGGGTGGTTGTGGCATCCAAAGTTTTGATGCAGATCTGTGTGGAATGTCAATTGCTATTTTCATACCAAATTTGGTGACTCTAGCTCGAAGTTTGTAAAACGTGCTGATAGGGGGGCTGAGGTCGGTATGGGTGGTTGTGGCATCCAAACTTTTGATGCAGATCTGTGTGGAATGTAAATTGATATCTTCATACCAGCTCGAAATTTGTAAAAGTGGGAAAGGGGGTCTGGGGCGGTAGGGGTGGGTGTGGCATCCAAAGTTTTGATGCAGATCTGTGTGGAATGTCAATTGCTATCTTCATACCAAATTTGGTGACTCTAGCTCGAAGTTTGTAAAAAGTGAGGAAAGGGGGGCTGGGGCCGTATTGCTGGGCGTGGCATCCAAATTTTTGATGCAAATCTTTGTGAAATGTCAATTGCTATCTTCATACAAAATTTGGTGACTCTAGCTCGAAAATTGTTATATGTAGGGAAAGGGGGGCTGGGGTCGGTATGGGTGGTTGTGGCATCCAAATTTTGATGCAGATCTGTTTGGAATGTTAATTGCTATCTTCATACCAAATTTGGTGACTCTAGCTCGAAAATTGTAAAAAGTGAAGACAGGTGGGCTGGGGGCGGTATGGGTGGTTGTGGCATCCAAACTTTTGATGCAGATCTGTGTGGAATGTAAATTGATATCTTCATACCAGCTCGAAATTTGTAAAAAGTGGGGAAAGGGGGGTCTGGGGCGGTAGGGGTGGGTGTGGCATCCAAAGTTTTGATGCAGATCTGTGTGGAATGTCAATTGATATCTTCATACAAAAGTTGGTGACTCTAGCTCGAAGTTTGTAAAAAGTGAGGAAAGGGGGGCTGGGGCAGTATTGCTGGGCGTGGCATCCAAATTTTTGATGCAGATCTTTGTGAAATGTCAATTGCTATCTTCATACCAAACTTGGTGACTCTAGCTCGAAAATTGTTATATGTGGGGAAAGGGGGGCTGGGGGCGGTATGGGTGGGCGTGGCATCCAAAGTTTTGATGCAGATCTGTGTGGAATGTCAATTGCTGTCTTCATACCAAAACTGGTGACTCTAGCTCGAAAATTGTAAAAAGTGAAGACAGGGGGGCTGGGGGCGGTATGGGTGGTTGTGGCATCCAAACTTTTGATGCAGATCTGTGTGGAATGTAAATTGATATCTTCATACCAGCTCAAATTTGTAAAAAGTGGTGAAAGGGGGGTCTGGGGCGGTAGGGGTGGGTGTGGCATCCAAAGTTTTGATGCAGATCTGTGTGGAATGTCAATTGCTATCTTCATACCAAATTTGGTGACTCTAGCTCTAAAATTGTAAAAAGTGAGGAGAGGGGGGCTGGGGCCGTATTGCTGGGCGTGGCATCCAAATTTTTGATGCAGATCTTTGTGAAATGTCAATTGCTATCTTCATACCAAACTTGGTGAGTCTAGCTCGAAAATTGTTATATGTGGGGAAAGGGGCGCTGGGGTCGGTATGGGTGGGCGTGGCATCCAAAGTTTTGATGCAGATCTGTGTGGAATGTCAATTGCTGTCTTCATACCAAATTTGGTGACTCTAGCTCAAAATTGTAAAAAGTGAAGACAGGGGGGCTGGGGGCGGTATGGGTGGTTGTGGCATCCAAACTTTTGATGCAGATCTGTGTGGAATGTAAATTGATATCTTCATACCAGCTCAAAATTTGTAAAAAATGGGGAAAGGGGGGTCTGGGGCGGTAGGGGTGGGTTTGGCATCCAAAGTTTTGATGCAGATCTGTATGGAATGTCAATTGCTATCTTCATACCAAATTTGGTGACTCTAGCTCGAAGTTTGTAAAAAGTGAGGAAAGGGGGCTGGGGCAGTATTGCTGGGCGTGGCATCAAAATGTTTGATGCAGATCTTTGTGAAATGTCAATTGCTATCTTCATACCAAACTTGGTGACTCTAGCTCGAAAATTGTTATATGTGGGGAAAGGGGGGCTGGGGGCGGTATGGGTGGGCGTGGCATCCAAAGTTTTGATGCAGATCTGTGTGGAATGTCAATTGCTATCTTCATACCAAATTTGGTGACTCTAGCTCGAAGTTTGTAAAAAGTGAGGTAAGGGGGGCTGGGGCAGTATTGCTGGGCGTGGCATCCAAATTTTTTATGCAGATCTTTGTGAAATGTCAATTGCTATCTTCATACCAAATTTGGTGACTCTAGCTCGAAAATTATAAAAAGTGATGACAGGGGGGCTGGGGCGGTATGGGTGGTTGTGGCATCCAAACTTTTGATGCAGATCTGTGTGGAATGTTAATTGCTATCTTCATACCAAATTTGGTGACTCTAGCTCGAAAATTGTAAAAAGTGGAGACAGGGGGGCTGGGGGCGGTATGGGTGGCTGTGGCATCCAAACTTTTGATGCAGATCTGTGTGGAATGTAAATTGATATCTTCATACCAGCTCGAAATTTGTAAAAAGTGGGGAAAGAGGGGTCTGGGGCGGTAGGGGTGGGTGTGGCATCCAAAGTTTTGATGCAGATCTGTGTGGAATGTCAATTGCTATCTTCATACCAAATTTGGTGACTCTAGCTCGAAGTTTGTAAAAAGTTAGGAAAGGGGGGCTGGGGCAGTATTGCTGGGCGTGGCATCCAAATTTTTGATGCAGATCTTTGTGAAATGTCAATTGCTATCTTCATACCAAACTTGGTGACTGTAGCTCGAAAATTGTTATATGTGGGGAAAGGGGGGCTGGGGGCGGTATGGGTGGGCGTGGCATCCAAAGTTTTGATGCAGATCTGTGTGGAATGTCAATTGCTGTCTTCATACCAAATTTGGTGACTCTAGCTCGAAAATTGTAAAAAGTGAAGACAGGGGGGCTGGGGGCGGTATGGGTGGTTGTGGCATCCAAACTTTTGATGCAGATCTGTGTGGAATGTAAATTGATATCTTCATACCAGCTCAAATTTGTAAAAAGTGGGGAAAGGGGGGTCTGGGGCGGTAGGGGTGGGTGTGGCATCCAAAGTTTTGATGCAGATCTGTGTGGAATGTCAATTGCTATCTTGATACCAAATTTGGTGACTCTAGCTCGAAAATTGTAAAAAGTGAGGAGAGGGGGGCTGGGGCCGTATTGCTGGGCGTGGCATCCAAATTTTTGATGCAGATCTTTGTGAAATGTCAATTGCTATCTTCATACCAAACTTGGTGACTCTAGCTCGAAAATTGTTATATGTGGGGAAAGGGGGGCTGGGGTCGGTATGGGTGGGCGTGGCATCCAAAGTTTTGATGCAGATCTGTGTGGAATGTCAATTGCTGTCTTCATACCAAATTTGGTGACTCTAGCTCAAAAATTGTAAAAAGTGAAGACAGGGGGGCTGGGGGCGGTATGGGTGGTTGTGGCATCCAAACTTTTGATGCAGATCTGTGTGGAATGTCAATTGCTATCTTGATACCAAATTTGGTGACTCTAGCTCGAAGTTTGTAAAAAGTGAGGAAAGGGGGGCTGGGGCAGTATTGCTGGGCGTGGCATCAAAATGTTTGATGCAGATTTTTGTGAAATGTCAATTGCTATCTTCATACCAAACTTGGTGACTCTAGCTCGAAAATTGTTATATGTGGGGAAAGGGGGCTGGGGCGGTATGGGTGGGCGTGGATTCCATAGTTTTGATGCAGATCTGTGTGGAATGTCAATTGCTGTCTTCATACCAAATTTGGTGACTCTAGCTCGAAAATTGTAAAAAGTGAAGACAGGGGGGCTGGGGGCGGTATGGGTGGTTGTGGCATCCAAAGTTTTGATGCAGATCTGTGTGGAATGTCAATTGCTATTTTCATACCAAATTTGGTGACTCTAGCTCGAAGTTTGTAAAAAGTGAGGAAAGGGGGGCTGGGGCAGTATTGCTGGGCGTGGCATCCAAATTTTTGATGCAGATCTGTGTGGAATGTCAATTGCTGTCTTCATACCAAATTTGGTGACTCTAGCTCAAAAATTGTAAAAAGTGAAGACAGGGGGGCTGGGGGCGGTATGGGTGGTTGTGGCATCCAAACTTTTGATGCAGATCTGTGTGGAATGTCAATTGCTATCTTGATACCAAATTTGGTGACTCTAGCTCGAAGTTTGTAAAAAGTGAGGAAAGGGGGGCTGGGGCAGTATTGCTGGGCGTGGCATCAAAATGTTTGATGCAGATCTTTGTGAAATGTCAATTGCTATCTTCATACCAAACTTGGTGACTCTAGCTCGAAAATTGTTATATGTGGGGAAAGGGGGGCTGGGGGCGGTATGGGTGGGCGTGGCATCCAAAGTTTTGATGCAGATCTGTGTGGAATGTCAATTGCTGTCTTCATACCAAAACTGGTGACTCTAGCTCGAAAATTGTAAAAAGTGAAGACAGGGGGGCTGGGGGCGGTATGGGTGGTTGTGGCATCCAAACTTTTGATGCAGATCTGTGTGGAATGTAAATTGATATCTTCATACCAGCTCAAATTTGTAAAAAGTGGGGAAAGGGGGGTCTGGGGCGGTAGGGGTGGGTGTGGCATCCAAAGTTTTGATGCAGATCTGTGTGGAATGTCAATTGCTATCTTCATACCAAATTTGGTGACTCTAGCTCTAAAATTGTAAAAAGTGAGGAGAGGGGGGCTGGGGCCGTATTGCTGGGCGTGGCATCCAAATTTTTGATGCAGATCTGTGTGAAATGTCAATTGCTATCTTCATACCAAACTTGGTGACTCTAGCTCGAAAATTGTTATATGTGGGGAAAGGGGCGCTGGGGTCGGTATGGGTGGGCGTGGCATCCAAAGTTTTGATGCAGATCTGTGTGGAATGTCAATTGCTGTCTTCATACCAAATTTGGTGACTCTAGCTCAAAAATTGTAAAAAGTGAAGACAGGGGGGCTGGGGGCGGTATGGGTGGTTGTGGCATCCAAACTTTTGATGCAGATCTGTGTGGAATGTAAATTGATATCTTCATACCAGCTCAAAATTTGTAAAAAATGGGGAAAGGGGGGTCTGGGGCGGTAGGGGTGGGTTTGGCATCCAAAGTTTTGATGCAGATCTGTATGGAATGTCAATTGCTATCTTCATACCAAATTTGGTGACTCTAGCTCGAAGTTTGTAAAAAGTGAGGAAAGGGGGGCTGGGGCAGTATTGCTGGGCGTGGCATCAAAATGTTTGATGCAGATCTTTGTGAAATGTCAATTGCTATCTTCATACCAAACTTGGTGACTCTAGCTCGAAAATTGTTATATGTGGGGAAAGGGGGGCTGGGGGCGGTATGGGTGGGCGTGGCATCCAAAGTTTTGATGCAGATCTGTGTGGAATGTCAATTGCTATCTTCATACCAAATTTGGTGACTCTAGCTCGAAGTTTGTAAAAAGTGAGGTAAGGGGGGCTGGGGCAGTATTGCTGGGCGTGGCATCCAAATTTTTTATGTAGATCTTTGTGAAATGTCAATTGCTATCTTCATACCAAATTTGGTGACTCTAGCTCGAAAATTATAAAAAGTGATGACAGGGGGGCTGGGGGCGGTATGGGTGGTTGTGGCATCCAAACTTTTGATGCAGATCTGTGTGGAATGTTAATTGCTATCTTCATACCAAATTTGGTGACTCTAGCTCGAAAATTGTAAAAAGTGGAGACAGGGGGGCTGGGGGCGGTATGGGTGGCTGTGGCATCCAAACTTTTGATGCAGATCTGTGTGGAATGTAAATTGATATCTTCATACCAGCTCGAAATTTGTAAAAAGTGGGGAAAGAGGGGTCTGGGGCGGTAGGGGTGGGTGTGGCATCCAAAGTTTTGATGCAGATCTGTGTGGAATGTCAATTGCTATCTTCATACCAAATTTGGTGACTCTAGCTCGAAGTTTGTAAAAAGTTAGGAAAGGGGGGCTGGGGCAGTATTGCTGGGCGTGGCATCCAAATTTTTGATGCAGATCTTTGTGAAATGTCAATTGCTATCTTCATACCAAACTTGGTGACTGTAGCTCGAAAATTGTTATATGTGGGGAAAGGGGGGCTGGGGGCGGTATGGGTGGGCGTGGCATCCAAAGTTTTGATGCAGATCTGTGTGGAATGTCAATTGCTGTCTTCATACCAAATTTGGTGACTCTAGCTCGAAAATTGTAAAAAGTGAAGACAGGGGGGCTGGGGGCGGTATGGGTGGTTGTGGCATCCAAACTTTTGATGCAGATCTGTGTGGAATGTAAATTGATATCTTCATACCAGCTCAAATTTGTAAAAAGTGGGGAAAGGGGGGTCTGGGGCGGTAGGGGTGGGTGTGGCATCCAAAGTTTTGATGCAGATCTGTGTGGAATGTCAATTGCTATCTTGATACCAAATTTGGTGACTCTAGCTCGAAAATTGTAAAAAGTGAGGAGAGGGGGGCTGGGGCCGTATTGCTGGGCGTGGCATCCAAATTTTTGATGCAGATCTTTGTGAAATGTCAATTGCTATCTTCATACCAAACTTGGTGACTCTAGCTCGAAAATTGTTATATGTGGGGAAAGGGGGGCTGGGGTCGGTATGGGTGGGCGTGGCATCCAAAGTTTTGATGCAGATCTGTGTGGAATGTCAATTGCTGTCTTCATACCAAATTTGGTGACTCTAGCTCAAAATTGTAAAAAGTGAAGACAGGGGGGCTGGGGGCGGTATGGGTGGTTGTGGCATCCAAAGTTTTGATGCAGATCTGTGTGGAATGTCAATTGCTATCTTGATACCAAATTTGGTGACTCTAGCTCGAAGTTTGTAAAAAGTGAGGAAAGGGGGGCTGGGGCAGTATTGCTGGGCGTGGCATCAAAATGTTTGATGCAGATTTTTGTGAAATGTCAATTGCTATCTTCATACCAAACTTGGTGACTCTAGCTCGAAAATTGTTATATGTGGGGAAAGGGGGACTGGGGGCGGTATGGGTGGGCGTGGATTCCATAGTTTTGATGCAGATCTGTGTGGAATGTCAATTGCTGTCTTCATACCAAATTTGGTGACTCTAGCTCGAAAATTGTAAAAAGTGAAGACAGGGGGGCTGGGGGCGGTATGGGTGGTTGTGGCATCCAAAGTTTTGATGCAGATCTGTGTGGAATGTCAATTGCTATTTTCATACCAAATTTGGTGACTCTAGCTCGAAGTTTGTAAAAAGTGAGGAAAGGGGGGCTGGGGCAGTATTGCTGGGCGTGGCATCCAAATTTTTGATGCAGATCTTTGTGAAATGTCAATTGCTATCTTCATACCGAATTTGGTGGTCTAGCTAGAAAATTGTAAAAGAGAAGACAGGGGGGCTGGGGGCGGTATGGGTAGTTGTGGCATCCAAACTTTTGATGCAGATCTGTGTGGAATGTCAATTGCTATCTTCATACCAAATTTGGTGACTCTAGCTCGAAAATTGTAATAAGTGAAGACAGGGGGGCTGGGGGCGGTATGGGTTGTTGTGGCATCCAAACTTTTGATGCAGATCTGTGTGGAATGTAAATTGATATCTTCATACCAGCTCGAAATTTGTAAAAAGTGGGGAAAGGGGGGTCTGGGGCGGTAGGGGTGGGTGTGGCATCCAAAGTTTTGATGCAGATCTGTGTGGAATGTCAATTGCTATCTTCATACCAAATTTGGTGACTCTAGCTCGAAGTTTGTAAAAAGTGAGGAAAGGGGGGCTGGGGCAGTATTGCTGGGCGTGGCATCCAAATTTTTGATGCAGATCTTTGTGAAATGTCAATTGCTATCTTCATACCAAACTTGGTGACTCTAGCTCGAAAATTGTTATGTGTGGGGAAAGGGGGGCTGGGGTCGGTATGGGTGGGCGTGGCATCCAAAGTTTTGATGCAGATCTGTGTGGAATGTCAATTGCTATCTTCATACCAAACTTGGTGACTCTAGCTCGAAAATCGTTATATGTGGGGAAAGGGGGGCTGGGGTCGGTATGGGTGGGCGTGGCATCCAAAGTTTTGATGCAGATCTGTGTGGAATGTTAATTGCTATCTTCATACCAAATTTGGTAACTCTAGCTCGAAAATTGTAAAAAGTAATGACAGGGGGGCTGGGGGCGGTATGGGTGGTTGTGGCAACCTTTGTGATGCAGACATGCATATATTCCCTCAGCTGTGCATGCTGCTTGCAGTGAGTACCATGAACAGTCATATTTCTTCTTCTTTGTTCTTCTCTCTGTTATCTTACTGTGGCTACAAAATATAAGAAAACTTTGTTTTAAAAGCAATCGATGCGTAAAATATTAAATTTTGTTATACCCTAAACCATGAAATGGGTAAAAAAAGGGTATAATTGTTTTGAGCAGGCAGAAAGAAGCATCTCCGACCCCATGTAAAATATATATATATTCTTGATCAGCATCAACAGCCGAGTCGATATAGCCTGACCGTCTGTCCTTCTGTCCCTCTGTCCGTCCGTCCGTCCGTCCGTATGTATGAACGCGTCAATGTCAAAGACTAAAAGAGCTAGAGACTTCAAATTTGGAACATAACTTCTCCTAAGCCATAGGCAGATCAACTTTATTTTAAACTATCGATAACTATTCTTGCTTTCGATATACATATGGAATCGATAACGAAAATATCTCGAATTAAGAGAATATAAAAATAGAATTTGAAACTATGGATAACTTTATAACTTCTGTGAAAATTTGATCCAAATCGGTTAAGAAACACCGTAGATATTTTATACTAAAGTTCAGTTAAGAAAAACTGCACTACCGCAAGTCATTTTAATACACGGGCTCAGGGTATCTTTTAGTCGGGACTTATCGACTAAAACCTTCTTACATGTTTTTACAATGCAACTAATTTTTTCCGTTTAACATTTTGTTTTGAAGAACTTCAAAACAATTGACTTTTGTATGCTACGAATAAATACACCCAAAAACAAGTGGAAACGTTGCAGTCGAACGCAACCGACTTCGCCATACTCGACACCAGTATTAAAACCGCTTAAAAAGTGGCCTGATTGCAAAGGGGTACGTATGGGGCAGGGGTGTACGCTGCCTTAAAGATTCTCCGATGCAGATGGGGATGCCACAAACTATCTTCTTCTCTTTTACTGCAGATCTTTGTGAAATGTCAATTGCTATCTTCATACCAAATTTGGTGACTCCAGCTCGAAGTTTGTCAAGAGTGAAGACAGGGGGGCTGGGGGCGGTATGGGTGGTTGTGGCATCCAAACTTTTGATGCAGATCTGTGTGGAATGTAAATTGATATCTTCATACCAGCTCGAAATTTGTAAAAAAATGGGGAAAGGGGGGTCTGGGGCGGTAGGGGTGGGTGTGGCATCCAAAGTTTTGATGCAGATCTGTGTGGAATGTCAATTGCTATCTTCATACCAAATTTGGTGACTCTAGCTCGAAGTTTGTAAAACGTGCGGATAGTGGGGCTGAGGTCGGTATGGGTGGTTGTGGCATCCAAATTTTTGATGCAGATCTTTGTGAAATGTCAATTGCTATCTTCATACCAAATTTGGTGACTCTAGCTCGAAAATTGTTATATGTGGGGAAAGGGGGGCTGGGGTCGGTATGGGTGGTGTAAAGGAGTAATTTAGCCAGGGTATAAACTCAGTCTGGCCAGGTTCACCTCACAAGAATATTTATATATTTTTGGTGAGACTTTACTGTGCGCGATTTTACAAGTTGGAAGGGGAAATGCTTGCGTCTGCTCCAACGCGACGGCCGACACACTCAGCAGCCAGAGTATAAGGCGACTCAGCTTGACTCGCGTATGCGCGTGTATGAAAACCAAAGAAGAGGAATAGAAAGAAAGAAAAACACACAGTAATTGCACTCCACTGGGTCGCGGACTTACCGGCGACCAATTTATTCAACTTCTATAACTTCTACAATAAACCTAAATCTAGCTGTAGATATATCTAACCTATATGTATGAAACCGCGACGAACTATCCCCTTACCTTATCTTTACTAAACTTTTACTAGCGCGTACGCGTCTGCTCACTCCCGTATCTCAATCGCAACTCCTCCGCCCACGCTTCGGCTTCGGCCCAAGTTGCAGATTTTGTCGCTCCCCACACTTGCTCGTGACCGTGGTGGATTCGCTGATCGCGGCTGGCGCGCTGCATCTTGCGACCCTGCGTTTGAGGCGGTTATATTTAAACATACCTTACGCTCCTTACGTTTATTAAATATAACTTCTGCGCACGCCTTGCGTCCAACAAAATTACAACTCTAGCTTAAACAAACGATGCGCTTCTTGCGCCTAAGCAATTGTAAATATAATACCAAAAATGTACATTAAATCATTGATGCTTAAAACTATGAAAATAATGAATATCAATTAAATCAACAATGCGCTCCTTTGCGACCGAAACTATAAAAATAATACGCTCCTTGCGACTTTAAACTAAAGAACATAATATAATAAATGAAGATCAACTAAATAAAATAAAATGATAACTATAATCTTTTGTGAAGGAGGGCCGGTGCGGCCTGCCGCCATCCACGACGCAGGCGGTCTCTTTTCTGTGGTGGTGTAGCGTGTGCCTGTACGTTGACGGGGCTTGGTTTCGCAGCTCTCGTTCGAAACCCTCGGTGGTACCCTCGGAATCCTCCTCGTCACCGCTGCTGATCACATACGGGATTCTGCCGCTCATTTTGGGTATTCTGTGGGGTTTATAAACACAATCGGTTAGTCTTACTTTATGAATTCAATTTTGGTTAGTGTTAATAAAAGAGAATAAAGGGATTAATTAAAACTGTGACAAGTCTGCTCTTTGTCAGACGCTCGTTCGGGCTGGTCATCTTCTTCGTGCTCCTCTCCCTCTTCATAGAATGGCTTCAGTTGCGCAATGCTGGCGAGTTTGCTCTTTCTTTGTCCTTCTTTTACTAATCGCACGATGTTCGGTGATACAAACTTTTTCACGAGGAATGGGCCATCGAATTTGGGAGCGAGTTTTGCCGCGAAACCTTCAACGGCTTTAGAGAGTTGGTGTGATCTTAGTAGCACCAACGTATTGAGTCCTGGTCTCCATTCTCTTCTCCTGAGGTTATAGTTCCTCCCTTGGTCCTTCGACGCTCTCTGTAAATTTGTCTGGACGATGCTGAACACTTCCTTTAATCTTCTTGCCCGGTCTTCTGGTGCTTGCGGCATGCTTCCGGATCCGGGTGTCTTCTCGTCGTACAAGGAAGCTGGTAAGCGGGGCTCTCTCCCCTGCATCAGAAAAGCCGGTGAAAATCCTGTAGAGTCTGCCACACTGGAGTTAAACGCCAACGAAATTTCCGGTAACAATTCGTCCCACGAACTTTGGTGACCTGTTATAAACTGCGCGATCATCGTCTTTACTGTACGATTGGTCCTTTCTGTCGGGTTTTCTTGTGGACAATATGGGGCAGTGTGCTGCAATTCTACGCCCAACGAGTTTAAAAACGACTTAAAATTCCGGCTCGTAGAAAAACTGTACACCGTTGTCGCATACAAACTTTCTGGGTATGCCAAAACGACATAATACACGCTCACGGAACGCCTTCTGCAGTTGGGCCGCTGTCGCTCGCGTCAAGGGGACCAGCTCCACCCATTTTGAAAACGCATCGTGGAATACCAGGAGCATCGTGTTCCCGTGTTTCGAGCGCGGTAAGGGCCCTACAAAGTCGGCGCATAGTACAGCCATGGGCTCGGCCACCTGTCGCGTCAACATCTGTCCAGCCGGCTTTACTTGTTCCGTCTTAAACCTCTGGCACGATTCGCAGTACTTAACGTACTTCGCTGCGTCTCGGAACATTCCAGGCCAGTAGTAGCGTTGTGCCAGACGCATTATCGTCTTCCGTACTCCTTGGTGCCCGGCCGTCGGTGCGTCGTGGCACTCCAACAACACTCGTTTCCTCTGATCCTCGTCGATGCACAGCTTCCAGGGGATGTAGTCGTCGTCATCCGCACGGTGTCCGAGGTGTCTATAGAGTTGACCGTTCTCTTCCATATAATCGGCGTATTTCACTGGGTCTTTAGCCATCTTTTCTTTCATCCTCTCGATCCACTTGCCGGACGATTTTTCCTGTACCGCTTGTTGAAAGTTCTCCACGGGTTGCCGGGATAAGGCGTCCGCTACTACGTTGAGCTTCCCTCGTCTGTACCGTACGTCAAATTGGTACTGGTCGCTGAATAATTTTCTTCAGCCTTATTCAGTTTCCGACTCGTGTAAGCTATCACACGCTCCTGTTGATCGATCGTCTGTGTGAGTACCGCTCCGAGGCCAAAATCGCTGGCGTCCGTCTGCAGGACAAATTTTTCTGCAAAATCCGGACAGGCCAGGACCGGTGCGGTCGTCAAGCTATGTTTGAGGGTCTCTAGCGCTGCTTGTTGTTCCTCTCCCCATGACCATTTCCTAGATTTTTTTAATAAAGCTGTGATCGGTTGCACCACTGTAGCGAAATTCGGCACGAATCGTCGATACCAGGAGGCCATGCCCAGGCAGCGTCGCAGCTCCTTACAATTGGTTGGGGCCTTCAAGTTCTGGATCGCTTCTACTTTGGCGGGGTCGGTTTTGATCCCGTCGCCGCTCACTAGGTGTCCCAGGTATATCAGCTCCTTCTGAAAAAACAAACACTTCTTACGGTTCAGCTTCAAGTTGGCCGCTCTCAAACGCCTGAAGACTTCCTTCAAATTTGTCACGTGCTGCTCCTTTGTCGCTCCGATTACTATTATGTCGTCCAGATAGGCAAATGCATGTGGTTCCATATCTGGTCCGATAACCGTATCAAAGCTCGTTGGAATGTTGCACACGCCGAGTGCAAACCGAAAGGCATTACACGCCACTGGAATAAGCCTCTACCGGGTACCGTAAAAGCTGTACACTCCCGACTATCCGCAGCCATGGGAATTTGCCAGTAACCGTGCTTGAGGTCGAGCGTGGAGATGTACCGCGCATGTCTTAATCGCTCCAAAATATGATTAATCCTTGGTACGGGGTATGCATCTGGCAAGGAGTGAGCGTTGAGTTGCCTATAATCGATGCACATCCGCCACTCGCCTGTTTTCTTCTTAACCAGCACGATCGGGGCGCTGTGCGGGCTGCGGGAGGGCTCTATCGCGCCGGCTCGCAGCAGCTCGTCTACTTGCTCGTTGATCACCTGTTGCATCGCAGGGTTTTTGGGGTAGTACCTCTGCTTAATCGGCTTGTCGTCCCTCATGATGATCCGGTGCTCAGCTACGTGTGACACCCCTTGCAGCTCGTCAAAGAGGGCCAATTCCGCTTTCAATGTTTCCGTTATCTTTGGTTCCAAGTCCTCTGGCCACTCGTTTTCCCTGGTTTCGACGCTTTCCACCGGTGTTATTGCGGGGCCGGGTATGACGCACCCTCCTACCTCGCCGAACCGTTGTACTCCTGCCGTTGTCGCGTCCACGCTGTCTCCTCGAACCGTTCCCACGGCGATGCTGGGCTGAGGTGCCCCAGGGCATCCTTCTCCTGCCTTGATCCGCCGTCCTCCTCCGGTTTGCTCACAACTGGCTCACGTTCCATTAGGACCTGCTCCTCCTCTATATCTGGTACATCCACAGCTTCCAAAATTAACCTAGCCTTGCCACATTCGATGGTCGTCCCCACCCGGCACAAAAAGACTATCCCTAGTATAATGTTGTCTAGCATCGAGGGCATCACGAGCATACTCACCGTGACCTCTGTCCCCGCTAGACCAACTTTTACCCTCAATAGCTTCTTTACCTCTAAGGTGGATCCATCGGCTAGGCGAATTTTCGCGCAGGCGTCCAGCATCTCGCCCCCGCTGGTCACCTTGCGGGGAAACTCCTCACTAATAAAACTCCTAGTCGCCCCTGTATCTACTGTCGCAGTCGCTACTTGGTCCCCGACTCTTACAGTAGCGACTATCCGCCCGTCTTCCACTCTTAAAGGGTATTCTAGGTTTGGGACTGGTTCACGTCGGCCCCCATCGGGTCCCGTCCCGGATGGTGCCGCATATCGTTTCCCGCCCTTGACTTCTGACAACACTGGCTGGTATTGACCCCCTTGGCCCCACACTGCCGACAAAACTGTACCCGTGGATTGGGGCACTCCTTGGCAAAATGACCCTCTTGCGAACAGTTATAGCATAGCCTCTTCCCGCCTAGAGCTCTCGACTGCTCTTGGCTGATCATCCCGTTTGAAATTACTCCCGTATACCCAAGCGGTGGCGTATTCCCCACGTTACCGCTTGACCCTGGCTGTGGTTGCGTCCGGAAAGGATTAAAATGTTTGGCGGGGGCTGCTTCATCGGCTAATCCATCCGAATACCTACTACCCCCGGTCTTACTCCGTGCTGCGCGCTCGCGATTTTGTTGTCTCACATTCTCGTACTCGGCTGCCATCTGAGTTAGCTGCGCCAGAGAGGAGAAGTCCCCTCTACGAATGTACAAACGGTACTCGGGTGCCAAATTCTCGTATACCCTATGCAATTCTTGTTCTGCCCTGTACTCCGCGTGGTACATCATACCTCGCAGCTCGAGCAAGTAGTCCTTGAACGGCTCGTTATCCAGTTGCCGTCGTGCCCGGATACTGTCTTCTAACCTGTCGAAATACTGGGGCGGTAGAAAGAATTCCAAGAACTCGGCTTTAAATGTCGCCCAAGTCGCATCCCTTAGCCTACTTATTGATAGCCACCGCGCGGCCTTACCCGTTAGAGCCTCGCTCATTGCCCTCGGCAACCGGTCTAAGCCTATGTCGTATGACAACGCCCTGTCCTCAATTGCCTCCAGGAAAACTAATGGGTCGGTGCATCCATTGAACAGGATACCACACTTCCGGACTAGTTCGGGGACGACCATACCGTTCCTAGGGGTACTATAGCTATCACTAGAATTAAGATGGGGGTTCACCTGTCTCACCGGGGTATCTTCCCCGAATGCCAGAGGCGACCCTACTCGTATATCGGGGATACATGCTGTATTCTGTGGGGAAAATTCATTATAAATCGTACTGTTGGAGGGCGGACGCAAATGTTCCGTGCCACCGGTCTGTATTGATGGGATTGCCGCATCTGATTCAGATTTCTGCCTGGGTCGTATTCCTCCAACAGAAGTGGCAGTCCGGGTAGGCGACACTGGGATCTTTGCGAACCGCAACTCCCATTCCGCTAACCGGGACCATATATCGGTGGTATGACCACCTTGCCTTATAAACGTACATACCAGCTTCCGGTAGTCAGTTACCGTGGCACACTTTCCCAATCCGAGCTCCCGGACGATATCCTCTAGGTCCTCCTTATGGCAGTGGTAGACCCATTGCACACCCACACCAGGGTTGCTGCTTTCTACGACCTCCACTCGGGCGGGCTCGATAGTCTTGGGTTTCTCCATTTAACCGAAAAAGAATACGAACGCAAAAAAAATTCCGTCTCGAGCCGTATATGTCCCGCTTCGCAAAAATTTGCACTCTTAAGCTGGCACTGTTTATCGCGGTAACCGTTCCGAATTTTTTTTTTTCCCGGTGTAAAAAAAAACCCTTTTAACTTAT
The DNA here is from genome assembly GCA_030179655.1 of Scaptomyza flava. Taxonomy (NCBI): domain Eukaryota; kingdom Metazoa; phylum Arthropoda; class Insecta; order Diptera; family Drosophilidae; genus Scaptomyza; species Scaptomyza flava. Next base: position 39,856 of record JARNME010000540.1, on the reverse strand, counting down.
CACTGTCTGTCGCGGTTATTCCTTTTATTACGAAATTAAAAAAAAAAATTTTCCACGGTATAACGAATTTTATACATTTTTTTTTTTTTTTTTGCAGTGTAATAAAAGTTTTCCTGTTAACTGTTCACGGTTAATCGCGGTTATTCTATTTTATTACGAAATTAATTTTATATATATATTTTTTTTTTTGCAGTGTAATAAAATTTTCTGTTAACTGGTCACTGTTTATTGCGGTTATTTTATTTTTTTTTTTTGGTCCACGGTATCACAATTTTTTCCCGGTGTATATAAAAAAAAATCTGCTAGCAAGTCACTGTTTATCACGGTTACTCTATATATTTTTTTTTTTTATTTCATTTTATTTTTTTTCCAAAAAAAAATCATTTAATTTTTTTCTTTAATTTCCACCACTGTACGCTTATACGGTCGACCAGAACCAATGGGACAACTCCGCACTCAACACCATAGTCAATTTGAAATTTTTTTTTTTGATTTTCGCGGTCGAAGCCCACTGTGCGGAGCGACCGCGACTTTGCAGCTGCCTGTACCAGCTGCTGACACGCCGTTCGTTGACCGCTCACGCACTTTGCCGACACTTTCGTTGCGTTGCAGGTGTTCACTTATGCACAGCCTCGAACGCGAACCGCTAGTTTGATCGGTGAGTCTTTTTCCACCGTCAACTTCGTTGCGCCGCAAACGTTGCTAAGGCAATGCTACTCGAACGCGAACAGTTATTCTGATCTGCACTTGCCTTATGCCGTCACTTTCGTTGTGCCGCGACGATTGCACAAAACCACGCTCGAAAACCGTTCTCGTTGGCCACTTGTAAAGCAGGGTATCGTCGGGTATACCCGCACTTCACTTTACGCACTTTTCCTTCCACACTTGTTGGTGATATTTCTGGGGGCTTTAATTCCAGATTATACCACACCTTTGCACTTTAGAGTCCCTGCTCGGGCGCCACTTGTAAAGGAGTAATTTAGCCAGGGTATAAACGCAGTCTGGCCAGGTACACCTCACAAGAATATTTATATATTTTTGGTGAGACTTTACTGTGCGCGGTTTTACAAGTTGGAAGGGGAAATGCTTGCGTCTGCGCCAACGCGATGGCCGACACACTCAGCAGCCAGAGTATAAGGCGACTCAGCTTGACTCGCGTATGCGCGTGTATGAAAACCAAAGAAGAGGAATAGAAAGAAAGAAAAACACACAGTAATTGCACTTCACTGGGTCGCGGACTTACCGGCGACCAATTTATTCAACTTCTATAACTTCTACAATAAACCTAAACCTAGCTGTAGATATATCTAACCTATATGTATGAAACCGCGACGAACTATCCCCTTACCTTATCTTTACTAAACTTTTACTAGCGCGTACGCGTCTGCTCACTCCCGTATCTCAATCGCAACTCCTCCGCCCACGCTTCGGCTTCGGCCCAAGTTGCAGATTTTGTCGCTCCCCACACTTGCTCGTGACCGTGGTGGATTCGCTGATCGCGGCTGGCGCGCTGCATCTTGCGACCCTGCGTTTGAGGCGGTTATATTTAAACATACCTTACGCTCCTTACGTTTATTAAATATAACTTCTGCGCACGCCTTGCGTCCAACAAAATTACAACTCTAGCTTAAACAAACGATGCGCTTCTTGCGCCTAAGCAATTGTAAATATAATACCAAAAATGTACATTAAATCATTGATGCTTAACACTATGAAAAATAATGAATATCAATTAAATCAACAATGCGCTCCTTTGCGACCGAAACTATAAAAATAATACGCTCCTAAAGAACATAATATAATAAATGAAGATCAACTAAATAAAATAAAATGATAAATATAATCTTTTGTGAAGGAGGGCCGGTGCGGCCTACTTCACAGTGGTTGTGGCATCCAAACTTTTGATGCAGATCTGTGTGGAATGTCAATTGCTATCTTCATACCAAATTTGGTGACTCTAGCTCGAAAATTGTAAAAAGTGAAGACAGGGGGGCTGTGGGCGGTATGGGTGGTTGTGGCATCCAAACTTTTGAAGCAGATCTGTGTGGAATGTAAATTGATATATTCATACCAGCTCGAAATTTGTAAAAAGTGGGGAAAGGAGGGCTGGGGCAGTATTGCTGGGCGTGGTATCCAAATTTTTGATGCAGATCTTTGTGAAATGTCAATTGCTATCTTCATACCAAATTTGGTGACTCTAGCTCGAAAATTGTTATGTGTGGGGAAAGGGGGGCTGGGGTCGGTATGGGTGGGCGTGGCATCCAAAGTTTTGATGCAGATCTTTGTGAAATGTCAATTGCTATCTTCATACCAAATTTGGTGACTCTAGCTCAAAAATTTTCATATGTGGGGAAAGGGGGGCTGGGGTCGGTATGGGTGGGTGTGGCATCCAAAGTTTTGATGCAGATCTGTGTGGAATGTCAATTGCTATCTTCATACCAAATTTGGTGACTCTAGCTCGAAGTTTGTAAAAAGTGAGGAAAGGGGGGCTGGGGCAGTATTGCTGGGCGTGGCATCCAAATATTTGATGCAGATCTTTGTGAAATGTCAATTGCTATCTTCATACCAAATTTGGTGACTCTAGCTCGAAAATTTTTATATGTTGGGAAAGGGGGGCTGGGGTCGGTATGGGTGGGCGTGGCATCCAAAGTTTTGATGCAGATCTGTGTGGAATGTCAATTGCTATATTCATACCAAATCTGGTGACTCTAGCTCGAAAATTGTAATAAGTGAAGACAGGGGGGCTGGGGGCGGTATGGGTTGTTGTGGCATCCAAACTTTTGATGCAGATCTGTGTGGAATGTCAATTGCTATCTTCATACCAAATTTGGTGACTCTAGCTCGAAAATTGTAAAAAGTGAAGACAGGGGGGCTGGGGGCGGTATGGGTGGTTGTGGCATCCAAAGTTTTGATGCAGATCTGTGTGGAATGTCAATTGCTATTTTCATACCAAATTTGGTGACTCTAGCTCGAAGTTTGTAAAAAGTGAGGACAGGGGGGCTGGGGCAGTATTGCTGGGCGTGGCATCCAAATTTTTTATGTAGATCTTTGTGAAATGTCAATTGCTATCTTCATACCAAATTTGGTGACTCTAGCTCGAAAATTGTAAAAAGTGATGACAGGGGGGCTGGGGGCGGTATGGGTGGTTGTGGCATCCAAAGTTTTGATGCAGATCTGTGTGGAATGTAAATTGATATCTTCATACCAGCTCGAAATTTGTAAAAAGTGGGGAAAGGGGGGTCTGGGGCGGTAGGGGTGGGTGTGGCATCCAAAGTTTTGATGCAGATCTGTGTGGAATGTCAATTGCTATCTTCATACCAAATTTGGTGACTCTAGCTCGAAGTTTGTAAAAAGTGAGGAAAGGGGGGCTGGGGCAGTATTGCTGGGCGTGGCATCCAAACTTTTGATGCAGATCTTTGTGAAATGTCAATTGCTATCTTCATACCAAACTTGATGACTCTAGCTCGAAAATTGTTATATGTAGGGAAAGGGGGGCTGGGGGCGGTATGGGTGGGCGTGGCATCCAAAGTTTTGATGCAGATCTGTGTGGAATGTCAATTGCTGTCTTCATACCAAATTTGGTGACTCCAGCTCGAAGTTTGTCAAGAGTGAAGACAGGGGGGCTGGGGGCGGTATGGGTGGTTGTGGCATCCAAACTTTTGATGCAGATCTGTGTGGAATGTAAATTGATATCTTCATACCAGCTCGAAATTTGTAAAAAGTGGGGAAAGGGGGGTCTGGGGCGGTAGGGGTGGGTGTGGCATCCAAAGTTTTGATGCAGATCTGTGTGGAATGTCAATTGCTATCTTCATACCAAATTTGGTGACTCTAGCTCGAAGTTTGTAAAAAGTGAGGAAAGGGGGGCTGGGGCAGTATTGCTGGGCGTGGCATCCAAATTTTTGATGCAGATCTTTGTGAAATGTCAATTGCTATCTTCATACCAAATTTGGTGATTCTAGCTCGAAAATTGTTATATGTGGGGAAAGGGGGGCTGGGGTCGGTATGGGTGGTTGTGGCATCCAAACTTTTGATGCAGATCTGTGTGGAATGTCAATTGCTATCTTCATACCAAATTTGGTGACTCTAGCTCGAAAATTGTAAAAAGTGATGACAGGGGGGCTGGGGGCGGTATGGGTGGTTGTGGCATCCAAACTTTTGATGCAGATCTGTGTGGAATGTAAATTGATATCTTCATACCAGCTCGAAATTTGTAAAAAGTGGGGAAAGGGGGGTCTGGGGCGGTAGGGGTGGGTGTGGCATCCAAAGTTTTGATGCAGATCTGTGTGGAATGTCAATTGCTATCTTCATACCAAATTTGGTGACTCTAGCTCGAAGTTTGAAAAAAGTGAGGAAAGGGGGGCTGGGGCAGTATTGCTGGGCGTGGCATCCAAATTTTTGATAAAGATCTTTGTGAAATGTCAATTGCTATCTTCATACCAAACTTGGTGACTCTAGCTCGAAAATTGTTATGTGTGGGGAAAGGGGGGCTGGGGTCGGTATGGGTGGGCGTGGCATCCAAAGTTTTGATGCAGATCTGTGTGGAATGTTAATTGCTATCTTCATACCAAATTTGGTGACTCTAGCTCGAAAATTGTAAAAAGTGATGACAGGGGGGCTGGGGACGGTATGGGTGGTTGTGGCATCCAAATTTTTGATGCAGATCTGTGTGGAATGTCAATTGCTATCTTCATACCAAATTTGGTGACTCTAGCTCGAAAATTGTAAAAAGTGAAGACAGGGGGGCTGGAGGCGGTATGGGTGGTTGTGGCATCCATAGTTTTGATGCAGATCTGTGTGGAATGTCAATTTCTATTTTCATACCAAATTTGGTGACTCTAGCTCGAAGTTTGTAAAACGTGCGGATAGGAGGGCTGAGGTCGGTATGGGTGATTGTGGCATCCAAACTTTTGATGCAGATCTGTGTGGAATGTTAATTGCTATCTTCATACCAAATTTGGTGACTCTAGCTCGAAAATTGTTATATGTGGGGAAAGGGGGGCTGGGGCGGTATGGGTGGTTGTGGCATCCAAACTTTTGATGCAGATCTGTGTGGAATATTAATTGCTATCTTCATACCAAATTTGGTGACTCTAGCTCGAAAATTGTAAAAAGTGAAGACAGGGGGGCTGGGGGCGGTATGGGTGGTTGTGGCATCCAAACTTTTGATGCAGATCTGTGTGGAATGTAAATTGATATCTTCATACCAGCTCGAAATTTGTAAAAAGTGGGGAAAGGGGGGTCTGGGGCGGTAGGGGTGGGTTTGGCATCCAAAGTTTTGATGCAGATCTGTGTGGAATGTCAATTGCTATCTTCATACCAAACTTGGTCACTCTAGCTCGAAAATTGTTATATGTTGGGAAAGGGGGGCTGGGGGCGGTATGGGTGGGCGTGGCATCCAAAGTTTTGATGCAGATCTGTGTGGAATGTCAATTGCTGTCTTCATACCAAATTTGGTGACTCCAGCTCGAAAATTGTAAAAAGTGAAGACAGGGGGGCTGGGGGCGGTATGGGTGGTTGTGGCATCCAAACTTTTGATGCAGATCTGTGTGGAATGTAAATTGATATCTTCATACCAGCTCGAAATTTGTAAAAAGTGGGGAAAGGGGGGTCTGGGGCGGTAGGGGTGGGTGTGGCATCCAAAGTTTTGATGCAGATCTGTGTGGAATGTCAATTGCTATCTTCATACCAAATTTGGTGACTCTAGCTCGAAGTTTGTAAAAAGTGAGGAAAGGGGGGCTGGGGCAGTATTGCTGGGCGTGGCATCCAAATTTTTGATAAAGATCTTTGTGAAATGTCAATTGCTATCTTCATACCAAACTTGGTGACTCTAGCTCGAAAATTGTTATGTGTGGGGAAAGGGGGGCTGGGGTCGGTATGGGTGGGCGTGGCATCCAAAGTTTTGATGCAGATCTGTGTGGAATGTTAATTGCTATCTTCATACCAAATTTGGTGACTCTAGCTCGAAAATTGTTATGTGTGGGGAAAGGGGGGCTGGGGTCGGTATGGGTGGTTGTGGCATCCAAACTTTTGATGCAGATCTGTGTGGAATGTAAATTGATATCTTCATACCAAACTTGGTGACTCTAGCTCGAAAATTGTAAAAAGTGAAGACAGGGAGGCTGGGGGCGGTAGGGGTGGGTGTGGCATCCAAAGTTTTGATGCAGATCTGTGTGGAATGTCAATTGCTATCTTCATACCAAACTTGGTGACTCTAGCTCGAAAATTGTAAAAAGTGAAGACAGGGAGGCTGGGGGCGGTAGGGGTGGGTGTGGCATCCAAAGTTTTGATGCAGATCTGTGTGGAATGTCAATTGCTATTTTCATACCAAATTTGGTGACTCTAGCTCGAAGTTTGTAAAAAGTGAGGAAAGGGGGGCTGGGGCAGTATTGCTGAGCGTGGCATCCAAATTTTTGATGCAGATCTTTGTGAAATGTCAATTGCTATCTTCATACCAAATTTGGTGACTCTAGCTCGAAAATTGTTATATGTGGGGAAAGGGGGGCTGGGGTCGGTATGGGTGGTTGTGGCATCCAAACTTTTGATGCAGATCTGTGTGGAATGTCAATTGCTATCTTCATACCAAATTTGGTGACTCTAGCTCGAAAATTGTAAAAAGTGAAGACAGGGGGGCTGGGGGCGGTATGGGTGGTTGTGGCATCCAAACTTTTGATGCAGATCTGTGTGGAATGTAAATTGATATCTTCATACCAGCTCGAAATTTGTAAAAAGTGGGGAAAGGGGGTCTGGGGCGGTAGGGGTGGGTGTGGCATCCAAAGTTTTGATGCAGATCTGTGTGGAATGTCAATTGCTATCTTCATACCAAATTTGGTGACTCTAGCTCGAAGTTTGAAAAAAGTGTGGAAAGGGGGGCTGGGGCAGTATTGCTGGGCGTGGCATCCAAATTTTGATAAAGATCTTTGTGAAATGTCAATTGCTATCTTCATACCAAACTTGGTGACTCTAGCTCGAAAATTGTTATGTGTTGGGAAAGGGGGGCTGGGGTCGGTATGGGTGGGCGTGGCATCCAAAGTTTTGATGCAGATCTGTGTGGAATGTTAATTGCTATCTTCATACCAAATTTGGTGACTCTAGCTCGAAAATTGTAAAAAGTGAAGACAGGGGGGCTGGGGGCGGTATGGGTGGTTGTGGCATCCAAACTTTTGATGCAGATCTGTGTGGAATGTCAATTGCTATCTTCATACCAAATTTGGTGACTCTAGCTCGAAAATTGTAAAAAGTGAAGACAGGGGGGCTGGGGGCGGTATGGGTGGTTGTGGCATCCAAAGTTTTGATGCAGATCTGTGTGGAATGTCAATTTCTATTTTCATACCAAATTTGGTGACTCTAGCTCGAAGTTTGTAAAACGTGCGGATAGGAGGGCTGAGGTCGGTATGGGTGATTGTGGCATCCAAACTTTTGATGCAGATCTGTGTGGAATGTAAATTGATATCTTCATACCAGCTCGAAATTTGTAAAAAGTGGGGAAAGGGGGGTCTGGGGCGGTAGGGGTGGGTGTGGCATCCAAAGTTTTGATGCAGATCTGTGTGGAATGTCAATTGCTATCTTCATACCAAATTTGGTGACTCTAGCTCGAAGTTTGAAAAAAGTGAGGAAAGGGGGGCTGGGGCAGTATTGCTGGGCGTGGCATCCAAATTTTTGATAAAGATCTTTGTGAAATGTCAATTGCTATCTTCATACCAAACTTGGTGACTCTAGCTCGAAAATTGTTATGTGTGGGGAAAGGGGGGCTGGGGTCGGTATGGGTGGGCGTGGCATCCAAAGTTTTGATGCAGATCTGTGTGGAATGTTAATTGCTATCTTCATACCAAATTTGGTGACTCTAGCTCGAAAATTGTAAAAAGTGAAGACAGGGGGGCTGGGGGCGGTATGGGTGGTTGTGGCATCCAAACTTTTGATGCAGATCTGTGTGGAATGTCAATTGCTATCTTCATACCAAATTTGGTGACTCTAGCTCGAAAATTGTAAAAAGTGAAGACAGGGGGGCTGGGGGCGGTATGGGTGGTTGTGGCATCCAAACTTTTGATGCAGATCTGTGTGGAATGTAAATTGATATCTTCATACCAGCTCGAAATTTGTAAAAAGTGGGGAAAGGGGGGTCTGGGGCGGTAGGGGTGGGTGTGGCATCCAAAGTTTTGATGCAGATCTGTGTGGAATGTCAATTGCTATCTTCATACCAAACTTGGTGACTCTAGCTCGAAAATTGTTATATGTGGGGAAAGGGGGGCTGGGGGCGGTATGGGTGGGCGTGGCATCCAAAGTTTTGATGCAGATCTGTGTGGAATGTCAATTGCTGTCTTCATACCAAATTTGGTGACTCCAGCTCGAAAATTGTAAAAAGTGAAGACAGGGGGGCTGGGGGCGGTATGGGTGGTTGTGGCATCCAAACTTTTGATGCAGATCTGTGTGGAATGTAAATTGATATCTTCATACCAGCTCGAAATTTGTAAAAAGTTGAGAAAGGGGGGTCTGGGGCGGTAGGGGTGGGTGTGGCATCCAAAGTTTTGATGCAGATCTGTGTGGAATGTCAATTGCTATCTTCATACCAAATTTGGTGACTCTAGCTCGAAGTTTGTAAAAAGTGAGGAAAGGGGGGCTGGGGCAGTATTGCTGGGCGTGGCATCCAAATTTTTGATAAAGATCTTTGTGAAATGTCAATTGCTATCTTCATACCAAACTTGGTGACTCTAGCTCGAAAATTGTTATGTGTGGGGAAAGGGGGGCTGGGGTCGGTATGGGTAGGCGTGGCATCCAAAGTTTTGATTCAGATCTGTGTGGAATGTTAATTGCTATCTTCATACCAAATTTGGTGACTCTAGCTCGAAAATTGTAAAAAGTGATGACAGGGGGGCTGGGGGCGGTATGGGTGGTTGTGGCATCCAAATTTTGATGCAGATCTGTGTGGAATGTCAATTGCTATCTTCATACCAAATTTGGTGACTCTAGCTCGAAAATTGTAAAAAGTGAAGACAGGGTGGCTGGGGGCGGTATGGGTGGTTGTGGCATCCAAAGTTTTGATGCAGATCTGTGTGGAATGTCAATTGCTATTTTCATACCAAATTTGGTGACTCTAGCTCGAAGTTTGTAAAACGTGCGGATAGGAGGGCTGAGGTCGGTATGGGTGATTGTGGCATCCAAACTTTTGATGCAGATCTGTGTGGAATGTTAATTGCTATCTTCATACCAAATTTGGTGACTCTAGCTCGAAAATTGTAAAAGTGATGACAGGGGGGCTGGGGCGGTATGGGTGGTTATTGCATCCAAACTTTTGATGCAGATCTGTGTGGAATGTTAATTGCTATCTTCATACCAAATTTGGTGACTCTAGCTCGAAAATTGTAAAAAGTGACGACAGGGGGGCTGGGGGCGGTATGGGTGGTTGTGGCATCCAAACTTTTGATGCAGATCTGTGTGGAATGTAAATTGATATCTTCATACCAGCTCGAAATATGTAAAAAGTGGGGAAAGGGGGGTCTGGGGCGGTAGGGGTGGGTGTGGCATCCAAAGATTTGATGCAGATCTGTGTGGAATGTCAATTGCTATCTTCATACCAAACTTGGTGACTCTAGCTCTAAAATTGTTATATGTGGGGAAAGGGGGGCTGGGGGCGGTATGGGTGGGCGTGGCATCCAAAGTTTTGATGCAGATCTGTGTGGAATGTCAATTGCTGTCTTCATACCAAATTTGGTGACTCCAGCTCGAAGTTTGTCAAGAGTGAAGACAGGGGGGCTGGGGGCGGTATGGGTGGTTGTGGCATCCAAACTTTTGATGCAGATCTGTGTGGAATGTAAATTGATATCTTCATACCAGCTCGAAATTTATAAAAAGTGGGGAAAGGGGGGTCTGGGGCGGTAGGGGTGGGTGTGGCATCCAAAGTTTTGATGCAGATCTGTGTGAATGTCAATTGCTATCTTCATACCAAATTTGGTGACTCTAGCTCGAAAATTATAAAAAGTGATGACAGGGGGGCTGGGGGCGGTATGGGTGGTTGTGGCATCCAAACTTTTGATGCAGATCTGTGTGGAATGTTAATTGCTATCTTCATACCAAATTTGGTGACTCTAGCTCGAAAATTGTTATATGTTTGGAAAGGGGGGCTGGGGGCGGTATGGGTGGTTGTGGCATCCAAACTTTTGATGCAGAGATGTGTGGAATGTAAATTGATATCTTCATACCAGCTCGAAATTTGTAAAAAGTGGGGAAAGGGGGGTCTGGGGCGGTAGGGGTGGGTGTGGCATCCAAAGTTTTGATGCAGATCTGTGTGGAATGTCAATTGCTATCTTCATACCAAATTTGGTGACTCTAGCTCGAAGTTTGTAAAAAGTGAGGAAAGGGGGGCTGGGGCAGTATTGCTGGGCGTGGCATCCAAATTTTTGATGCAGATCTTTGTGAAATGTCAATTGCTATCTTCATACCAAACTTGGTGACTCTAGCTCGAAAATTGTTATATGTGGTGAAAGGGGGGCTGGGGGCGGTATGGGTGGGCGTGGCATCCAAAGTTTTGATGCAGATCTGTGTGGAATGTCAATTGCTGTCTTCATACCAAATTTGGTGACTCTAGCTCGAAAATTGTAAAAAGTGAAGACAGGTGGGCTGGGGGCGGTATGGGTGGTTGTGGCATCCAAACTTTTGATGCAGATCTGTGTGGAATGTAAATTGATATCTTCATACCAGCTCGAAATTTGTAAAAAGTGGGGAAAGGGGGGTCTGGGGCGGTAGGGGTGGGTGTGGCATCCAAAGTTTTGATGCAGATCTGTGTGGAATGTCAATTGCTATCTTCATACCAAATTTGGTGACTCTAGCTCGAAGTTTGTAAAAAGTGAGGAAAGGGGGGCTGGGGCAGTATTGCTGGGCGTGGCATCCAAATTTTTTATGTAGATCTTTGTGAAATGTCAATTGCTATCTTCATACCAAATTTGGTGAATCTAGCTCGAAAATTATAAAAAGTGATGACAGGGGGGCTGGGGGCGGTATGGGTGGTTGTGGCATCCAAACTTTTGATGCAGATCTGTGTGGAATGTTAATTGCTATCTTCATACCAAATTTGGTGACTCTAGCTCGAAAATTGTAAAAAGTGGGGAAAGGGGGGCTGGGGCAGTATTGCTGGGCGTGGCATCCAAATTTTTGATGCAGATCTTTGTGAAATGTCAATTGCTATCTTCATACCAAACTTGGTGACTCTAGCTCGAAAATTGTTATATGTGGGGAAAGGGGGGCTGGGGTCGGTATGGGTGGGCGTGGCATCCAAAGTTTTGATGCAGATCTGTGTGGAATGTCAATTGCTGTCTTCATACCAAATTTGGTGACTCTAGCTCGAAAATTGTAAAATGTGATGATAGGGGGGCTGGGGGCGGTATGGGTGCTTGTGGCATCCAAACTTTTGATGCAGATCTGTGTGGAATGTTAATTGATATCTTCATACCAGCTCGAAATTTGTAAAAAGTGGGGAAAGGGGGGTCTGGGGCGGTAGGGGTGGGTGTGGCATCCAAAGTTTTGATGCAGATCTGTGTGGAATGTCAATTGCTATCTTCATACCAAATTTGGTGACTCTAGCTCGAAAATTGTAAAAAGTGAGGAAAGGGGGGCTGGGCCAGTATTGCTGGGCGTGGCATCCAAATTTTTGATGCAGATCTTTGTGAAATGTCAATTGCTATCTTCATACCAAACTTGGTGACTCTAGCTCGAAAATTGTTATATGTGGGGAAAGGGGGGCTGGGGTCGGTATGGGTGGGCGTGGCATCCAAAGTTTTGATGCAGATCTTTGTGAAATGTCAATTGCTATCTTCATACCAAATTTGGTGACTCTAGCTCGAAAATTATAAAAAGTGAAGACAGGGGGGCTGGGGGCGGTATGGGTGGTTGTGGCACCAAACTTTTGATGCAGATCTGTGTGGAATGTAAATTGATATTTTCATACCAGCTCGAAATTTGTAAAAAGTGGGGAAAGGTGGGTCTGGGGCGGTAGGGGTGGGTGTGGCATCCAAAGTTTTGATGCAGATCTGTGTGGAATGTCAATTGCTATCTTCATACCAAATTTGGTGACTCTAGCTCGAAGTTTGTAAAAAGTGTGGAAAGGGGGGCTGGGGCAGTATTGCTGGGCGTGGCATCCAAATTTTGATGCAGATCTTTGTGAAATGTCAATTGCTATCTTCATACCAAACTTGGTGACTCTAGCTCGAAAATTGTTATATGTTTGGAAAGGGGGTCTGGGGCGGTAGGGGTGGGTGTGGCATCCAAAGTTTTGATGCAGATCTGTGTGGAATGTCAATTGCTATCTTCATACCAAATTTGGTGACTCTAGCTCGAAGTTTGTAAAAAGTGTGGAAAGGGGGGCTGGGGCAGTATTGCTGGGCGTGGCATCCAAATTTTTTATGTAGATCTTTGTGAAATGTCAATTGCTATCTTCATACCAAATTTGGTGACTCTAGCTCGAAAATTATAAAAAAAGATGACAGGGGGGCTGGGGGCGGTATGGGTGGTTGTGGCATCCAAACTTTTGATGCAGATCTGTGTGGAATGTTAATTGCTATTTTCATACCAAATTTGGTGACTCTAGCTCGAAAATTGTAAAAAGTGAGGAAAGGGGGGCTGGGGCAGTGTTGCTGGGCGTGGCATCCAAATTTTTGATGCAGATCTTTGTGAAATGTCAATTGCTATCTTCATACCAAACTTGGTGACTCTAGCTCGAAAATTGTTATATGTGGGGAAAGGGGGGCTGGGGTCGGTATGGGTGGGCGTGGCATCCAAAGTTTTGATGCAGATCTGTGTGGAATGTTAATTGCTGTCTTCATACCAAATTTGGTGACTCTAGCTCGAAAATTGTAAAAAATGAAGACAGGGGGGCTGGGGGCGGTATGGGTGGTTGTGGCATCCAAACTTTTGATGCAGATCTGTGTGGAATGTAAATTGATATCTTCATACCAGCTCGAAAATTGTAAAAAGTGATGACAGGGGGGCTGGGGCGGTATGGGTGGTTGTGGCATCCAAACTTTTGATGCAGATCTGTGTGGAATGTTAATTGCTATCTTCATACCAAATTTGGTGACTCTAGCTCGAAAATTGTAAAAAGTGAAGACAGGGGGGCTGGGGGCGGTATGGGTGGTTGTGGCATCCAAACTTTTGATGCAGATCTGTGTGGAATGTAAATTGATATCTTCATACCAGCTCGAAATTTGTAAAAAGTGGGGAAAGGGGGGTCTGGGGCGGTAGGGGTGGGTGTGGCATCCAAAGTTTTGATGCAGATCTGTGTGGAATGTCAATTGCTATCTTCATACCAAATTTGGTGACTCTAGCTCGAAGTTTGTAAAAAGTGTGGAAAGGGGGGCTGGGGCAGTATTGCTGGGCGTGGCATCCAAATTTTTTATGTAGATCTTTGTGAAATGTCAATTGCTATCTTCATACCAAATTTGGTGACTCTAGCTCGAAAATTATAAAAAGTGATGACAGGGAGCTGGGGGCGGTATGGGTGGTTGTGGCATCCAAACTTTTGATGCAGATCTGTGTGGAATGTTAATTGCTATCTTCATACCTAATTTGGTGACTCTAGCTCGAAAATTGTTATATGTGGGGAAAGGGAGGCTGGGGGCGGTATGTGTGGTTGTGGCATTCAAACTTTTGATGCAGATCTGTGTGGAATGTAAATTGATATCTTCATACCAGCTCGAAATTTGTAAAAAGTGGGGAAAGGGGGGTCTGGGGCGGTAGGGGTGGGTGTGGCATCCAAAGTTTTGATGCAGATCTGTGTGGAATGTCAATTGCTATCTTCATACCAAATTTGGTGACTCTAGCTCGAAGTTTGTAAAAAGTGAGGAAAGGGGGGCTGGGGCAGTATTGCTGGGCGTGGCATCCAAATTTTTGATGCAGATCTTTGTGAAATGTCAATTGCTATCTTCATACCAAACTTGGTGACTCTAGCTCGAAAATTGTTATATGTGGTGAAAGGGGGGCTGGGGGCGGTATGGGTGGGCGTGGCATCCAAAGTTTTGATGCAGATCTGTGTGGAATGTCAATTGCTGTCTTCATACCAAATTTGGTGACTCTAGCTCGAAAATTGTAAAAAGTGAAGACAGGTGGGCTGGGGGCGGTATGGGTGGTTGTGGCATCCAAACTTTTGATGCAGATCTGTGTGGAATGTAAATTGATATCTTCATACCAGCTCGAAATTTGTAAAAAGTGGGGAAAGGGGGTCTGGGGCGGTAGGGGTGGGTGTGGCATCCAAAGTTTTGATGCAGATCTGTGTGGATTGTCAATTGCTATCTTCATACCGAATTTGGTGACTCTAGCTCGAAAATTGTAAAAAGTGAGGAAAGGGGGGCTGGGGCAGTATTGCTGGGCGTGGCATCCAAATTTTTGATGCAGATCTTTGTGAAATGTCAATTGCTATCTTCATACCAAACTTGGTGACTCTAGCTCGAAAATTGTTATATGTGGGGAAAGGGGGGCTGGGGTCGGTATGGGTGGGCGTGGCATCCAAAGTTTTGATGCAGATCTGTGTGGAATGTTAATTGCTGTCTTCATACCAAATTTGGTGACTCTAGCTCGAAAATTGTAAAATGTGATGACAGGGGGGCTGGGGGCGGTATGGGTGGTTGTGGCATCCAAACTTTTGATGCAGATCTGTGTGGAATGTTAATTGATATCTTCATACCAGCTCGAAATTTGTAAAAAGTGGGGAAAGGGGGGTCTGGGGCGGTAGGGGTGGGTGTGGCATCCAAAGTTTTGATGCAGATCTGTGTGGATTGTCAATTGCTATCTTCATACCAAATTTGGTGACTCTAGCTCGAAAATTGTAAAAAGTGAGGAAAGGGGGGCTGGGGCAGTATTGCTGGGCGTGGCATCCAAATTTTTGATGCAGATCTTTGTGAAATGTCAATTGCTATCTTCATACCAAACTTGGTGACTCTAGCTCGAAAATTGTTATATGTGGGGAAAGGGGGGCTGGGGTCGGTATGGGTGGGCGTGGCATCCAAAGTTTTGATGCAGATCTGTGTGGAATGTCAATTGCTATCTTCATACCAAATTTGGTGACTCTAGCTCGAAAATTGTAAAAAGTGAAGACAGGGGGGCTGGGGGCGGTATGGGTGGTTGTGGCATCCAAACTTTTGATGCAGATCTGTGTGGAATGTAAATTTATATCTTCATACCAGCTCGAAATTTGTCAAAAGTGGGGAAAGGGGGGTCTGGGGCGGTAGGGGTGGGTGTGGCATCCAAAGTTTTGATGCAGATCTGTGTGGAATGTCAATTGCTATCTTCATACCAAATTTGGTGACTCTAGCTAGAAGTTTGTAAAAAGTGAGGAAAGGGGGGCTGGGGCAGTATTGCTGGGCGTGGCATCAAAATTTTTGATGCAGATCTTTGTGAAATGTCAATTGCTATCTTCATACCAAACTTGGTGACTCTAGCTCGAAAATTGTTATATGTGAGGAAAGGGGGGCTGGGGGCGGTATGGGTGGTTGTGGCATCCAAAGTTTTGATGCAGATCTGTGTGGAATGTCAATTGCTATTTTCATACCAAATTTGGTGACTCTAGCTCGAAGTTTGTAAAAAAAAAGGGAAAGGGGGTCTTGGGCAGTATTGCTGGGCGTGGCATCCAAATTTTTGATGCAGATCTGTGTGGAATGTCAATTGCTATCTTCATACCAAATTTGGTGGCTCTAGCTCGAAAATTGTAAAAAGTGAAGACAGGGGGGCTGGGGGCGGTATGGGTGGTTGTGGCATCCAAACTTTTGATGCAGATCTGTGTGGAATGTCAATTGCTATCTTCATACAAAATTTGGTGACTCTAGCTCGAAAATTGTAAAAAGTGAAGACAGGGGGGCTGGGGGCGGTATGGGTGGTTGTGGCATCCAAACTTTTGATGCAGATCTGTGTGGAATGTAAATTGATATCTTCATACCAGCTCAAAATTTGTAAAAAGTGGGGAAAGGGGGGTCTGGGGCGGTAGGGGTGGGTGTGGCATCCAAAGTTTTGATGCAGATCTGTGTGGAATGTCAATTGCTATCTTCATACCAAATTTGGTGACTCTAGCTCGAAGTTTGTAAAAAGTGAGGAAAGGGGGGCTGGGGCAGTATTGCTGGGCGTGGCATCCAAATTTTTGATGCAGATCTTTGTGAAATGTCAATTGCTATCTTCATACCAAACTTGGTGACTCTAGCTCGAAAATTGTTATATGTGGGGAAAGGGGGGCTGGGGTCGGTATGGGTGGGCGTGGCATCCAAAGTTTTGATGCAGATCTGTGTGGAATGTTAATTGCTATCTTCATACCAAATTTGGTGACTCTAGCTCGAAGTTTGTAAAAAGTGAAGACAGGGGGGCTGGGGGCGGTATGGGTGGTTGTGGCATCCAAACTTTTGATGCAGATCTGTGTGGAATGTCAATTGCTATCTTCATACCAAATTTGGTGACTCTAGCTCGAAAATTGTAAAAAGTAAACAAAGGGGGGCTGGGGGCGGTATGGGTGGTTGTAGCATCCAAAGTTTTGATGCAGATCTGTGTGGAATGTCAATTGCTATTTTCATACCAAATTTGGTGACTCTAGCTCGAAGTTTGTAAAAAAAAGAGCAAAGGGGGGCTGGGGCAGTATTGCTGGGCGTGGCATCCAAATTTTTGATGTAGATCTTTGTGAAATGTCAATTGCTATCTTCATACCAAATTTGGTGACTCTAGCTCGAAAATTGTAAAAAGTAAACACAGGGGGGGCTGGGGGCGGTATGGTTGGTTGTGGCATCCAAACTTTTGATGCAGATCTGTGTGGAATGTCAATTGCTATCCTCATACCAAATTTGGTGACTCTAGCTCGAAAATTGTAAAAAGTAAACACAGGGGGGCTGGGGGCGGTATGGGTGGTTGTAGCATCCAAAGTTTTGATGCAGATCTGTGTGGAATGTCAATTGCTATCTTCATACCAAATTTGGTGACTCTAGCTCGAAAATTGTAAAAAGTGATGACAGGGGGGCTGGGGGCGGTATGGGTGGTTGTGGCATCCAAACTTTTGATGCAGATCTGTGTGGAATGTTAATTGCTATCTTCATACCAAATTTGGTGACTCCAGCTCGAAAATTGTAAAAAGTAAACACAGGGGGGCTGGGGGCGGTATGGGTGGTTGTAGCATCCAAAGTTTTGATGCAGATCTGTGTGGAATTTCAATTGCTATCTTCATACCAAATTTGGTGACTCTAGCTCGAAAATTGTAAAAAGTGATGACAGGGGGGCTGGGGTCGGTATGGGTGGTTGTGGCATCCAAACTTTTGATGCAGATCTGTGTGGAATGTTAATTGCTATCTTCATACCAAACTTGGTGACTCTAGCTCGAAAATGGTTATATGTGGGGAAAGGGGGGCTGGGGTCGGTATGGGTGGGCGTGGCATCCAAAGTTTTGATGCAGATCTGTGTGGAATGTCAATTGCTATCTTCATACCAAATTTGGTGACTCTAGCTCGAAAATTGTAAAAAGTGAGGAAAGGGGGGCTGGGGCAGTATTGCTGGGCGTGGCATCCAAATTTTTGATGCAGATCTTTGTGAAATGTCAATTGCTATCTTCATACCAAACTTGGTGACTCTAGCTCGAAAATTGTTATATGTGGGGAAAGGGGGGCTGGGGTCGGTATGGGTGGGCGTGGCATCCGAAATTTTGATGCAGATCTGTGTGGAATGTTAATTGCTATCTTCATACCAAATTTGGTGACTCTAGCTCGAAGTTTGTAAAAAGTGAAGACAGGGGGGGCTGGGGGCGGTATGGGTGGTTGTGGCATCCAAACTTTTGATGCAGATCTGTGTGGAATGTCAATTGCTATCTTCATACCAAATTTGGTGACTCTAGCTCGAAAATTGTAAAAAGTAAACACAGGGGGGCTGGGGGCGGTATGGGTGGTTGTAGCATCCAAAGTTTTGATGCAGATCTGTGTGGAATGTCAATTGCTATCTTCATACCAAATTTGGTGACTCTAGCTCGAAAATTGTAAAAAGTGATGACAGGGGGGCTGGGGGCGGTATGGGTGGTTGTGGCATCCAAACTTTTGATGCAGATCTGTGTGGAATGTTAATTGCTATCTTCATACCAAATTTGGTGACTCTAGCTCGAAAATTGTAAAAAGTGAAGACAGGGGGGCTGGGGGCGGTATGGGTGGCTGTGGCATCCAAAGTTTTAATGCAGATCTGTTAGGAATGTTAATTGATATCTTCATACCAGCTCGAAATTTGTAAAAAGTGGTGAAAGAGGGTCTGGGGCGGTAGGGGTGGGTGTGGCATCCAAAGTTCTGATGCAGATCTGTGTGGAATGTCAATTGCTATCTTCATACCAAATTTGGTGACTCTAGCTCGAAGTTTGTAAAAAGTGAGGAAAGGGGGGCTGGGGCAGTATTGCTGGGCGTGGCATCCAAATTTTTGATGCAGATCTTTGTGAAATGTCAATTGCTATCTTCATACCAAACTTGGTGACTCTAGCTCGAAAATTGTTATGTGTGGGGAAAGGGGGGCTGGGGGCGGTATGGGTGGGCGTGGCATCCAAAGTTTTGATGCAGATCTGTGTGGAATGTCAATTGCTGTCTTCATACCAAATTTGGTGACTCCAGCTCGAAGTTTGTCAAGAGTGAAGACAGGAGGGCTGGGGGCGGTATGGGTGGTTGTGGCATCCAAACTTTTGATGCAGATCTGTGTGGAATGTAAATTGATATCTTCATACCAGCTCGAAATTTGTAAAAAGTGGGGAAATGGGGGTCTGGGGCGGTAGGGGTGGGTGTGGCATCCAAAGTTTTGATGCAGATCTGTGTGGAATGTCAATTGCTATCTTCATACCAAATTTGGTGACTCTAGCTCGAAGTTTGTAAAAAGTGAAGACAGGGGGGGCTGGGGGCGGTATGGGTGGTTGTGGCATCCAAACTTTTGATGCAGATCTGTGTGGAATGTAAATTGATATCTTCATACCAGCTCGAAATTTGTAAAAAGTGGGGTGAGGGTGGTCTGGGGCGGTAGGGGTGGGTGTGGCATCCAAAGTTTTGATGCAGATCTGTGTGGAATGTCAATTGCTATCTTCATACCAAATTTGGTGACTCTAGCTCGAAGTATGTAAAAAGTGAGGAAAGGGGGGCTGGGGCAGTATTGCTGGGCGTGGCATCCAAATTTTTGATGCAGATCTTTGTGAAATGTCAATTGCTATCTTCATACCAAATTTGGTGACTCTAGCTCGAAAATTGTTATATGTGGGGAAAGGGGGGCTGGGGTCGGTATGGGTGGGCGTGGCATCCAAAGTTTTGATGCAGATCTGTGTGGAATGTTAATGGCTATCTTCATACCAAATTTGGTGACTCTAGCTCGAAAATTGTAAAAAGTGAACACAGGGGGGCTGGGGGCGGTATGGGTGGTTGTGGCATCCAAACTTTGGATGCAGATCTGTGTGGAATGTCAATTGCTATCTTCATACCAAATTTGGTGACTCTAGCTCGAAAATTGTAAAAAGCGAAAACAGGGGAGCTGGGGGCGGTATGGGTGGTTGTGGCATCCAAACTTTTGATGCAGATCTGTGTGGAATGTTAATTGCTATCTTCATACCAAATTTGGTGACTCCAGCTCGAAAATTGTAAAAAGTAAACACAGGGGGGCTGGGGGCGGTATGGGTGGTTGTAGCATCCAAAGTTTTGATGCAGATCTGTGTGGAATTTCAATTGCTATCTTCATACCAAATTTGGTGACTCTAGCTCGAAAATTGTAAAAAGTGATGACAGGGGGGCTGGGGGCGGTATGGGTGGTTGTGGCATCCAAACTTTTGATGCAGATCTGTGTGGAATGTTAATTGCTATCTTCATACCAAACTTGGTGACTCTAGCTCGAAAATGGTTATATGTGGGGAAAGGGGGGCTGGGGTCGGTATGGGTGGGCGTGGCATCCAAAGTTTTGATGCAGATCTGTGTGGAATGTCAATTGCTATCTTCATACCAAATTTGGTGACTCTAGCTCGAAAATTGTAAAAAGTGAGGACAGGGGGGCTGGGGCAGTATTGCTGGGCGTGGCATCCAAATTTTTGATGCAGATCTTTGTGAAATGTCAATTGCTATCTTCATACCAAACTTGGTGACTCTAGCTCGAAAATTGTTATATGTGGGGAAAGGGGGGCTGGGGTCGGTATGGGTGGGCGTGGCATCCGAAATTTTGATGCAGATCTGTGTGGAATGTTAATTGCTATCTTCATACCAAATTTGGTGACTCTAGCTCGAAGTTTGTAAAAAGTGAAGACAGGGGGGCTGGGGGCGGTATGGGTGGTTGTGGCATCCAAACTTTTGATGCAGATCTGTGTGGAATGTCAATTGCTATCTTCATACCAAATTTGGTGACTCTAGCTCGAAAATTGTAAAAAGTAAACACAGGGGGGCTGGGGGCGGTATGGGTGGTTGTAGCATCCAAAGTTTTGATGCAGATCTGTGTGGAATGTCAATTGCTATCTTCATACCAAATTTGGTGACTCTAGCTCGAAAATTGTAAAAAGTGATGACAGGGGGGCTGGGGGCGGTATGGGTGGTTGTGGCATCCAAACTTTTGATGCAGATCTGTGTGGAATGTTAATTGCTATCTTCATACCAAATTTGGTGACTCTAGCTCGAAAATTGTAAAAAGTGAAGACAGGGGGGCTGGGGGCGGTATGGGTGGCTGTGGCATCCAAAGTTTTGATGCAGATCTGTGTGGAATGTTAATTGATATCTTCATACCAGCTCGAAATTTGTAAAAAGTGGTGAAAGAGGGTCTGGGGCGGTAGGGGTGGGTGTGGCATCCAAAGTTCTGATGCAGATCTGTGTGGAATGTCAATTGCTATCTTCATACCAAATTTGGTGACTCTAGCTCGAAGTTTGTAAAAAGTGAGGAAAGGGGGGCTGGGGCAGTATTGCTGGGCGTGGCATCCAAATTTTTGATGCAGATCTTTGTGAAATGTCAATTGCTATCTTCATACCAAACTTGGTGACTCTAGCTCGAAAATTGTTATGTGTGGGGAAAGGGGGGCTGGGGGCGGTATGGGTGGGCGTGGCATCCAAAGTTTTGATGCAGATCTGTGTGGAATGTCAATTGCTGTCTTCATACCAAATTTGGTGACTCCAGCTCGAAGTTTGTCAAGAGTGAAGACAGGAGGGCTGGGGGCGGTATGGGTGGTTGTGGCATCCAAACTTTTGATGCAGATCTGTGTGGAATGTAAATTGATATCTTCATACCAGCTCGAAATTTGTAAAAAGTGGAAAAGGGGGGTCTGGGGCGGTAGGGGTGGGTGTGGCATCCAAAGTTTTGATGCAGATCTGTGTGGAATGTCAATTGCTATCTTCATACCAAATTTGGTGACTCTAGCTCGAAGTTTGTAAAAAGTGAGGAAAGGGGGGCTGGGGTCGGTATGGGTTGGCGTGGCATCCAAAGTTTTGATGCAGATCTGTGTGGAATGTTAATTGCTATCTTCATACCAAATTTGGTGACTCTAGCTCGAAGTTTGTAAAAAGTGAAGACAGGGGGGGCTGGGGGCGGTATGGGTGGTTGTGGCATCCAAACTTTTGATGCAGATCTGTGTGGAATGTAAATTGATATCTTCATACCAGCTCGAAATTTGTAAAAAGTGTGGAGAGGGGGGTCTGGGGCGGTAGGGGTGGGTGTGGCATCCAAAGTTTTGATGCAGATCTGTGTGGAATGTCAATTGCTATCTTCATACCAAATTTGGTGACTCTAGCTCGAAGTATGTAAAAAGTGAGGAAAGGGGGGCTGGGGCAGTATTGCTGGGCGTGGCATCCAAATTTTTGATGCAGATCTTTGTGAAATGTCAATTGCTATCTTCATACCAAATTTGGTGACTCTAGCTCGAAAATTGTTATGTGTGGGGAAAGGGGGGCTGGGGTCGGTATGGGTGGGCGTGGCATCCAAAGTTTTGATGCAGATCTGTGTGGAATGTTAATGGCTATCTTCATACCAAATTTGGTGACTCTAGCTCGAAAATTGTAAAAAGTGAAGACAAGGGGGGCTGGGGGCGGTATGGGTGGTTGTGGCATCCAAACTTTGGATGCAGATCTGTGTGGAATGTCAATTGCTATCTTCATACCAAATTTGGTGACTCTAGCTCGAAAATTGTAAAAAGCGAAAACAGGGGAGCTGGGGGCGGTATGGGTGGTTGTGGCATCAAAAGTTTTAATGCAGATCTGTGTGGAATGTCAATTGCTATTTTCATACCAAATTTGGTGACTCTAGCTCGAAGTTTGTAAAAAAAAAGAGCAAAGGGGGGCTGGGGCAGTATTGCTGGGCGTGGCATCCAAATTTTTGATGTAGATCTTTGTGAAATGTCAATTGCTATCTTCATACCAAATTTGGTGACTCTAGCTCGAAAATTGTAAAAAGTGGTGACAGGGGGGCTGGGGGCGGTATGGGTGGTTGTGGCATCCAAACTTTTGATGCAGATCTGTGTGGAATGTTAATTGCTATCTTCATACCAAATTTGGTGACTCTAGCTCGAAATTTGTAAAAAGTGAAGACAGGGGGGCTGGGGGCGGTATGGGTGGTTCTGGCATCCAAACTTTTGATGCAGATCTGTGTGGAATGTAAATTGATATCTTCATACCAGCTCGAAATTTGTAAAAAGTGGGAAAGGGGGGTCTGGGGCGGTAGGGGTGGGTGTGGCATCCAAAGTTTTGATGCAGATCTGTGTGGAATGTCAATTGCTATCTTCATATTAAATTTGGTGACTCTAGCTCGAAGTTTGTTTAAAGTGTGGAAAGGGGGGCTGGGCAGTATTGCTGGGCGTGGCATCCAAATTTTTGATGCAGATCTTTGTGAAATGTCAATTGCTATCTTCATACCAAACTTGGTGACTCTAGCTCGAAAATTGTTATATGTGGGGAAAGGGGGGCTGGGGGCGGTATGGGTGGGCGTGGCATCCAAATTTTTGATGCAGATCTGTGTGGAATGTCAATTGCTGTCTTCATACCAAATTTGGTGACTCTAGCTCGAAAATTGTAAAAAGTGAAGGCAGGGGGGCTGGGGGCGGTATGGGTGGTTGTGGCATCCAAACTTTGATGCAGATCTGTGTGGAATGTAAATTGATATCTTCATACCAGCTCGAAATTTGTAAAAAGTGGGGAAAGGGGGGTCTGGGGCGGTAGGGGTGGGTGTGGCATCCAAAGTTTTGATGCAGATCTGTGTGGAATGTCAATTGCTATCTTCATACCAAATTTGGTGACTCTAGCTCGAAAATTGTAAAAAGTGAGGAAAGGGGGGCTGGGGCAGTATTGCTGGGCGTGGCATCCAAATTTTTGATGCAGATCTTTGTGAAATGTCAATTGCTATCTTCATACCAAACTTGGTGACTCTAGCTCGAAAATTGTTATATGTGGGGAAAGGGGGGCTGGGGTCGGTATGGGTGGGCGTGGCATCCAAAGTTTTGATGCAGATCTGTGTGGAATGTCAATTGCTGTCTTCATACCAAATTTGGCGACTCTAGCTCGAAAATTGTAAAATGTGAAGACAGGGGGGCTGGGGGCGGTATGGGTGGTTGTGGCATCCAAACTTTTGATGCAGATCTGTGTGGAATGTCAATTGCTATCTTCATACCAAATTTGGTGACTCTAGCTAGAAGTTTGTAAAAAGTGAGGAAAGGGGGGCTGGGGCAGTATTGCTGGGCGTGGCATCAAAATTTTTGATGCAGATCTTTGTGAAATGTCAATTGCTATCTTCATACCAAACTTGGTGACTCTAGCTCGAAATTGTTTAATGTGGGAAAGGGGGGCTGGGGGCGTTATAGGTGGGCGTGGCATCCAAAGTTTTGATGCAGATCTGTGTGGAATGTCAATTGCTGTCTTCATACCAAATTTGGTGACTCTAGCTCGAAAATTGTAAAAAGTGAAGACAGGGGGGCTGGGGGCAGTATGGGTGGTTGTGGCATCCAAAGTTTTGATGCAGATCTGTGTGGAATGTCAATTGCTATTTTCATACCAAATTTGGTGACTCTAGTTCGAAGTTTGTAAAAAAAAAGGGAAAGGGGGGCTGGGGCAGTATTGCTGGGCGTGGCATCCAAATTTTGATGCAGATCTTTGTGGAATGTCAATTGCTATCTTCATACCAAATTTGGTGGCTCTAGCTCGAAAATTGTTATGTGTGGGGAAAGGGGGGCTGGGGTCGGTATGGGTGGGCGTGGCATCCAAACTTTTGATGCAGATCTGTGTGGAATGTCAATTGCTATCTTCATACCAAATTTGGTGACTCTAGCTCGAAAATTGTAAAAAGTGAAGACAGGGGGGCTGGGGGCGGTATGGGTGGTTGTGGCATCCAAACTTTTGATGCAGATCTGTGTGGAATGTAAATTGATATCTTCATACCAGCTCAAAATTTGTAAAAAAAAAAGGGGAAAGGGGGGTCTGGGGCGGTAGGGGTGGGTGTGACATCCAAATTTTTGATGCAGATCTTTGTGAAATGTCAATTGCTATCTTCATACCAAATTTGGTGACTCTAGCTCGAAAATTGTTATATGTGGGGAAAGGGGGGCTGGGGGCGGTATGGGTGGTTGTGGCATCCAAACTTTTGATGCAGATCTGTGTGGAATGTAAATTGATATCTTCATACCAGCTCGAAATTTGTAAAAAGTGGGGAAAGGGGGGTCTGGGGCGGTAGGGGTGGGTGTGGCATCCAAAGTTTTGATGCAGATCTGTGTGGAATGTCAATTGCTATCTTCATACCAAATTTGGTGACTCTAGCTAGAAGTTTGTAAAAAGTGAGGAAAGGGGGGCTGGGGCAGTATTGCTGGGCGTGGCATCAAAATTTTTGATGCAGATCTTTGTGAAATGTCAATTGCTATCTTCATACCAAACTTGGTGACTCTAGCTCGAAAATTGTTATATGTGGGGAAAGGGGTTCTGGGGGCGGTATGGGTGGGCGTGGCATCCAAAGTTTTGATGCAGATCTGTGTGGAATGTCAATTGCTGTCTTCATACCAAATTTGGTGACTCTAGCTCGAAAATTGTAAAAAGTGAAGACAGGGGGGCTGGGGGCAGTATGGGTGGTTGTGGCATCCAAAGTTTTGATGCAGATCTGTGTGGAATGTCAATTGCTATCTTCATACCAAATTTGGTGACTCTAGTTCGAAGTTTGTAAAAAAAAAAGGGAAAGGGGGGCTGGGGCAGTATTGCTGGGCGTGGCATCCAAATTTTTGATGCAGATCTTTGTGGAATGTCAATTGCTATCTTCATACCAAATTTGGTGGCTCTAGCTCGAAAATTGTAAAAAGTGAAGACAGGGGGGCTGGGGGCGGTATGGGTGGTTGTGGCATCCAAACTTTTGATGCAGATCTGTGTGGAATGTCAATTGCTATCTTCATACAAAATTTGGTGACTCTAGCTCGAAAATTGTAAAAAGTGAAGACAGGGGGGCTGGGGGCGGTATGGGTGGTTGTGGCATCCAAACTTTTGATGCAGATCTGTGTGGAATGTAAATTGATATCTTCATACCAGCTCAAAATTTGTAAAAAGTGGGGAAAGGGGGGTCTGGGGCGGTAGGGGTGGGTGTGGCATCCAAAGTTTTGATGCAGATCTGTGTGGAATGTCAATTGCTATCTTCATACCAAATTTGGTGACTCTAGCTAGAAGTTTGTAAAAAGTGAGGAGAGGGGGGCTGGGGCAGTATTGCTGGGCGTGGCATCAAAATTTTTGATGCAGATCTTTGTGAAATGTCAATTGCTATCTTCATACCAAACTTGGTGACTCTAGCTCGAAAATTGTTATATGTGGGGAAAGGGGGGCTGGGGGCGGTATGGGTGGGCGTGGCATCCAAACTTTTGATGCAGATCTGTGTGGAATGTCAATTGCTGTCTTCATACCAAATTTGGTGACTCTAGCTCGAAAATTGTAAAAAGTGAAGACAGGGGGGCTGGGGGCAGTATGGGTGGTTGTGGCATCCAAAGTTTTGATGCAGATTTGTGTGGAATGTCAATTGCTATTTTCATACCAAATTTGGTGACTCTAGCTCGAAGTTTGTAAAAAAAAAAGGGAAAGGGGGGCTGGGGCAGTATTGCTGGGCGTGGCATCCAAATTTTTGATGCAGATCTTTGTGGAATGTCAATTGCTATCTTCATACCAAATTTGGTGGCTCTAGCTCGAAAATTGTAAAAAGTGAAGACAGGGGGGCTGGGGGCGGTATGGGTGGTTGTGGCATCCAAACTTTTGATGCAGATCTGTGTGGAATGTCAATTGCTATCTTCATACAAAATTTGGTGACTCTAGCTCGAAAATTGTAAAAAGTGAAGACAGGGGGGCTGGGGGCGGTATGGGTGGTTGTGGCATCCAAACTTTTGATGCAGATCTGTGTGGAATGTAAATTGATATCTTCATACCAGCTCAAAATTTGTAAAAAGTGGGGAAAGGGGGGTCTGGGGCGGTAGGGGTGGGTGTGGCATCCAAAGTTTTGATGCAGATCTGTGTGGAATGTCAATTGCTATCTTCATACCAAATTTGGTGACTCTAGCTCGAAGTTTGTAAAAAGTGTGGAGAGGGGGGCCGGGGCAGTATTGCTGGGCGTGGCATCCAAATTTTTGATGCAGATCTTTGTGAAATGTCAATTGCTATCTTCATACCAAACTTGGTGACTCTAGCTCGAAAATTGTTATATGTGGGGAAAGGGGGGCTGGGGTCGGTATGGGTGGGCGTGGCATCCAAAGTTTTGATGCAGATCTGTGTGGAATGTTAATTGCTATCTTCATACCAAATTTGGTGACTCTAGCTCGAAGTTTGTAAAAAGTGAAGACAGGGTGGGCTGGGGGCGGTATGGGTGGTTGTGGCATCCAAACTTTTGATGCAGATCTGTGTGGAATGTCAATTGCTATCTTCATACCAAATTTGGTGACTCTAGCTCGAAAATTGTAAAAAGTAAACACAGGGGGGCTGGGGGCGGTATGGGTGGTTGTGGCATCCAAAGTTTTGAGGCAGATCTGTGTGGAATGTCAATTGATATTTTCATACCAAATTTGGTGACTCTAGCTCGAAGTTTGTAAAAAAAAGTGGAAAGGGGGGCTGGGGCAGTATTGCTGGGCGTGGCATCCAAATTTTTGATGTAGATCTTTGTGAAATGTCAATTGCTATCTTCATACCAAATTTGGTGACTCTAGCTCGAAAATTGTAAAAAGTGATGACAGGGGGGCTGGGGGCGGTATGGGTTCTTGTGGCATCGAAACTTTTGATGCAGATCTGTGTGGAATGTTAATTGCTATCTTCATACCAAATTTGGTGACTCTAGCTCGAAAATTGTAAAAAGTGAAGACAGGGGGGCTGGGGCGGTATGGGTGGCTGTGGCATCCAAAGTTTTGATGCAGATCTGTGTGGAATGTAAATTGATATCTTCATACCAGCTCGAAATTTGTAAAAAGTGGGGAAAGAGGGTCTGGGGCGGTAGGGGTGAGTGTGGCATCCAAAGTTTTGATGCAGATCTGTGTGAAATGTCAATTGCTATCTTCATACCAAATTTGGTGACTCTAGCTCGAAGTTTGTTTAAAGTGTGGAAAGGGGGGCTGGGGCAGTATTGCTGGGCGTGGCATCCAAATTTTTGATGCAGATCTTTGTGAAATGTCAATTGCTATCTTCATACCAAACTTGGTGACTCTAGCTCGAAAATTGTTATATGTGGGGAAAGGGGGGCTGGGGGCGGTATGGGTGGGCGTGGCATCCAAAGTTTTGATGCAGATCTGTGTGGAATGTCAATTGCTGTCTTCATACCAAATTTGGTGACTCCAGCTCGAAGTTTGTCAAGAGTGAAGACAGGAGGGCTGGGGGCGGTATGGGTGGTTGTGGCATCCAAACTTTTGATGCAGATCTGTGTGGAATGTAAATTGATATCTTCATACCAGCTCGAAATTTGTAAAAAGTGTGGAGAGGGGGGTCTGGGGCGGTAGGGGTGGGTGTGGCATCCAAAGTTTTGATGCAGATCTGTGTGGAATGTCAATTGCTATCTTCATACCAAATTTGGTGACTCTAGCTCGAAGTTTGTAAAAAGTGAGGAAAGGGGGGCTGGGGCAGTATTGCTGGGCGTGGCATCCAAATTTTTGATGCAGATCTTTGTGAAATGTCAATTGCTATCTTCATACCAAATTTGGTGACTCTAGCTCGAAAATTGTTATATGTGGGGAAAGGGGGGCTGGGGGCGGTATGGGTGGTTGTGGCATCCAAAGTTTTGATGCAGATCTGTGTGGAATGTAAATTGATATCTTCATACCAGCTCGAAATTTGTAAAAAGTGGGGAAAGGGGGGTCTGGGGCGGTAGGGGTGGGTGTGGCATCCAAAGTTTTGATGCAGATCTGTGTGGAATGTCAATTGCTATCTTCATACCAAATTTGGTGACTCTAGCTCGAAGTTTGTAAAAAGTGTGGAAAGGGGGGCTGGGGCAGTATTGCTGGGCGTGGCATCCAAATTTTTGATGCAGATCTTTGTGAAATGTCAATTGCTATCTTCATACCAAACTTGGTGACTCTAGCTCGAAAATTGTTATATGTTGGGAAAGGGGGGCTGGGGTCGGTATGGGTGGGCGTGGCATCCAAAGTTTTGATGCAGATCTGTGTGGAATGTTAATGGCTATCTTCATACCAAATTTGGTGACTCTAGCTCGAAAATTGTAAAAAGTGAAGACAAGGGGGGCTGGGGGCGGTATGGGTGGTTGTGGCATCCAAACTTTTGATGCAGATCTGTGTGGAATGTCAATTGCTATCTTCATACCAAATTTGGTAACTCTAGCTCGAAAATTGTAAAAAGTGAAGACAGGGGGGCTGGGGGCGGTATGGGTGGTTGTGGCATCAAAAGTTTTAATGCATCTAAATTTTTAATGAAGATCTTTGTGAAATGTCAATTGCAAAAAGCGATGACAGGGGGGCTGGGGGCGGTATGGGTGGTTGTGGCATCCAAACTTTTGATGCAAATCTTTGTGGAATGTTAATTGCTATCTTCATACCAAATTTGGTGACTCTAGCTCGAAGTTTGTTTAAAGTGTGGAAAGGGGGGCTGGGGCTGTATTGCTGGGCGTGGCATCCAAATTTTTGATGCAGATCTTTGTGAAATGTCATTTGCTATCTTCATACCAAACTTGGTGACTCTAGCTCGAAAATTGTTATATGTGGGGAAAGGGGGCTGGGGGCGGTATGGGTGGGCGTGGCATCCAAAGTTTTGATGCAGATCTGTGTGGAATGTCAATTGCTATCTCATACCAATTGGGACTCTAGCTCGAAATTTGTAAAAAGTGGGGAAAGGGGGGTCTGGGGCGGTATGGGTGGGTGTGGCATCCAAACTTTTGATGCAGATCTGTGTGGAATGTAAATTGATATCTTCATACCAGCTCGAAATTTGTAAAAAGTGGGGAAAGGGGGGTCTGGGGCGGTATGGGTGGGTGTGGCATCCAAAGTTTTCATGCAGATCTGTGTGGAATGTCAATTGCTGTCTTCATACCAAATTTGGTGACTCTAGCTCGAAGTTTGTAAAAAGTGAGGAAAGGGGGGCTGGGGCAGTATTGCTGGGCGTGGCATCCAAATTTTTGATGCAGATCTGTGTGGAATGTAAATTGATATCTTCATACCAGCTCGAAATTTGTAAAAAGTGGGGAAAGGGGGGTCTGGGGCGGTAGGGGTGGGTGTGGCATCCAAAGTTTTGATGCAGATCTTTGTGAAATGTCAATTGCTATCTTCATACCAAACTTGGTGACTCTAGCTCGAAAATTGTTATATGTGGGGAAAGGGGGGCTGGGGGCGGTATGGGTGGGCGTGGCATCCAAAGTTTTGATGCAGATCTGTGTGGAATGTCAATTGCTGTCTTCATACCAAATTTGGTGACTCTAGCTCGAATATTGTAAAAGTGATGACAGGGGGGCTGGGGGCGGTATGGGTGGTTGTGGCATCCAAACTTTTGATGCAGATCTGTGTGGAATGTAAATTGATATCTTCATACCAGCTCGAAATTTGTAAAAAGTGGGGAAAGGGGGGTCTGGGGCGGTAGGGGTGGGTGTGGCATCCAAAGTTTTGATGCAGATCTGTGTGGAATGTCAATTGCTATCTTCATACCAAATTTGGTGACTCTAGCTCGAAGTTTGTAAAAAGTGAGGAAAGGGGGGCTGGGGCAGTATTGCTGGGCGTGGCATCCAAATTTTTGATGCAGATCTTTGTGAAATGTCAATTGCTATCTTCATACCAAACTTGGTGACTCTAGCTCGAAAATTGTTATATGTGGGGAAAGGGGGGCTGGGGTCGGTATGGGTGGGCGTGGCATCCAAAGTTTTGATGCAGATCTGTGTGGAATGTCAATTGCTATCTTCATACCAATTTGGTGACTCTAGCTCGAAAATTGTAAAAGTGAAGACAGGGGGGCTGGGGGCGGTATGGGTGGTTGTGGCATCCAAACTTTTGATGCAGATCTGTGTGGAATGTCAATTGCTATCTTCATACCAAATTTGGTGACTCTAGCTCGAAAATTGTAAAAAGTGAAGACAGGGGGCTGGGGGCGGTATGGGTGGTTGTGGCATCAAAAGTTTTAATGCATCTAAATTTTTGATGTAGATCTTTGTGAAATGTCAATTGCAAAAAGTGATGACAGGGGGGCTGGGGGCGGTATGGGTGGATGTGGCATCCAAACTTTTGATGCAGATCTTTGTGGAATGTTAATTGCTATCTTCATACCAAATTTGGTGACTCTAGCTCGAAGTTTGTTTAAAGTGGGGAAAGGGGGGCTGGGGGCGGTATGGGTGGTTGTGGCATCCAAACTTTTGATGCAGATCTGTGTGGAATGTAAATTGATATCTTCATACCAGCTCGAAATTTGTAAAAAGTGGGGAAAGGGGGTCTGGGGCGGTAGGGGTGGGTGTGGCATCCAAAGTTTTGATGCAGATCTGTGTGGAATGTCAATTGCTATCTTCATACCAAATTTGGTGACTCTAGCTCGAAGTTTGTAAAAAGTGAGGAAAGGGGGGCTGGGGCAGTATTGCTGGGCGTGGCATCCAAATTTTTGATGCAGATCTTTGTGAAATGTCAATTGCTATCTTCATACCAAACTTGGTGACTCTAGCTCGAAAATTGTTATATGTGGGGAAAGGGGGGCTGGGGGCGGTATGGGTGGGCGTGGCATCCAAAGTTTTGATGCAGATCTGTGTGGAATGTCAATTGCTGTCTTCATACCAAATTTGGTGACTCTAGCTCGAAAATTGTAAAAAGTGAAGACAGGTGGGCTGGGGGCGGTATGGGTGGTTGTGGCATCCAAACTTTTGATGCAGATCTGTGTGGAATGTAAATTGATATCTTCATACCAGCTCGAAATTTGTAAAAATGGGGAAAGGGGGGTCTGGGGCGGTAGGGGTGGGTGTGGCATCCAAAGTTTTGATGCAGATCTGTGTGGAATGTCAATTGCTATCTTCATACCAAATTTAGTGACTCTAGCTCGAAGTTTGTAAGAAAAGAGGAAAGGGGGGCTGGGGCAGTATTGCTGGGCGTGGCATCCAAATTTTTGATGCAGATCTTTGTGAAATGTCAATTGCTATCTTCATACCAAACTTGGTGACTCTAGCTCGAAAATTGTAATATGTGGGGAAAGGGGGGCTGGGGTCGGTATGGGTGGTTGTGGCATCCAAACTTTTGATGCAGATCTGTGTGGAATGTCAATTGCTATCTTCATACCAAATTTGGTGACTCTAGCTCGAAAATTATAAAACGTGATGACAGGGGGGCTGGGGGCGGTATGGGTGGTTGTGGCATCCAAACTTTTGATGCAGATCTGTGTGGAATGTTAATTGCTATCTTCATACCAAATTTGGTGGCTCTAGCTCGAAAATTGTAAAAAGTGAGGAAAGGGGGGCTGGGGCAGTATTGCTGGGCGTGGCATCCAAATTTTTGATGCAGATCTTTGTGAAATGTCAATTGCTATCTTCATACCAAACTTGGTGACTCTAGCTCGAAAATTGTTATATGTGGGGAAAGGGGGGCTGGGGTCGGTATGGGTGGGCGTGGCATCCAAAGTTTTGATGCAGATCTGTGTGGAATGTTAATTGCTGTTTTCATACCAAATTTGGTGACTCTAGCTCGAAAATTGTCAAATGTGAAGACAGGGGGGCTGGGGGCGGTATGGGTGGTTGTGGCATCCAAACTTTTGATGCAGATCTGTGTGGAATGTTAATTGATATCTTCATACCAGCTCGAAATTTGTAAAAAGTGGGGAAAGGGGGTCTGGGGCGGTAGGGGTGGGTGTGGCATCCAAAGTTTTGATGCAGATCTGTGTGGATTGTCAATTGCTATCTTCATACCAAATTTGGTGACTCTAGCTCGAAAATTGTAAAAAGTGAGGAAAGGGGGGCTGGGGCAGTATTGCTGGGCGTGGCATCCAAATTTTTGATGCAGATCTTTGTGAAATGTCAATTGCTATCTTCATACCAAACTTGGTGACTCTAGCTCGAAAATTGTTATATGTGGGGAAAGGGGGGCTGGGGTCGGTATGGGTGGGCTTGGCATCCAAAGTTTTGATGCAGATCTGTGTGGAATGTCAATTGCTGTCTTCATACCAAATTTGGTGACTCTAGCTCGAAAATTGTTATATGTGGGGAAAGGGGGGCTGGGGGCGGTATGGGTGGTTGTGGCATCCAAACTTTTGATGCAGATCTGTGTGGAATGTAAATTGATATCTTCATGCCAGCTCGAAATTTGTAAAAAGTGGGGAAAGGGGGGTCTGGGGCGGTAGGGGTGGGTGTGGCATCCAAAGTTTTGATGCAGATCTGTGTGGAATGTCAATTGCTATCTTCATACCAAATTTGGTGACTCTAGCTAGAAGTTTGTAAAAAGTGAGGAAAGGGGGGCTGGGGCAGTATTGCTGGGCGTGGCATCCAAATTTTTGATGCAGATCTTTGTGAAATGTCAATTGCTATCTTCATACCAAACTTGGTGACTCTAGCTCGAAAATTGTTATATGTGAGGAGAGGGGGGCTGGGGGCGGTATGGGTGGGCGTGGCATCCAAAGTTTTGATGCAGATCTGTGTGGAATGTCAATTGCTGTCTTCATACCAAATTTGGTGACTCTAGCTCGAAAATTGTAAAAAGTAAACACAGGGGGGCTGGGGGCGGCATGGGTGGTTGTGGCATCCAAAGTTTTGATGCAGATCTGTGTGGAATGTCATTTGCTATTTTCATACCAAATTTGGTGACTCTAGCTCGAAGTTTGTAAAAAAGAAAGGGAAAGGGGGTCTTGGGCAGTATTGCTGGGCGTGGCATCCAAATTTTTGATGCAGATCTGTGTGGAATGTCAATTGCTATCTTCATACCAAATTTGGTGACTCTAGCTCGAAAATTGTAAAAAGTGAAGACAGGGGGGCTGGGGGCGGTATGGGTGGTTGTGGCATCCAAACTTTTGATGCAGATCTGTGTGGAATGTCAATTGCTATCTTCATACAAAATTTGGTGACTCTAGCTCGAAAATTGTAAAAAGTGAGGACAGGGGGCTGGGGGCGGTATGGGTGGTTGTGGCATCCAAACTTTTGATGCAGATCTGTGTGGAATGTAAATTGATATCTTCATACCAGCTCAAAATTTGTAAAAAGTGGGGAAAGGGGGGTCTGGGGCGGTAGGGGTGGGTGTGGCATCCAAAGTTTTGATGCAGATCTGTGTGGAATGTCAATTGCTATCTTCATACCAAATTTGGTGACTCTAGCTCGAAGTTTGTAAAAAGTGAGGAGAGGGGGGCTGGGGCAGTATTGCTGGGCGTGGCATCCAAATTTTTGATGCAGATCTTTGTGAAATGTCAATTGCTATCTTCATACCAAACTTGGTGACTCTAGCTCGAAAATTGTTATATGTGGGGAAAGGGGGGCTGGGGTCGGTATGGGTGGGCGTGGCATCCAAAGTTTTGATGCAGATCTGTGTGGAATGTTAATTGCTATCTTCATACCAAATTTGGTGACTCTAGCTCGAAGTTTGTAAAAAGTGAAGACAGGGGGGGCTGGGGGCGGTATGGGTGGCTGTGGCATCCAAACTTTTGATGCAGATCTGTGTGGAATGTCAATTGCTATCTTCATACCAAATTTGGTGACTCTAGCTCGAAAATTGTAAAAAGTAAACACAGGGGGGCTGGGGGCGGTATGGGTGGTTGTAGCATCCAAAGTTTTGATGCAGATCTGTGTGGAATGTCAATTGCTATTTTCATACCAAATTTGGTGACTCTAGCTCGAAGTTTGTAAAAAAAAGAGCAAAGGGGGGCTGGGGCAGTATTGCTGGGCGTGGCATCCAAATTTTTGATGTAGATCTTTGTGAAATGTCAATTGCTATCTTCATACCAAATTTGGTGACTCTAGCTCGAAAATTGTTAAAAGTAAACACAGGGGGGGCTGGGGGCGGTATGGTTGGTTGTGGCATCCAAACTTTTGATGCAGATCTGTGTGTAATGTCAATTGCTATCCTCATACCAAATTTGGTGACTCTAGCTCGAAAATTGTAAAAAGTAAACACAGGGGGGCTGGGGGCGGTATGGGTGGTTGTAGCATCCAAAGTTTTGATGCAGATCTGTGTGGAATGTCAATTGCTATCTTCATACCAAATTTGGTGACTCTAGCTCGAAAATTGTAAAAAGTGATGACAGGGGGGCTGGGGGCGGTATGGGTGGTTGTGGCATCCAAACTTTTGATGCAGATCTGTGTAGAATAATAATTGCTATCTTCATACCAAATTTGGTGACTCCAGCTCGAAAATTGTAAAAAGTAAACACAGGGGGGCTGGGGGCGGTATGGGTGGTTGTAGCATCCAAAGTTTTGATGCAGATCTGTGTGGAATGTCAATTGCTATCTTCATACCAAATTTGGTGACTCTAGCTCGAAAATTGTAAAAAGTGAAGACAGGGGGGCTGGGGGCGGTATGGGTGGTTGTGGCATCCAAACTTTTGATGCAGATCTGTGTGGAATGTTAATTGCTATCTTCATACCAATTTTGGTGACTCTAGCTCGAAAATGGTTATATGTGGGGAAAGGGGGGCTGGGGTCGGTATGGGTGGGCGTGGCATCCAAAGTTTTGATGCAGATCTGTGTGGAATGTCAATTGCTATCTTCATACCAAATTTGGTGACTCTAGCTCGAAGTTTGTAAAAAGTGTGGAAAGGGGGGCTGGGGCAGTATTGCTGGGCGTGGCATCCAAATTTTTGATGCAGATCTTTGTGAAATGTCAATTGCTATCTTCATACCAAACTTGGTGACTCTAGCTCGAAAATTGTTATATGTGGGGAAAGGGGGGCTGGGGTCGGTATGGGTGGGCGTGGCATCCAAATTTTGATGCAGATCTGTGTGGAATGTTAATTGCTATCTTCATACCAAATTTGGTGACTGTAGCTCGAAGTTTGTAAAAAGTGAAGACAGGGGGGCTGGGGGCGGTATGGGTGGTTGTGGCATCCAAACTTTTGATGCAGATCTGTGTGGAATGTCAATTGCTATCTTCATACCAAATTTGGTGACTCTAGCTCGAAAATTGTAAAAAGTAAACACAGGGGGGCTGGGGGCGGTATGGGTGGTTGTAGCATCCAAAGTTTTGATGCAGATCTGTGTGGAATGTCAATTGCTTTCTTCATACCAAATTTGGTGACTCTAGCTCGAAAATTGTAAAAAGTGATGACAGGGGGGCTGGGGGCGGTATGGGTGGTTGTGGCATCCAAACTTTTGATGCAGATCTGTGTGGAATGTTAATTGCTATCTTCATACCAAATTTGGTGACTCTAGCTCGAAAATTGTAAAAAGTGAAGACAGGGGGGCTGGGGGCGGTATGGGTGGCTGTGGCATCCAAAGTTTTGATGCAGATCTGTGTGGAATGTTAATTGATATCTTCATACCAGCTCGAAATTTGTAAAAAGTGGTGAAAGAGGGGCTGGGGCAGTATTGCTGGGCGTGGCATCCAAATTTTTGATGCAGATCTTTGTGAAATGTCAATTGCTATCTTCATACCAAACTTGGTGACTCTAGCTCGAAAATTGTTATGTGTGGGGAAAGGGGGGCTGGGGGCGGTATGGGTGGGCGTGGCATCCAAAGTTTTGATGCAGATCTGTGTGGAATGTCAATTGCTGTCTTCATACCATATTTGGTGACTCCAGCTCGAAGATTGTCAAGATTGAAGACAGGAGGGCTGGGGGCGGTATGGGTGGTTGTGGCATCCAAACTTTTGATGCAGATCTGTGTGGAATGTAAATTGATATCTTCATACCAGCTCGAAATTTGTAAAAAGTGGGGAAAGGGGGGTCTGGGGCGGTATGGGTGATTGTGGCATCCAAAGTTTTGATGCAGATCTGTGTGGAATGTCAATTGCTATCTTCATACCAAATTTGGTGACTCTAGCTCGAAGTTTGTAAAAAGTGAGGAAAGGGGGGCTGGGGTCGGTATTGGTGGGCGTGGCATCCAAATTTTTGATGCAGATCTGTGTGGAATGTCAATTGCTGTCTTCATACCAAATTTGGTGACTCTAGCTCGAATATTGTAAAAAGTGAAGACAGGGGGGCTGGGGGCAGTATGGGTGGTTGTGGCATCCAAACTTTTGATGCAGATCTGTGTGGAATGTAAATTGATATCTTCATACCAGCTCGAAATTTGTAAAAAGTGGGGAAAGGGGGGTCTGGGGCGGTAGGGGTGGGTGTGGCATCCAAAGTTTTGATGCAGATCTGTGTGGAATGTCAATTGCTATCTTCATACCAAATTTGGTGACTCTAGCTCGAAGTTTGTAAAAAGTGAGGAAAGGGGGGCTGGGGTCGGTATGGGTGGGCGTGGCATCCAAATTTTTGATGCAGATCTGTGTGGAATGTCAATTGCTGTCTTCATACCAAATTTGGTGACTCTAGCTCGAAAATTGTAAAAAGTGAAGACAGGGGGGCTGGGGGCAGTATGGGTGGTTGTGGCATCCAAAGTTTTGATGCAGATCTGTGTGGAATGTCAATTGCTATCTTCATACCAAATTTGGTGACTCTAGCTCGAAGTTTGTAAAAAGTGAGGAAAGGGGGGCTGGGGTCGGTATGGGTGGGCGTGGCATCCAAATTTTTGATGCAGATCTGTGTGGAATGTCAATTGCTGTCTTCATACCAAATTTGGTGACTCTAGCTCGAAAATTGTAAAAAGTGAAGACAGGGGGGTCTGGGTCGGTAGGGGTGGGTGTGGCATCCAAAGTTTTGATGCAGATCTGTGTGGAATGTCAATTGCTATCTTCATACCAAATTTGGTGACTCTAGCTCGAAAATTGTAAAAAGTGAGGAAAGGGGGGCTGGGGCAGTATTGCTGGGCGTGGCATCCAAATTTTTGATGCAGATCTTTATGAAATGTCAATTGCTATCTTCATACCAAACTTGGTGACTCTATCTCGAAAATTGTTATATGTGGGGAAAGGGGGGCTGGGGTCGGTATGGGTGGGCGTGGCATCCAAAGTTTTGATGCAGATCTGTGTGGAATGTCAATTGCTGTCTTCATACCAAATTTGGCGACTCTAGCTCGAAAATTGTAAAATGTGATGACAGGGGGGCTGGGGGCGGTATGGGTGGTTGTGGCATCCAAACTTTTGATGCAGATCTGTGTGGAATGTAAATTGATATCTTCATACCAGCTCAAAATTTGTAAAAAAAAAGGGGAAAGGGGGGTCTGGGGCGGTAGGGATGGGTGTGGCATCCAAAGTTTTGATGCAGATCTGTGTGGAATGTCAATTGCTATCTTCATACCAAATTTGGTGACTCTAGCTAGAAGTTTGTAAAAAGTGATGAAGGGGGGCTGGGGCAGTATTGCTGGGCGTGGCATCAAAACTTTTGATGCAGATCTTTGTGAAATGTCAATTGCTATCTTCATACCAAACTTGGTGACTCTAGCTCGAAAATTGTTTTATGTGGGGAAAGGGGGTCTGGGGGCGGTATGGGTGGGCGTGGCATCCAAACTTTTGATGCAGATCTGTGTGGAATGTCAATTGCTGTTTTCATACCAAATTTGGTGACTCTAGCTCGAAAATTGTAAAAAGTGAAGACAGGGGGGCTGGGGGCGGTATGGGTGGTTGTGGCATCCAAAGTTTTGATGCAGATCTGTGTGGAATGTCAATTGCTATTTTCATACCAAATTTGGTGACTCTAGCTCGAAGTTTGTAAAAAAAAAAGGGAAAGGGGGGCTGGGGCAGTATTGCTGGGCGTGGCATCCAAATTTTTGATGCAGATCTTTGTGGAATGTCAATTGCTATCTTCATACCAAATTTGGTGGCTCTAGCTCGAAAATTGTAAAAAGTGAAGACAGGGGGCCTGGGGGCGGTATGGGTGGTTGTGGCATCCAAACTTTTGATGCAGATCTGTGTGGAATGTCAATTGCTATCTTCATACAAAATTTGGTGACTCTAGCTCGAAAATTGTAAAAAGTGAAGACAGGGGGGCTGGGGGCGGTATGGGTGGTTGTGGCATCCAAACTTTTGATGCAGATCTGTGTGGAATGTAAATTGATATCTTCATACCAGCTCAAAATTTGTAAAAAGTTGGGAAAGGGGGGTCTGGGGCGGTAGGGGTGGGTGTGGCATCCAAAGTTTTGATGCAGATCTGTGTGGAATGTCAATTGCTATCTTCATACCAAATTTGGTGACTCTAGCTCGAAGTTTGTAAAAAGTGTGGAGAGGGGGGCTGGGGCAGTATTGCTGGGCGTGGCATCCAAATTTTTGATGCAGATCTTTGTGAAATGTCAATTGCTATTTTCATACCAAACTTGGTGACTCTAGCTCGAAAATTGTTATATGTGGGGAAAGGGGGGCTGGGGTCGGTATGGGTGGGTGTGGCATCCAAAGTTTTGATGCAGATCTGTGTGGAATGTTAATTGCTATCTTCATACCAAATTTGGTGACTCTAGCTCGAAGTTTGTAAAAAGTGAAGACAGGGGGGCTGGGGGCGGTATGGGTGGTTGTGGCATCCAAACTTTTGATGCAGATCTGTGTGGAATGTCAATTGCTATCTTCATACCAAATTTGGTGACTCTAGCTCGAAAATTGTAAAAAGTAAACACAGGGGGGCTGGGGGCGGTATGGGTGGTTGTGGCATCCAAAGTTTTGATGCAGATCTGTGTGGAATGTCAATTGATATTTTCATACCAAATTTGGTGACTCTAGCTCGAAGTTTGTAAAAAAAAGTGGAAAGGGGGGCTGGGGCAGTATTGCTGGGCGTGGCATCCAAATTTTTGATGTAGATCTTTGTGAAATGTCAATTGCTATCTTCATACCAAATTTGGTGACTCTAGCTCGAAAATTGTAAAAAAGATGACAGGGGGGCTGGGGGCGGTATGGGTTCTTGTGGCATCGAAAATTTTGATGCAGATCTGTGTGGAATGTTAATTGCTATCTTCATACCAAATTTGGTGACTCTAGCTCGAAAATTGTAAAAAGTGAAGACAGGGGGGCTGGGGCGGTATGGGTGGCTGTGGCATCCAAAGTTTTGATGCAGATCTGTGTGGAATGTAAATTGATATCTTCATACCAGCTCGAAATTTGTAAAAAGTGGGGAAAGAGGGTCTGGGGCGGTAGGGGTGAGTGTGGCATCCAAAGTTTTGATGCAGATCTGTGTGAAATGTCAATTGCTATCTTCATACCAAATTTGGTGACTCTAGCTCGAAGTTTGTAAAAAGTGAGGAAAGGGGGGCTGGGGCAGTATTGCTGGGCGTGGCATCCAAATTTTTGATGCAGATCTTTGTGAAATGTCAATTGCTATCTTCATACCAAACTTGGTGACTCTAGCTCGAAAATTGTTATATGTGGGGAAAGGGGGGCTGGAGGCGGTATGGGTGGGCGTGGCATCCAAAGTTTTGATGCAGATCTGTGTGGAATGTCAATTGCTGTCTTCATACCAAATTTGGTGACTCCAGCTCGAAGTTTGTCAAG